>JAVJIX010000072.1:3942500-4250000 GCA_036785185.1 Paratrypauchen microcephalus | reverse complement strand
TCCTGATATGGAACTGGCTCCAAATTAGCTATAACTGCCAGCCTCCTTGCCTCAGGTGAAGGAGTTCAAGTATCTCGGGGACTTGTTCACGACTGAGGGGACGATGGAGCGTGAGATTGACAGGCGGATCGGTGCAGCGTCGGCAGTGATGCGGTCGCTGTACCGGACCGTTGTGGTGAAGAGGGAGCTGAGCTGAAAGGCGAAGCTCTTGATTTACCGTCGATCTACGTTCCTCCCCTCACCTATGGTCATGAGCACTGGGTAATGACCGAAAGGACGAGATCGTGGATACAAGCGGCCGAAATGAGTTTCCTCCGCAGAGTGGCTGGACGCTCCCTTAGAGATAGGGTGAGGAGCTCAGTCACACGGGAGGAGCTAGGAGTAGAGCCGCTGCTCCTTCACGCCGAAAGGAGCAATGATATTGACGAGATCGGTATTCAAACCAACCGTCATATCAGTGGACAAATGCTCTACCAGCTGAGCTACTGCTCCCCACCTGCCCTGCTCTGGGTGGAGCTGCAGTACCCACCTGCTCCCGTTGTAGGCGCTCTTGTACACCGGCGTCTGCTGGATCATCTCGTCCGTGTAGATGGGCACCCCTCCGCGCAGGCACTCGTGGGAGCACTGCAGGCTGTCGTAGGCAGTGAAGATGTCCACTTTACTGGGCACCCGGGCGGGCGTGAAGTCCGTCAGGTTCTGGCAGCTCTCCTCCTGCTGGTGGATCTTACGCTGATGGCTATTGTGGCGACTGTTTCCGGACTGCGCACAGCTGCAGAGATACAGGAGAACACAGGGAAGAAATGTCAAATTAAAAAAGCTTTTCAGGTGCATGTGTAACGGGGTTAATAGTGCAGTTAAATCCTGCGTAAATGGGATTCATTTTCTAGGTGTTGGCCCTGTTTTCTTTATAATAATTACACATGTTTTTGATATTGCGTTTGTTTTCATGTATATCTCGGGGCAGTTCCGTTCTGTAACTTTGTGTCCTCCTGGCTTTCCATCTACTGTGTACGTTTATAGGTCCCTACTCCCCTCAACTTTTCCCTGTTCGTTTAACACGCTGTGAAGAGGCTTAGCTGTTGTTAGCGTATCGTATATTTAGCATTTTCTTTTATTTCTTTGCTTTGCCAGGAGTGGGCGAGAGGTACTCCAGAACCCCCCGATGATGAACTTGTATGATTGTTTTGACCAAGTGTGTAATTATTTGTGTTTATTTGGGGTTTTCAATGTTAAGAAAATACAGTACTAATCAGCTCCTTTTAGTTTTAAAACGTTAACGTAGCACATTATATTGATGTGATCTCTTTGTAACAATATTAATCAGTTCTGTAAAAAAAATTATAAAAACCCTGTTCATTTAACATGCTGGGAAGAGGAGTGGGCGAGAGGTACTCCAGAACCCCCCCGATGATGAACTTGTATGATTGTTTTGACCAGTAAATGTGACGACGACAGCATCTGTGCGGACATTCCCTTCTTTCAACACAAAACAACGCAGAACACAACTGTGACACATGCACACGCTTATAAACACTGAGGTCACCTGTTTGTGTATTATTCGAACACTGGAGTCATTTAACTGTTTTAATGCTAATACTGAAAAATGTTTCATAATGTAAAACTTGAGTATTTTAAACTGATGTGTCGTAGGTTTCTTTAATAAGTTCTGTAGTTGAACAGTCTTTGTAACAATCACTGTGTGCACATGGTAGGATCGGATTGGATTTCTCTAAATCCGATCCCGTTACTCGGCGGGTGGTCTGTCCTTAGATCCAAGTGCACATGAAGCTCGTGTAATCGGATAATGGTCAGCGACCTGGCCGCTGTAGTGCTGTAGTCCAACTACTTCCGGGTGATGGCTACTCAATAAAAACACAACAAACTTTGTGGCGGTATACAAAGATGGCGCTCGAGGAGTTTGACGGAGCAGCATTGGTGTACGTGTTGTGCATTCTTTCTTCGCAGCCATGATTTCGTCTGACTTTTCCGGCAACAATCGCTACTTATGACGGCGTCGGCGCCTCCTGCCACATCTGGGTGAAATCCCTGGCGAAAATTCCTGCGCATGCGCAGTACACCGATCCGATTTGATATCTTTCACAAGGCGGCACCAAGTGGATTACTATCGGCCTAAGCCAGGGGTTCCAATCGGATTCGGGGAACCAATCCCTATATGATCCTTAGCCTGTGCACATGAATCCGATACGATCCCAGTCCGTTTGCAATCGGAATACACTCGTCCATGTGCACGCAGTGAATAATGTAGTAATGAAAGTCAATATCTGTGTCTATGGGGTGGGTGATCGGGCGAATGGGTGCTTGGGCGGTGGTTTTAGTTCTATGGGGGGAAACACCAAAAAAAGTGGGTTGATGTCATAAGCTTCCTGAATCACTTTACATCGTTTTAGGTGCACTGAAGTTCATCGTTTCATCTGTGTTTAAAACTGTAAAAAATGTAAATAAGTGACAAAACTTCTTCCACCACAAATTTTTTAAAACTTTTTTCTGAACATTGCTTGGACTTAATAACTTGACCTGATAAATAAATACGTTACAAAAAAAAGAAAAACGTTTCATAATGTTTCTGGTATCAGGCAGAGAATGTTGTTTATGGGCAGGTTGACTGAAGACCGGAGATATCTCTGACTGGAGTAAAGAGTGAAAGGGAGTCATCACTCGTACAGCAACAAACGTGGGAAAGTGAGGAGGAGCCCGAGCGGAACCTGATCAACATATTATTTGCATATTTGCATATTCATATTGTATTTCTTTCTGGGTTTGAGGGAAAGGTGAGCAGTCAGTGTGAAACTCTTGGCGTAAGACTTGCATATTGTATGACTTTTTGTTAAGGGAATAAACTTTTGGTGAATTTGAACTTTTTGAATGAAGGAGCAAAACACTCATATAAAGTGTCCAAGTATGTTTGAAATGTACTTTTAGAGTAGAAGGAGAGATTGTGAGATTGATTAAAGCAGGGGTCTCCAACCTGTAGTCCGGGAGGTATCAGTAGCTCTATATCTCCTTCCAAGTAGCTCTCGCCAAAGGATTTCTGAATTATATGTACTGGCGCTTAATAACTAAAATCTGATGAATTACCATTGTAAATGTGTCATTTTGATGCCTCACTTGGGCACTACACTTTTATAAGCATCTTAACTGTACACAGTCTAAAGCGGGGGGTTTAGATGTGATTTCCTGCATTCTAGATCATTGTCAGACATGGCAAATATGGGCTTTTGGAGTGAGATTATTTTTAAAGTCGCATAGGGCGAAAAAATCGGATTTGGGTCACTTCAGGCTGCAGTGTGAACGTAGCCCAAGATATGTGGTCCTAAAACCGATACATATCCGATCTTTTGGCATGCGACTTCAGTCTGAACGGCCAGGTTGTGTTCATCCGACCTGGGCGTGTTTCCTCCAGTGAGAGTGGTACAAGTAGGCGCTCACAAATGTACACAAACGTTCTTCTCGTCATGCAAAAATAGTGTATAAACTCCATGTCAGTGAAGCAGCGAAGCACGTAGCAATCCCACCACTCTTGGCTGCGACTCCGCACCAACACGTTCATACGGACGTTGCTGCCACTGCCCCGCAAAACGCCGTGGCCAAAAACCTTGTCCTTCACCTTCTCCGTCTCCTCCTTAAAACAAATAAGCTGTACATGTTCTGGCTCCGGTACGACAGCAACTTTAGGCGACTTCGCTGCATGTGACCTCGTCGTGTCCTCCAAGGTGCATGCGGGACACTTTTGGGGCATTTAAAGTTCACACTGGAGATCACATACAAGTCGTATTTAATTGGAAATGTGAATGTGAATGAAAAAATCATATTTCACAAAAAAATCTGAATTGAGCTTTAATTCCTGCAGTCAGAACATAGCCATACGTGATCGACTGACACTGCCTGCAATCGCCTGGTTGATCGCGATCGACTGGTTGGGCACCCCTGGTCTAAAACTTGCCATAGCTCTTCTACTTCCTCAGTTTTTTGTAAGTAGCCCTCTGGCATTTTCGTTTTATAAAGGGAGCTCACCAGAGGAAAAACTTTGAAGACCTCTGGATTAAAGCCTCAAACGTAGCGGCAAGAGGAGAAATTAAATTTGTCAACTGGACAAAAGTTTATTTGGTCCAATACACTTTGCAGCTCATTCAACATGCTTCTTCAGTTCTGGTCAGACGCTGGTGGACACTGACCAGAACTGAAGAAGCAGCTTGGATAAGCTGCGAAATGTATTCAACCAAATAAACTTTTGTCCAGTTGACAAATTGAATTTCCCCTTTTGCCATGGAGTCTACCTGGACGACTGAAGGACTCTGCACACCTCAAACATAGTGATTTTGATAGAAAATTGACCTGATTTTAAAAACAATTAAATCAGTTTCTTAATTTTTCAAGCTGTTCCTACCTCTGTTAAAACCGAAGACTGTACATGTTAAAGTTTGAGGCCCATTTCTACAAAACAAGAACTGTACATTCTGATGGTGATTCACTTAAGGTTCAATGACCACAGACCTGTAGATATCCAGACTACCGTTGTGTCTTTGGGCATGACACTTCTACCAGCACCATGACTGTGCACTGAGAGTTTTTGTCAGAGTTTTTGTTTGTCAGAGTGGCTGTAGACAGGGAATCGAACCCACGTCTCCATCAGTCGCCCACAGAAAAGAACAAGATCTCACTGAGGAAAAGTTCAGCGCAGGAAAGACTGTCAGTGTCGCTGTACAAAAGTTTTGTCTCAAGAGGATTTATACTCGAACGATTCCTGCTCAGACCAAGATGTTGTGTCCTTAGGCAAAACACTTCACCCACCTGCCTTATGTGAAAGTGGTGTGTGTTTTTAAAAGGGCTTTCTGTCTATCCCAAGGCAGCTGCTACACTAGCATCTCACATCACTGAAATGAACTGTTTTTTAAATTGTTTTATTTAAAGGGATATGCCACCCTCAGGTCAAACTTGGGCATCTCCCCACAGTCCAGAGACTAAAACAAGTGATGAAAAGCGTTTTCCTGGTCACCCAGCCATTGTCCCACTCTGTTAGCACTGACCGCCGCGCGCAGCTGCTGCTCCTCCGCATTAGACTGGAGTCAACGGCGCCAGAGAAAGATTTCGGCCAAAAGGAATTAATTTGCTCGATGGGAACTATTTTTCAGTGCGGAAAAAGAAAGCCGAAGCACACAGCACGCAGCGTAACGGGGGAACTCCCTTCCTGGTGCGTAAACAGGAATTCCCCTGTCCGCGTGGTGCGTGCTTCGTCTGTTTCCGCACTGAAAAATAGTTCCCACCCAAAATGACCAAGGCAAGTTCTCCGTGTTGATTTGCACATTTATTTGCACTCGATATGAATGCGCACTACACAGAAAGTAATTGGGAAAAGCATCGAGCAAATTAATTCCTTTTGGCCGAAATCTTTCTCTGGCGCCGTTGCCTCCAGTCTAACGCGGAGGAGCAGCAGCTGCGCGCGGCGGTCAGTGCTGACAGACTCGGACAATGGCTGGGTGACCAGGAAAACGCTTTCCATCACTTATTTTAGTCTCTGGACTGTGGGGAGATGCCCAAATTTGACCTGGGGGTGGCATATCCCTTTAATAGGGACAGTGCATATTGATGAACATCTACAACATCACAGTGTAAATACGCCAGATTATAGCAAATTTCCATCTGTCGTCCCAGGGCAGGTGACACCACAGCAAAAACAACAAAAACAACGACAAGTGACAACAGCAGCAGTTAAACATTAAAAGTGTCACAGGTCTGGTTTTCCTTTAGCCGCTGTTTCAAGTGTGATTTAAAGTGTCCAGTGTTGGAGTCTCTCTTATTGATGATGGGAGAGAGTTCCAGAACTTAGAGCCTCTGACTGAGAGACACTTTGTCCAAATGTAGAGCGTCTGTGTGGACCTCACAGTTCCCCCGGGGTCTGTGAAGGACCTCACAGTTCCCCTCCCACTGACACTCTTTGTTTTCATAAAATCCTGTAACGGAGGAGGAGAAAAACTTTATATATAAAACATCCATATTTGAAGTGAAAAAAATTATTAAAATGAAGCAGGTTGTACTTGTCTAAAATAGTGCAGTGGTGAACTGAGAATGGTTTCAGGTCGAATATTTTCATAGCTTTTTTAAAAAGTGGCTCGACTGGTTTGAGTGTTGTGTCCATGTGGTTCTGCAGAGTCGTGGAGTGTAAAAACACTCGTGACGCATAGAGAGTCATAAAGGATCTTGTCTGTCTCAAAAGTTTTGTGAGGTGCTTTATGTGTTTCTTAAATGTCCCTGTCGGGTCCAGCGTCAGTCCAAGTTTTAAACTCCAAGTTTTAAAGATTCTTACGTACAACTGTGTCCAGAAAGAAGAGAGGCTGCACCCATCACCAGAAACACAACACATACTAGGCAAGCTTTGTGAAGTGTTTTGCCTAAGGACACTACAACAGTTTGTACTAGTCACTGCTGCCCCGCTGTGGCACTTGTGTTGCCAGCGGGCTCCCATCCAGACCCGGTTCTGCTCAGCTCCAGAGATCAGATGAGCTCCGAGTTCCTCATGGTGTGTGGATTTCCTTCCAGAGGCCGTGCAGATGGAAATGAACCCGGGGCTACGTTCCAGCTCAGCGGGGAGTGCAGAGCAGCCTGGAGAGCGCCTCAAATGTTGTTTTTCTTTGATAGTAAAGCTGTTTGATTTTGTCCTCCCAGGTTAGCGAGTTAGCGCATGTTTCATTATCATTAAAATAAAATCTGACGTTGGCAGTGTTCAGATATTTTTTACTGCATGTTTTCCAGATCGCTGGAGTAACGGGCACAGCTGGTCATAACGTCTCAGGGAACGGGACTATAAACAAGTTGGGAACCACTGTGGCGTATTAAATTCAATTATAAAATGAAGACTGCACAATATTGACTTTAGAATTGTGTGTATGCCAAGCACACAAATGTTGTATTAGAAACGGCGCTTGTAAATGCTACATCTGACAGATCTTATCTTGTTCTTTAAAGCTGTACTATGTAACTTTTCCAGTGGAAGGTCCATCACCTGCTCGTCTCATGAAACCGTTGTCTTTTCTAGGGTTAGGGTTCCGCAGTGTGGTGTAAACACATCTATCTTTCCAGAGGTGGGTGGAGTAGAAAGAGTGGGGCAGTTTCACTCTAAAACTCCACTCTTTGGGGGCGGGATTTATTCAAATCAGTGAATTGGTGAAAAGACCAGAGTCTCAGACCGGTTTCATCACTGTCAAATGTCTTCTGGATGGAGCTGAAATGTCTTTTTCGTAAAAACAGTGCGCAGATGACCAAATCCTCCAAATCCGAGGCCATGGTTCTCGACCGGAAAAAGGTACCTTGCCCTCTCCGGGTGGTGTAGAGTCCCTGCCTCAGGTGGAGGAGTTCAAGTATCTCGGGGTCTTGTTCACGAGTGAGGGGAGGATGGAGCGTGAGATTGACAGGCGGATCGGTGCAGTGTCGGCAGTGATGTGGTCGCTGTACCGGACCGTTGTGGTGAAGAGGGAGCTGAGCCGAAAGGCAAAGCTCTCGATTTACCATCGATCTATGTTCCTCCCCTCACCTATGGTCATGAGCTCTGGGTAATGACCGACTAGAGTTGGGCGGTATCCAAATTTTGATACCGTTAAACCGTGTCCACATTTTCCCGGGGTATACGGTATTACCATTGCTAAGGCTAAAAAAAACAAACAAAAAAAACACTACAGTGGAGTCGCCTCGCCAAATGGCAGCTTGCACCTATACCGTTCAGAAACAGAATAGCAAGCATTACATAGGCCTAATGATACTGAAAACATAACAAAACATGTACAAAATTAGTAACTTTTATTAACAAATGTTTAAAGTGCAAATACAGCAGCCAACCGACGGAACAAAATAACAAATTGTCTGTGGGCTAAAGCTAACAAACCAACAGGAATCAAATAAATAAAATACTTGATCTTATCAAATAAGAAAATCTGAACAATAAATAACAAGACATAACCGGAAATGTGCATATAATAACCCTGTCCTGAGAACGCAGTGGAAAATACTGCTCATTTGTATATTTTTTAAATCTATTAACATGAATCAAATAAATTAAACATACAACTATACAACATCCCGAACCGTTTTCGTCCGTCAGAAAAAGCTACTCCTTATTGAAAATAAAAATATGAAGCTATTGAATGCAAAACCAGCATGTTCACTTTTTCCGGCTTGAGTAGGGCACGTTGTTGATTGACAACTTTGCCCGCGGTGCTGAAGACCCGTTCTGATGGAGAGCTTGTGGCACAAATGCACAGGTATTTTCGGGCAACCCTCGACTTCAGAGGAAAGCGCCTGACTCCATTGGATTTCCACCAAAGAAGGGGGTCTTCATCTCCCAGAATAACAGCCTCGTGTATAACAGCCTTGCGTTTGTAATAAGAAACCCGAAAACTTCTCACATTTCAGACTCAAAAACGGTGAGTCGTTTTTATTAACACGCGAGAATATCGGAAAGGGCGCTGCGCTAGAACACAAAAGCAGCCTGTCAAACGTCACGCCTTTCTTAAAGGGACCGCAACTATTATCAGAAGCAGTGACTTTATAACCAAGTGCTTAACCAAGAACTGAGCAAAACCCGCATGGCAAAGCTGTAACAACACAGTTAAGAAGGTGAATTATGCACTACACTCGCGAGTCTGTCGCGACAATATGCAGTTGCCTCTGCTTCTGCTCGCTCCTCTTCAGTGCCGCTGTTATCTCTCGACGGGTAGGATGTTTCACCAGAACACCGCCACCGTCTTCATGCACATTTTACACACAGCCTCGTTGACATTAGCTGGCTCTCCCTTGTCACTTGGCCGAAATCCGAAATGCTGCCAAATTGCAGACGTTGTGGGTTTTTTTGGGACCTACTCAGTGCAGTCTGTCATGTTGTTTTGTTTTTCTCCTCCTTCTGAGCGGTAATGTCACGTGACGACGCAACATCCAGGAACTTCATTGAACGTCACCTCTTCGATAGTAATATTAGTTTTAAACTGTAATAGTATTAAATTAACAAACACAACCACACATACATAGGTGCTGGACAAACGCTCTGTATTTAGGCATTAACTTAATTATAGTTAATATTATATTAGGGCAAGATTTTTTTTTTTTAATGACGGCAATGAATCTGATACCGTTGCTATTTTTAGATACCGCAGTATACCGTATTACCGCCCAACCCTTTGACCGACAGGACGAGATCGCGGATACATGCGGCCAAAATTAGTTTCCTCTGCAGAGTGGCTGGGCGCTCCCTTAGAGATAGGGTGAGGAGATCAGTCACACGGGAGGAGCTCGGAGTAAAGCCGCTGCTCCTCCACGTTGAGAGGAGCAGCTGAGGCTCGGGCGTCTGTTTCGGACGCCTCCTGCACGCCTCCCTCGGGAGGTGTTCCGGGCATGTCCCACCGGGCGGAGGCCCTGGGGAAGATCCAGGACACGCTGGAGAGACTATAGCCGTGTCTCAATTCGCAGTATGTACAGTCCGAAGTGCACTCCATGGACCACATGGGCGTCGGCAAAATCGGACAGATCCCGCAACTACCAGATGCAGCCGCCAACTCCATTTTCTCCCATAGAAGAAGTAGCACACGGTGCATGCTGGGATATGTGACTGCGCGAAGTGTGCATGGATGCACAGTTGGTCCACGTCTGGATTTCCAAGGAAACGACTGCGGTTTTCAGGGTGCATTTTAACTGTGCATGGGACAAAAACGAAATGGGATAGCGGTTGTCGCTCCGTACGCGATGTATGCGCCATTAAAACCACACTGAACTGAACTGTGCACACTGCGAATTGAGACATGGCTAGAGTCTCCCGGCTGGTCTGGGAAAGCCTTGGGCTTCCCCCCGGTGGAGCTGGTGGAAGTGTCCGGGGTTAAGGAAGTCTTGGAGTCGCTGCTTAGACTGTTGCCCCCGCGACCTGGCCCCGGTTAAGAGGAAGAAAATGGATGGTCCACCAACCTTCTCTTCTTTGTATTCCAGTAAAAGTACTCACCCACCTCTGCATCTTTCATTTATTCAAATACAGACCTTTTCGACTGCATAAACAATCTTGAGTCACCTGCTTGTCTCATGGTGATAGTTAAGTTATTCTGTGGAACATTCCAGCCAAAATCACAACCTCTCCACAGAGAACAGAAGTTTCCAGACTCTCCATTCTGACGCCGTGCCGCTTTAAAGGAGAACTTTTATAAGAATTTTATAAGACAGGATCAGCCTTCAAAGTAACACCGACACCAAAGACAAGAGTTTGATGAACAGTACAGAAGGACTTTTTGATATCGAATTCCAGGTTTAAAGTTTAAAGTTTTAACTAAATAATAAGGCAAAATTTGATTTGAAATTCAAATAAATTTTCAGTGAGATTTAGTTTTCTGAAATACTAAAGAAGATATTCTATTTCATAACATGAAACACCTTATTTTTTATATGAAAACATGACCTTGTTCTTACATTTTTGTGAGTAAACTAGGGCTGGGCGATATGGAGCAAAAATATATCTCGATATATTTTTCTATACCTCAATATACGATATATATCTCGATATCTTTTCAGGAAAAATAACCCCCCCAAAACTACTGCAAAAACAAATATGCCTCTTTTTTTATTCAAGTGCAAAGAGGCAGGCAGTTAATGTAAGAACAAAGTGCTTCTGCTCTTCCCTGTATACAAAAATAACTGTAAAACTGTTCAAATAAAGGAAGAAATATTACATATTCTTTTCATTCAAAAATAAACAACTCATAAACAACTCGAGGTAGGCAATTCAGAACAAAGTGCTTCTGCAACATTTTCATTCAAAAGTAAAACATCTTAACTGAACTCATCTTTCTCAGCATTAACTCTGTCAGTCCTGAGCGCACACACACGACCAGGTATACTGCACTCACCAGTCGCCAAATGTAGTCTGTGGCCAAAACACTGCATCCTCTTCCACTTGTTGCTTTGGACTGTGCTGACGATGTTTGCTCCATTGTCAGTAGTAATGGCAACGAGTCCATTTGGATTTAACATCCAGGTTGTTATTATGTCTCTCAGGGCCTCTGCGATATTTTCACCAGTGTGATCTTGTGGGAAATAAGTGGTTTGAAGGCATGCGCTTTTAATCTTCCAGTCCAAAATGTAGTGTATAGTGACACACATGTAAGGCTCACATGTCCTGCTGCTCCACGTCTGTAGACAGGGCACAGTAAGTAACCTTCTCCAGTTCAGCAGCAAGCCGGTCTCTTTCTGTAGTGTACAGTCCAGGGCAGGGGTCGGCAACCCGCGGGAATCCCTCTGATGCGGCTCAGTACAGTGGTCCCTCGTTTATCGTGGGGGTTACGTTGTAGAAATAACCCACGATAGGCAAAATCCGTGAAGTAGTCAGCTTTATAATGCGTGTATAAATATGCAGGTATTTCACAGTTCCTCTGACTGAGGCGCCGCTGCACTGTTGCGGGTTTTGTTGGGGAGAAAACTTGCAAACATACAGCACTTCAGAGCAGTGACGGACTGGGATCATCGGCCCTGGCAATTTACACCTACAAGCGGCCCCGTAGTCTGTGGAACGGGGAGGAGGGGTTCGACAGCTCTGCACCAAACACAGAACTGTAGTGAGAACGCATCCGTGCGCTCTCAGGACTAGTTCCACCGCCTGGACTCCAGGTTCCACCAGTTCGTTATGCGGAAACACTACTTTCCGATGCGCATTGACCACCCGGAGAAGTGTGCGCGCGGACACGTGGTCAAATCCGTAATAGAGCACGGCCGCGGCTCTTCTGGCATGTGCTCAAATGCCAGACCGCTCAGTCCGTCACTGCTTCAGAGTCACACTGCTCGTGATTGAACATTTAAATAAATCTGGCAAACTGAACGCATTCTGTACAGGAGACACGGAGGAGAATGACTGACGGATCGGCAAAGGTCTGCAGTCCTTTAGCCAATCAGGAGGCAGAACACAATACGTGTTGATACACTATAAAAAATCAGCGAAACAGTGAGGGACCACTGTATTTAATTAAAATGTATTTTATTTTAGTTCGTTCATATTCAAAATGTAATTCTATGTCACAAATGTAAATATATGCAGTGTTATTTCATTTTAAATTTCAAAAGGGTTTTGTGGCTCCCAGTGTTTTCTTTACGGTGTGAAACGGGTGCAAATGGCTCTTTGAGTGGTAAAGGTTGCCGACCCCTGGTCTAGGGAGTTCATGTCTCGAAAAGTAATGCCGACTAGGTAAACTGTATCTTGGATCAAGTGTTTTTAGCATGCGTATAAAGCCACGTTGTTCAGCGACGGCAATGGGTGCCATGTCCACCGCAATATGAAATGCCACGGATTCTATGATGCTGCACCACCTTGCGCTCTTTCTTTCATATTCTACACTTCGCGTTAAAGATTGGTGGAGCGTTGTTTGTGCAGTGTTTGTATGTGGCGTGTTGCCAGAGCTAGCGGGATCTTTAGTGTGGTGCACTCCTCGTATGCGAGCTTGTGCCTTGTTTGTAAATGGTGGAAAAGGTTTGCCGTGCTAGAACCTGTGGTTGGCACTAACTTTCTACATTCACGGCAGTAGACATCTGTTTGCTGCTCGTCCGACGCCTTAAAACCAAAATATTTCCAAATAATCGAGCCAGCTGTCCTCTTTTTTGGCACGAGTTCTGTTACTGTATCCTCCGGGGTGGCTGTGGGCGCCGCCATGTTGAACGAGACACGCGAGGGGGAGGTGTCACAAAAAGCAAGGAGGCGGGAGTGAGCAGGGGCGCACAGACCAGAGAAGGCAAACAAACGAAGCGGCGAAATCAGAATGAAACATAAACATTATATCGATATATACGATATGTCAAAATCCATATCGAGATTAAAAAATATCTCGATATATTTCAAATATCGAGATATCGCCCACCCCTAGAGTAAACTAAAGGAGAAGTTTCAAATACATTTCTCTACATTTAAGATTTTTTTCTAGTGTCTCGGTTTACGTAAATGTCTCTTGTTATAAAACAGCAGAAAAGTGGGACATGGGGCTGGAAGGGAAATGTCTTTAAAGTACATGTGAAAGTGGGGCAGGTGGTCACCCCAGACTCCTGTGACCTGTTAGAAGAACGAGTGAAGTGCCTGATTTTACCTTCTCCTGGACCTGTGAGATAAACTAGAAGAGCAGAAGAAAAGCCGATGAACGGGAGAAAGAATCGTACCAGTTTTTAAGGACCAGAGTCGTGATCAAGGCTGCGATGACCATGATGAGAGACACAGTGATGGTGATGATCTGGTGAACCGCCAAACCTGCGGAGACACACACGGGGCTCGTTAGCACGTTAGCAATTAGCAGTAATCAAGCACACAGATCAGATCATTTTAAAGAACAGCTCTTGAGGTCAACATAAGTCTGCTGTGTGACAATCATTCTATTGTCCGATAATCAGGAAGTGTGTGTTAGCATGCCAGTTATTATTATTTTATGTTATCTGCCCCTTTTCCAGACAATACATTAACACCAGAGCCGGCCCAACTCTTTATTAAGCAGCTGCTTTATCATTTCATAGGCTACACAGTTAGTCTAAGACATACACTGTCATCTGCATTTTTAGTTGGTTTACATCATATTGTAACTTGGGCTGTCAGTTTAACGTGTTAATTAGATTAATTAATCACACTGCAAATTAACAGGTTATAAAAATTAACGCAATTAATTATGAGTGGCAAATCAATACGCATTTTAAATTTGGCATGCGGCGATCAAAAATCGCTGCCAGGGCCTTGGAACGACAAGTTTATTCATAAAAAGAACAAAGATCAACAAGAACGCCGTGATTTGGAGCTTTTGTCAAAAAGAATTTTCCGATCATCAAAGCTGCTCCAGCCTGACGGATCATTTGAACGACAAACACGTCCGGACAAGTTCCATCGTTACCGGTGATAGAGCGAGTGTGAGCGCACTTCACCGAACCACCAAACCAACGAACCACAGAACCAACGAACCATCGATCCACCGAACCAATGAACCACCGAACCATCAAACCAACAAACCACCAAACCAACGAACCAACGAACCACCGAACCAACGAACCACAGAACCATCGATCCACCGAACCAATGAACCACCGAGCCACCGAACCAGCAAAGCAACGAACCACAGAACCATCGATCTACCGTACCAATGAACCACCGAACCAACGAACCACCGAACCAACGAACCACCGAACCAACGAACCACAGAACCATCGATCCACCGAACCAATGAACCACCGAACCATCGAACCACCAAACCACCAAACCACCAAACCAACAAACTACCAAACCAACAAACCAACCACCAAACCACCAAACCACACACGCAGAATTTGGGAAACGACTGAGCAAAGCGACCACAGAAAAACTGACAAACTCAATCGCAAAGAGGGTTCACTCTCTCTCTCACACTCTTAAAATGTGATTAATTAGATTAATTAATTACAAATCCTGTAATTAATTAGATTTTTTTTAATCACCTGACAGCACTAATTGTAACTTGTCATTTTTTTTATATTGCAATATAAAATATTCAGAGTCTCTTCTTTTTCTTCTCTGCTCCAGATGGATAACTTCGTTTTTGAGACATTTTCAATGACAAATATTAATCAGCTGTTGTCAGCTTTACCGTCACTGGCGCTGAGACTTGTGAGAAGTGCTTATAAACACATCGTGGTGAAAAATGAGGATGTTCTAAACGCATAAAGGAAGTGAGAAAAAACTTCGGACCACTGCAAACTGTTTCAAATGAATTATGTTTTTCATGTTTTTAAAGGAAAAGTCACGTTTTTTTTACAATCTGAGCCTTATTTCGGTAATAAAACAAGTTGTTTTACTCACCCATAGCACTTTGGTGTCATATGGAGCACTTCCAGAGATGTTTTAGATTTGCGGTTAGCCTAGCGCAACTTCTAGCCATAGCTCAGGGCATATAATATATTCCCCGAGCATGTAATATGCCCCGTGCGTTCTCCAAATAGCACAAACTTTAGCACTTTTCAAATCATAGAAGCCCGATGTCTTAGTCTACGATTTCGTTTGAAGCAAAAGTGGCCTGTAATCCGAGATTTATCCATAGTTTACAGCTTTGCGTTTCATGTTTGGGTCCCAGGAGCAGTCCACGCATGCGCACTGGCCTCCTCATCTACTCGAAACTATGGCTAAATCTCGGATTACAGGCCACTTTTGCTTCAAATGAAATCGTAGAGTAAGACATCGGGCTTCTATGATTTGAAAAGTGCTAAAGTTTGTGTTATTTGGAGACCACAAAGTAATGCCCCGAGCACTCAAGTTAACGGATACGCTACAACACAACTTCTACGAAACTGCTCAAAATGACACCAAACTGCTATGGGTGAGTAAAACTACTTGTTTTATTGCCGAAAGAAGGCTCAGATTGTAAAAAAATGTTACTTTTCCTTTAAGACGGTAAAAAAGCAGGTGCAACTCCTTTAAAGATTTTACTTTTACTTCATTACGTTCCACCACTTCCACAGAGCCGCTGACAGTTTCAAGAGTTTTGTTACATCCACTTAGGTCATCACAGTTTAGAGATCTGCTCAGCCGGGGTGAAACTTATTTGTTAATATTGATGATAGTGTACGGTCCTTTATGTTTTATATTTCTGTACGATCATGTAGAATGCATTAGAGTGCTCCTCTCCAGGGGCCCGGGGGATTTAAGTGGAGAAGGGACAGACCCGCGGGAGAAGATAGTGTGACGTCACACGCCGTCGGGGACACATGCCAGAAGCTGTTGAGGTCGTGGAGCTAATGCTGTGGAATATATCACCGTTTTTGGATTGTGGTGGATTATATTTCTTCGCGGGAGCTGCTGGGCTTTGGGAAATGTACTGAACAGACTGAAATCGTGGAAGCGCGGGTATCGTGAGTAAACCTGTAACAATTCACCCGTTCTTGCAGGTTGAAAAGCTACAACGCAAATCCATTCACATCAGCGGGTGAAATAATGAGAATACAAATGAGAATTAAGGTATCTGGCTTTTATTGTCGTTGCCAGGAAATGAAATCTATGATTTGTAATTGCTTTTAAGAATCCATTTTGTGATGTGTTGAAATGTCTGTGTGTAACTGTGCTGCTGTCTTGGCCAGGACTCCCTTGAAAAAGAGATTAGTAATCTCAGAGAGACTTTCCTGGTTAAATAAAGGTTAAATAAATAAAAATAAAAAAGATGCAAATACCAGAATGGTCCCAGTGACCACCTCCCCACGCTCGAGCGCCACGCAGTTCACCCCAAAACCACAAACATAAATATCAGCCACAATATCAGTCACAACGCAAAAACAACATGAGCTGTTCATAAATCGCCCACCGCCTTCACCACAGTCATAAGCCCCTTTTACTTGCCCCCCCAAAATTTCCCAAAATGTTGTACACGCCGTGCAGAAAGCGTTAGGTGAGTGTTAGCAGGTTTATTCACAAACGTCCATCCAGCGTAGAGGTAAGATCGGGCCTAAAAAAAACAGCCCGACCCGACCCGGCCCGCTGGTATTAAATCCTGACCCGGCCCAAACCCGACCAATTAACTTGATTTGCAGGCCCGAGCCCGAAGCAAACCCGAAATTTCATATTTTATTTGTGAGGACTCGGGAGGAGGAGGGGTGATTTATGATAACAAATTAAAGCCTGTCTTTTGTAACGAAATCTAAGTTAAACAAGACTGTATAAACATTTACATCTTTTATATATATATATATATATATATATATTTTTTTATCCTTTATTTAACCAGGTAAAAACCCATTGTATCCTCTGTTTCTGCAGAGGGTACATTAACCGACAATTTTCCATCATTGACGGATTTTTTTAAGAGTTGACAGGAAAAATTTAAGGCCGTCCGTCATTTTGAAGGGTTGAAAATTGGGCCATAAACCACAGCAGCAGTACGTCCTTAAGAATCTAGCGCGGCACTTTAAGAGAGAGAAGCAGAGAGACAAAGAAGAACAATGACGGGTGGATAATAGACAGAGACAGGAAGGAGTTCCTCACTCTTACCGGTGCGTGTTTGTCTTTTCAGTTCTCCTGTCTTTAGTTTATCCTTAACTTCTTGCTCCTCCATATTGGGGATACCAGGTCAAAATAGATGCGGACTTGCGGAGGGGAAGATTATTAAGAGGGCGGCGTTCACGTGCGCAGAGCATGCTCTGGCTCTGCGGCTCCTGTTTAGTAGTTAAATAGGAATTACATTACAGCGCCTTCTCTGTTTTATCCAAATTATTTATTTTAAAACAAGTATTCCTTAGTTTAGTATCCACACATCGTTTTAGTATACATTTTTATAAACATATATTTATTTTAAAAAAGTCAGCGAGAGAGAAGCCCGGCCCGACCCGACCCGACCTGAAGCAATGATTGACATTTAAGGCATTTTAGACATTTCGGGCTCGGGCTCGGGCTTAAGATCTTACCTCTAATCCAGCGCTCCCCACTGCTGCTTTGTCGCTCCATATGTAACCACATTGTTTTTGTACGCAAACTCTTAATGTCCCTGAGAGTATCTGTGTGTTTAGTTCCAGGCCGTGGTGATTGAGGACAGAGGAATCTCTAAATAAATTAAAACCTGGGACGGTCCTGGAGCGTTCACACTCTGGGACAGACTCCAGATCTTCTCCACATCGCTCTCCGTCACTCTGATGCAATTTACAACTGATCTTTACGGGAAATTCAATACACTTTCCTTTGTTTTTATAGCTCTTCTTGTGATTTTAAAGGTGCACGTGTCATTTTTTTAGTAGACCTATGCTTGTTATTCCATCTATTTTTTGTTCCCCTCTTTTATATATTACATTTGATGAGTGAGCGACTGTACCCGATTAATTTCCCTTGTGGATCAATAAACTGTGTCAGTTTCCACGGAGATGTTATTGTTTTGCCTCTAATATTCCAAAGTACAGCAGTAAAGAGCATGTATTAGCAAAATGAGTCTTGTCCCAGTACAGACATGTTACATTAGGAGCCCTTCAGGTCAAAATAAGTCTGCTGTGTACTGTCTGGATCTAATCAATCGATCAATCAATCAGGAAGTGTGCCCCTAGTATGATAATTGTTTACTTTTACTCTGGGTCCTTAAAGTTGTGAAAAAAAACTCATCAATGTGAATAATTAGGATGCTCTGAATTAAAAAGTTAAATGAGAAAGAACTTTGGACCAAAGCAAACTGTTTCAGATGAACTGGTTCTGTTTTACTTCTAGTTTTTTTGTTTTGTTTTTAATTTAACACAATCAAATATACAGAAGGAAAGGCAGGGGATAACTATCCATCCATCCATGTTCTTCCTCTTATCTGGGGCCAGGCCGCCGGGGCAACAGTCTAAGCAGGGACTCCCAGACTTCCTTCACCCCAGACACTTCCTCCAGCTCCTCCGGGGGGACCCCAAAGCGTTTCCAGGCCAGCCGGGAGACATAGTCCCTCCAGCGTGTCCTGGGTCTTCCACGGGGCCTCCTCCCGGTGGGACGTGCCTGGAACACCTCCGAGGGAGGCGTCCAGGAGGCGTCCGGAACAGACGCCGGAGCCACCTCAGCTGCTCCTCTCGACGTGGAGGAGCGGCGGCTCTACTCCGAGCTCCTCCCGTGTGGCTGAGCTCCTCACCCTATCTCTAAGGGAGCGCCCAGCCACTCTGCGGAGGAAACTCATTTCGGCCGATTGTATCCGCAATCTCGTCCTTTCGGTCATTACCCAGAGCTTATGACCATAGGTGAGGGGAGGAACGTAGATCGACAGTAAATCGAGAGCTTTGCCTTTCGGCTCAGTTCCCTCTTCACCACAACAGTCCGGTACAGTGACCACATCACTGCCGACGCTGCACCGATCCGCCTGTCAATCTCACGCTCCATCCTCCCCTCACTCGTGAACAAGACCCCGAGATACTTGAACTCCTCCACTTGAGGCAGGGACTCTACACCACCCGGAGAGGGCACACCTTTCCAGTCAAGAACCATGGCCTCGGGGATGGTTCTTGGGGCCTTTGGGATAACTAGGGATGTCAAAATATATATAAAGAGCGATGTACAGAAGTTAACTATAGAAGAGGCAAAAATGCAAATATACTGAAATAAAAATAAAATGCAGGGTAAAAAAATAAAAAATAAATACTGTTGAATTATAGATATTTCCTATAGATGCTGTACATTTTAGTCTTTTTTATTGTCTGGAAAATGCTTAATGTTTTTAAGATAGTAAAAAATCTCCATGGAAACAAGAAAGCGAAACCATGAAGTCAGATCTGTGGAGAGATGACCCCACTCAGTGAGAATGTGTGCTCTTCAGTTTGTTCAGTTGTAAAATTGGAACCAGGACTCCCATAAAAACAGATTAACAGGGACAGTTGTATTTAAAATGGGTCACACTCGGTGGGTTACGAGTAAAAATAGTCCAAAAAAAGCACTCTCACAAAAAAAGGACAGAGAAACTGAAATAATTTTAGCAGCTGCTTCTTCAGATCTGGTCAGACGCTGGTGGACACTGCCTATATCTGCATGAAGGGGGCGCTAACTACTACTAGTGGAGTGTGGGGTCTTGTTAGCACACTCACCAACACTCCACTCCCACTGCAGATCTAACAGACTCACCTAACTAACACAAGCTGTAAAAAGGCCCACCTAACTAACACAAACTGTAAAAAAGACCCACCTTACTAACACAAACTGTAAAAAGGCCCACCTAACTAACACAAACTGTAAAAAGGCCCACCTAACTAACACAAACTGTAAAAAAGACCCACCTAACTAACACAAACTGTAAATAGACCCACCTAACTAACACAAACTGTAAATAGGCCCACCTAACTAACACAAGCTGTAAATAGGCCCACCTAACTAACACAAACTGTAAATAGGCCCACCTAACTAACACAAACTGTAAAAAGGCCCACCTAACTAACACAAACTGTAAAAAAAGAACCACCTAACTAACACAAACTGTAAATAGACCCACCTAACTAGAGGTAAGATCGGGCCTAAAAAATCCAGCCCGACCCGACTCGGCCCGCGGGTATTAAAGCCCGACCCGGCCCGAGCCCGACCAATTAACTTGATTTGCAGGCCCGAGCCCGAAGCAAACCCGAAATTTCATATTTTATTTGTGAGGGGCGTTTTTTGAAACAAATGATAATATAGATGTTTGACGATCATCAATTTTGCTAGTACAGCTGTTTAAATGCCTGCTCAGCGTCGAGGTCAATGTTCCCCCTAATGTTTTATGTGTCTGAGCAAACACACGAACTCCCTGAGCGCTCCTTGGACTCCTGTGCGCGACATCCGACATGCACCCCCATCCCCCCCCCCGCTACACGCGGAAAGAGCTGCGCGTGCTCGCGGCTTGCGCGTGCTCGTGGCTTACACCGGTAGAAGTTTAATACGAGACACATACTTTTGTTTCTGAATACTGGACGATTCCCCCGTATTCAGATGACCCCGCGGCTGAAAAAAAAGCAGAACTCTTTCATTCCTGCGCTGCAGAGGTTTTCTTGTGCGCTGAGAATGTGCGTGCAGTGCGCAATTGCACAGGCGCGCCAGTCTTTTTTCTCTCGTATGAAAGCAAAGCGCCACATTGACTACATTCAGCGAAGCCAACGCAAGTTTCTGTAGCATTTTCAACAATCAATTTGAAGCTTTTCCACACCTCACTCTTACCGGTGCGTGTTTGTCTTTTCAGTTCTCCTGTCTTTAGTTTATCCTTAACTTCTTGCTCCTCCATATTGGGGACACCAGGTCAAAATAGATGCGGACTTGCGGAGGGGAAGATTATTAAGAGCGGCTCCTGTTTAGTAGTTAAATAGCAATTACCTTACAGCGCCTTCTCTGTTTTATCCAAATTATTTATTTTAAAACAAGTATTCCTTAGTTTAGTATCCACACATCGTTTTAGTATACATTTTTATAAACATGTATTTATTTTTAAAAAAGTCAGCGAGAGAGAAGCCCAGCCCGAGCCCGACCCGAAGCAATGATTGACATTTTAGGCCCGACCCGACCCGAATTTCGGGTCGGGTCAGGTCGGGCTCGGGCTTAAGATCTTACCTCTACACCTAACTAACACAAACTGTAAAAAGGCCCACCTAACTAACACAAACTCTAAATAGGCCCACCTAACTAACACAAGCTGTAAATAGGCCCACCTAACTAACACCAACTGTAAATAGGCCCACCTAACTAACAGAAACTGTAAAAAGGCCCACCTAACTAACACAAACTGTAAAAAAAGACCTACCTAACTAACACAAGCTGTAAAAAGGCCCACCTAACTAACACAAACTGTAAATAGGCACACCTAACTAACAGAAACTGTAAAAAGGCCCATCTAACTAACACAAACTGTAAAAAAGACCTACCTAACTAACACAAGCTGTAAAAAGGCCCACCTAACTAACACAAACTGTAAATAGACCCACCTTACTAACACAAACTGTAAAAAGGCCCACCTAACTAACACAAACTGTAAAAAGACCCACCTAACTAACACCAACTGTAAATATGCCCACCTAACTAACACAAACTGTAAACAAGTAGGTGTGGTAGTCTCAGAGTCATTTCACTGTAGTTAGCACCCCCTTCAGGCAGATACAGGCAGTGTCCAAATAAACTTTTTTCCAGTTGACAAATTGAATTTCTACTTATGTCGTGGATTCTATCTGGACGGCCGAGGGATTCTACACACTCCCAATAAAAGTTAAAAAATAAAAATTCACAAACTAGCCTTAAAATCTTATTTTCAAACTGTTCCAAAGTTATTCCTCACTTACCTTATGCATTCAGAACATCCTAATCACTCACCATGAGTTTATAAGAGCTTTTTATAATGTTATGAAGCCAGGGCGAACAACTAGCATGCTAACACCCTCTTCCTGATGATCGGACAATAAAAAACTTTAGAATTTGATTCAGACAAAACAAACCAGACTTTATCCCCAAGGACAAGACACATTTTACTCAAATACATGGGAAAATCAGATACAGGGCTTTAAATTACTACTACTACTACTACTACTACTACTACTGCTACTGCTACTGCTACTGCTACTACAGATGTGGCTTGTTATCACGGCACTCTACAAAAACATTGGTACTAGGGGTGTGCAAAATAATCGTCATGACAATGCATCGCGATACTAACTTTCACAAAATACTGCATCGATCCTTGATGCCAAAAATCGATTATTATTAATTAATAACTTAATATTTAATAATTAACTATTATAATAAATAATAATAAATAACTTAATAATTTTATATTTAATTGTATAAATCCTATGCACTTTTTTCTTTGTGAAAGGGTATTGTTATGATGGTAGCTACCTCCAAAATGGTAAATGTTTTAACATAATTTTTTGTTTCAGAAAAAATCCTATGCACTTTTTTTGTTATTGGTTTGGTTTATTTGTTTTTGTTATTCAATACATTCAGTTATGAAGAGAGTTTGGACTGCGAATGCGCTAGGCAATGCGAAATGCGTTTTTTTATTTGCCTGGAGGCACGTCCGAGTGTTTCTAGGCTTGGAAGTCCTTTATCTGAGCCTCTGGACCTTTGAACAGCAGTGGTTTAATTTTATTTTCTGTGGAAATGTATTTATTTTTCAATGGAACGCTTCAAATCTCTCCCCCCGTGCAAAAACACGGAAATGGATCAGCTGAGAGCTGAGAGCTGAGAGCGGAGAGTTTGGCCACGCCCCCACCCTCTACTATAGGCCAGCTCTTTTCTCCTCATTTGCATTCAAGCAACAACGCCTATAATGGCCTGTTCAGAGAGAGAAAAAATACTCTTTCTCATCTTATCTCTGTTTCTCATGCAGTGAGTGTTGATTTTGAAGAAGGATTCATTTACAGTATTAGGGAACCATTAAGGAGCCATATAAAAGCATCAAGAAGTACCATGTCATGGGATCTTTAAGTAAACACGTTGCCCTGTCTATTTTTAGGAATGTCTGCGTCTACTTCAGTTTTCAATCAATTTCATTGATTTCTGATCTGCTCCCTTGCCCCACCCTTCCATTTGTTGCCAAAGAAAAAAACACTGTATATTACCTGTCCAATTGTTTTTCTGTCATTACATGTTGTGAATAATTGTCATTGATTGTAATTGCGTCTTTTCCACTCTGTATCTCTGAGTCGGCGGTGCGCACATGTACGTGGCCCCTCCCCTACCAGCTCTATCACTGTCCTGCCTGGTTAGCGGGGAAACGAACTATGAACTACTACTACTGCTACTGCTACTACTACTACTACTACTGCTACTACTACTACTGCTACTACTACTACTACTACTGCTACTACTACTACTACTACTACTGCTACTACTACTACTACTACTGCTACTGCTACTACTACTGCTACTACTACTACTGCTACTGCTACTACTACTGCTACTTCTATTACTGCTACTGCTACTACTACTGCTACTACTACTACTACTAATAATAATATAAATACACAAATGCAGTACTCGTGTGGAAGTGCGCTGAGGGCTCGGTCCCAGGAGGGGGCGCTGGAGCAGGATTAGACGTGTGGAGGTGACTTTGGAATATCGCAATTTTCACGCTTTACTTTATCGCCATAGAGACGAGCACAAAGAGCTTCGAGCGGAGGAGAGGAGGAGAGAGAGGGGAGAGAGGGAGGAAGAGAATGAGAAGATAGATGAAGAGAGGGGTTAGAGGGAGAAGAGAAAGGACAGAAAACAGTTGGATGGGGAGAGAGGGAAGCAGAGGAGAGAGGGAGGAGAGATGAAGAGAGGGGAAGATTAGAAGGAAAGAGGAGATAGAGATAAAGGGAGGGGAGAGGAGAAGGAGAGAGATGAAGAGATGGGAGAGAGCAATAGGGGAGAGAGATGAAGACAGGGGAAGACTAGAAGGAAAGAGATAGAGATAAAAGGAGCGGGAGAGGAGAAGGAGGAGAGAGGGAGGAAAGGGAGGAGAGGGAGATGAAGACAGAGGGAGACTAGAAGGAAAGAGAAGATAGAGATGAGATGAGAGAGGAGGAAATAGAGATAAAGAGAGGGGGAGAGGAGAGGGACAGAGATGAAGAGAAGGGAGAGGAGAGAGGAGGAAAGTGGTTGCGAGGTGAGAGAGAAAAGAGAAAGAATGAGATTCAGAACAGTATAAGCTGCGAGCCAATCAGAAGGAGGGATGAGAGAGAGGAGAAGAGAGGAGGAGACACAGCTGTGAAGTGAGAGATGGAGGGAGAGGAAAGAAAAAGCAGAGGATAGAGGAAATGTTTAGGTGAGATAAGAGAAGAGAGAGAGAGAGAGAGCTGTGAAGACTGGAGGCAGGAGAGACGAGGAGACAGAGGCTATGTTCAGACTGCAGGGCTTAAAGCTCAATTCAGATTTTTTTGAGAAATCCGATTTTTTGCGAGGTCGTTCACATTTCCAATTAAATGCGACTTGTATGTGATCTCCAGTGTGAACGTTAAACACCCCAAAAGTGTCCCGCATGAGCACTGGAGGACACGACGAGGTCACGTGCAGCGAGCGTGCACAATGTTTACGGAAGTCGCCTAAAGTTGCTGTCGTACCGGAGCCAGAACATGTACAGCTTATTTGTTTTAAGGAGGAGACGGAGAAGGTGAAGGACGAGGTTTTTGGCCACGTCGTTTTGTGGGGCAGTGGCAGCAACGTCCATAGAAATGAACGTGTTGGTGCGGAGTCGCAGCCAAGAGTGGTGGGATTGCTACGTGCTTCGCCGCTTCACTGACACGGAGTTCATATACTATTTTCACATGACGAGAAGAACATTTGTGTACATTTGTGAGCGCCTACTTGTACCACTCTCGCTGGAGGAAACACGCCCAGGTCGGATGAAGACGACCTGGCCGTTCAGACTGAAGTCGCATGTCAAAAGATCGGATATGTATCGGATTTAGGACCACATATCTTGGGCAGCGTTCACACTGCAGCCTGAAGTGACCCAAATCAGATTTTTTTTGCCACTGTGCGACATGTATCTGATCTTCTAATGACAGTCTGAATGACACAGATAAGATTTTTTCAAATGTGATCCAGGCCACTTGGATATGTGGTCCTAAAACCGATACATATCCGATCTTTTGACATGCGACTTCAGTCTGAACGGCCAGGTCGCGTTCATCCGACCTGGGCGTGTTTCCTCCAGCGAGAGTGGTACAAGTAGGCGCTCACAAATGTACACAAACGTTCTTCTCGTCATGCGAAAATAGTTTATAAACTCTGTATCAGTGAAGCGGCGAAGCACGTAGCAATCCCACCACTCTTGTCTGCGACTGCGCACCAACACGTTCATTTCTACGGACGTTGCTGCCACTGCTCCACAAAACGCCGTGGCCAAAAACCTTGTCCTTCTCCTTCCTCCGTCTCCTCCTTAAAACAAATAAGCTGGACATGTTCTGGCTCCGGTACGACAGCAACTTTACGACAGCGACTTCCGTAAACACTGAGCACGCTCGCTGCACGTGACCTCATTGTGTCCTCCAAGGCGCATGCGGGACACTTTTGGGGCGTTTAAAGTTCACACTGGAGATCACATACAAGTCGTATTGAAATGGAAATGTGAACGACCTCGCAAAAAAAACGAATTTCACAAAAAAATCGGAATTGAGCATTAAGCCCTGCAGTGTGAATGTAGTCCAAGTGGCCTGGATCGCATTTGAAAAAATCAGATGTGTCGTTCAGACTGTGATTACAAGATCAGATACAGGTCGCATAGAGGCAAAAAAATCGGATTTGGGTCACTTCAGGCTGCAGGGTGAACGCAGACAGAGATAGAGGGGGCTTTTCTTCGCTCTTTATACAAACCTTTCTGTGTCATTACATCATCTGTTCAACTTAAAGCTGCAGTGTGGAACATCAAACAGCTTTTACTGTAAGGCTGATTTATTCTTAATGACACAAACACTGGACATGAAGCAAGTTGTTTATTTTTATTTATTTATACATTTATTAGGGCTGTCAGTTTAACGTGTTAATTAGATTAATTAATGACACTGCAAATTAACGCATTATAAAAATTAAGGCAACTAATTATTTGTGGAAATTCAATGCGCATTTTAAATATGTCCCATTGAAGGAATTGTAGGCGACTTGGCAGTGGCGTCACTTCCGTCACTTATTTATAAAAAGAACGAAGACGGGACGATCGACAAGAACGCCGCGATTTGGAGCTTTTGTCAAAAAGAATTTTCCGATCACCGAAGCTGCTCCAGCCTGACGGATCAATTGAACGACAAACACGTCCGGACAAGTTCCATTGTTACCGGTGATAGAGGGAACGTGAGCGCACTTCGCCAAACCAACAAAACACCAAACCAACAAAACACCAAACCAACAAACCAACAAACCAACAAAACAACAAACCAACAAACCACAAAACCACCAAACCAACAAAACCCCAAACCAACAAACCAACAAAACACCAAACCAACAAAACACCAAACCAACAAAATACCAAACCAACAAAACAACAAACCAACAAACTACCAAACCAACAAAACACCGAACCAACAAAACACCAAACCAACAAAACACCAAACCAAGAAAACAATAAACCAACAAACCACCAAACCAACAAACCACCAAACCAACAAACCAACAAAACACCAAACCATCAAATCACCAAACCAACAAACCAACAAACCACCAAACCAACAAAACACCAAACCAACAAACCAACAAAACACCAAACCACCAAAACACCAAACCAACAAAACACCAAACCAACAAAACACCAAACCACCAAACCAACAAAACACCAAACCAACAAAACACCAAACCAACAAAACACCAAACCAACAAACCAACAAAACACCAAACCACCAAAACACCAAACCAACAAACCACGCTCGCAGAATTTGAGAAATGAATGAACAAAGTCTCTCTCTCTCTCACACATGAGATTAAAAAGTGATCAATTAGATTAATTAATTACAAATCCTGTAATCCAGAGGTCTTCAACAGGGGGGTCGCGACCCCTAGGGGGGGTCGCGGAGGTACTGCAGGGGAGGTCGCGAAATCTTTTGATTTCACTTTAAAATAATAGAATTTTATATTTTATAGTGTAAAATACAGTATTAACCTGTGTATTATTTCCTTGTATTGGATGTACCATAACAGAGTAGCAATGTTTATACATGACACTACGCTCAATTTAATATAAAAGACAATTCTACGCCGTATATATAGTAGGGGGTCCCTGGCCCAGTTCGCCATCTGTTTGGGGGTCCCTGGCCTGAAAAACGTTGAAGACCCCTGCTGTAATCAATTAGATTAACTTTTTGAATCGCAGACATTAGTATGTTATTTTTATTATTGTTCTTTATTATCCCTGTGGGGAAATGATCGTCTGCATTTGGCCCATCCTTTCAGGAGGCCCGGGGACCATCCTGGCTTGGTCATGTTTGTGACGTTTATGTTCTGATTTGGTGTTTTGGCTCAAGACGATTCTCCAATCAGAAATCAGAATGAGCCTCACATGACCCTCTCATTTGCGTTGCCAGTTCCAGCGCTGAAATCCAGTTGGTTTAAACCTAAAAATCCCTCTCTCTGATCTGAATGGTCAATACCGCAGCACCTGCACCAATCCGGCTCCATCGACTCTGGCTCTAGTTGTCTTTACGTTGAAAACCTGTCTGAAAAATTGAAAAACTGCTGCTCCGAGAATCGTCATTTTGGTCTGAAAATGTTCGTAATAACCCGTTCTACATCATCCTGGGGTTTTATTTCACTATTTTGTTTGTTAGTACGTATAACAAGCTCCAAACTCGCCCTTTAAACTCCCGGCTTCGATGAGCTTCATTTGACTATCTTTTTGAAAATAGAAAAAAGACGAGTGGAACCTGCAGGAATCGGTTTAAATAAAACTCATACCTTTACTCCGGGCCTACGGGGAAACAACCGACTTAACCTTTATTTGGTGCTAACGAGCTAATCAAGCGGCGACTCCATCCAAACGCTCCCCACAGGAAGAACGACGCTCGCTAACACAATCATGTCGTTTTCATTAGCGCGCCGAGCTAATCACGAGCTCTGACAGCCGTCACGCTGACGGTAAACACAACGCCAAAACACCGAGAACGACGCTACAGAGGAGGAGGTATAGAGGAGGATGAGCAGATGAGAGGGAGAGGAGGAGGAATGGAGGAAAGAAGGAGAG
This sequence comes from Paratrypauchen microcephalus, assembly GCA_036785185.1. NCBI lineage: Eukaryota > Metazoa > Chordata > Actinopteri > Gobiiformes > Gobiidae > Paratrypauchen > Paratrypauchen microcephalus. The sequence goes on along the minus strand of JAVJIX010000072.1, from coordinate 4,221,879 downwards.
GAGGAGGAGAGGGGGGTGGGGAGGTGAGGTAGAGGAGGAGAGGATAGACGGAGGAGAGGATGAGCAGATGAGAGGGAGAGGAGGAGGAATGGAGGAAAGAAGGAGAGGAAGATGAGAGGGAGAACAGGAGGAGAGATAGAGAGGTAGAGGAGGTGGAGAGAATAGATGGAGGAGAGGAAGAGGAGAGGGATAGGAGAAGGAATGGAGGAAAGGAGAGAAGAGAGGGAGGAGAGAGGGAGGAGAAAGAGGAGAGAGGAAAGCAGAGAGGGAAGAGAGGAGAGAGAGGGGAGGAGAGAGGGAGGGAGGAGAGAGGAGAGAGGGAGGAGAGAGAGAGAGGGAAGAGGGAGGAGAGGAGAGGGAAGGAGAGAGGGAGAGAGAAAGGGAGGAAAGGAGAGAGGGAGGAGAGAGGAGAGAAGAGAGGAGAGAGAGAGGAGAGAAAGGGGGAAAAAGGATAAGGATACAGGTTTGAGAGTGAAAGGAAGATCTGAAAAATAAGAGGGGAGCAAAGGAGAGACGGAGAGAGGGATGGAGATGTGAAGAGCAAGAGGGTGAGCGAGAGGGAAGAAGAAAGGGAAGAAGAAATGAGAAAGAAAGGAGAGGAGGAAAGATGAATGAGAGATGAGATGGGGGCAGGAGAATGAGGGATGAAGGAGGTGTGCACCCGTCTGGTCTCCACAGTCTGATGAACATGTCCAGAGCAGACAGGATGGAGGGATGGAGGGATGGATGGAGGGATGAAACCTGTTTTTACACCAGCTCAAGTGTAAAAAACAGAGGGAGAAAGACCCCCATCCCTCGCTTTTTCTCTTCTCTCTGCTTCTTTTCATCATTTAAAGGGGCTGTACCTGATTTACTTCTGTGTAATAAAGTAAAATAAGTGAAATAAATCTCACCCCAGTATGGAGAGATCGTAAACGAGAGGAGGGAGGAGGAGAGAGGAGAGAGAGAGGAGAGAGGAGAGAGGGAGGGAGGAGAGAGAGAGAGGAGAGGAGACAGGAGAGAGAGAAGAAAGGGAGGAGACAGAGAGAGGAGAGGAGAGGGAGGAGAGAGAGGAGAGAGAGAGGAGAGAGGGAGGAGAGAGGAGAGAAAGGAGAGAGGGAGGGGAGAGAGAGGAGAGGAGAGAGGGAGGGAGGAGAGAGGGAGGAGAGGAGAGAGGAGAGAAAGAGGGAAGAGAGGGAGGAGAGAGAGAGGGAGAGAGAGAGAGGAGAGAGAGGAGAAAGGGAGGAGACAGGAGAGGGAGGAGAGAGAGGGAGGAGAGAGAGGAGAGAGGGAGGAGAGAGGAGAGAGAGAGAGGGAGGGAGGAGAGAGGAGAGAAAGAGGGAGGAGAGAGAGGGAGGAGAGAGAGGAGAGAGGGAAGGAGAGAGGGAGGGAGGAGAGAGGGAGGAGAGAAAGAGGGAGGAGAGAGGGAGGAGAGAGAGGAGAGAGGGAGGAGAGAGGAGAGAGAGAGGGAGGGAGGAGAGAGGAGAGAAAGAGGGAGGAGAGAGAGGAGAGAGGGAGGAGAGAGGAGAGAGGGAGGGAGGAGAGAGGAGAGGAGAGGAGAAAGGAGAGAGGGAGGAGAGAGGGAGGAGGGAGAGGAGAGAGGGAGGAGAGAGGGAGGGAGGAGAGAGGAGAGGAGAGAGGGAGGAGATAAAGAGGGAGGAGAGAGAGGAGAAAGGGAGGGAGGAAAGAGAGAGGAGAGAGGGAGGAAAGAGAGAGGAGAGGAGAGGAGAGAGAGGGCGCATAGAGAGGAGAAAGGGAGGGAGGAAAAAGAGGAGAGAGGGGGGAGAGGGAGGAGAGGAGAAAGCAGCTCTCAGGGTCAGAATATATCGTCTGTAAGTTTGTCATTTTGACGTACGATATATCGCTGAAGAAAATACACAATACAAAACAAAAAAACATAAAACTGAAACTCATTTTTGCATGTTTGAGGAATTATTAATTGCTTTTTCACCATTTTCAAGATGGCATTTTGCCGTTCATCTCGGTTTTCAGCTCCACCGGTTCATGCCCGCCGTGACGTCCGCACTTCTCCAGTTTGAGGTTTTAACGGGTGATTCTCGTAGGACTGGACTGTGTGGTGTCGTTGTTTTGGTCCAAATGTAAAAAAAAAATTCTGCTCTAGTGTGACGAGCAGCTGTCCACAGGAGGGGCCCACAGCCTGGTTTAGTCCTGGTTTAGTCCTGGCTTAGTCCTGGTTCAGTCCTGGGTTAGTCCTCATTTAGTCCTGGTTTAGTCCTGGTTTAGTCCTGGTTCAGTCCTGGTTTAGTCCTGGTTCAGTCCTGGTTTAGTCCTCATTTAGTCCTGGTTTAGTCCTGGTTTAGTCCTGGTTCAGTCCTGGTTTAGTCCTGGTTTAGTCTTGGTTCAGTCCTGGTTCAGTCCTGGTTTAGTCCTGGTTTAGTCTTGGTTCAGTCCTGGTTTGGTCCTGGTTTAGTCTTGGTTCTGTCCTGGTTTAGACCTGGTTTAGTCCTGGTTTAGTTCTGGTTTAGTCTTGGTTTAGACCTGGTTTAGTCCTGGTTTAGTCCTGGTTCGGTCCTGGTTCAGTCCTGGTTTAGTCCTGGTTTAGTCCTGGTTCAGTCCTGGTTTAGTCCTGGTTCGGTCCTGGTTCAGTCCTGGTTTGGTCCTGGTTTAGTCCTGGTTTAGTCCTGGTTCAGTCCTGGTTTAGTACTGGTTTAGTCCTGGTTTAGTCCTGGTTTAGACTTGGTTTAGTCCTGGTTTAGTCCTGGTTTAGTCCTGGTTTAGTCCTGGTTTAGACCTGGTTTAGTCCTGGTTTAGTCCTGGTTTAAACTTGGTTTAGTCCTGGTTTAGTCCTGGTTTAGACCTGGTTTAGTCCTGGTTTAGTCCTGGTTTAGACTTGGTTTAGTCCTGGTTTAGTCCTGGTTTAGTCCTGGTGTAGATCAATATGGAATTCTTTCTTTTTATGATAAATGTAAAAAAAAACAACTTCATGTCGATGTCGGTTTTATCTTTTACGTCGGCGATTCTCAAACTTTTCACACCAGAACTGCCTAAAAAATACTTAGAACAGAACAACAGACGCTCCAAAAAGTCCATTTCGCCTAATCGTCCGTCTTTAAACCGGCAACAGACGCCCATGTTCTGTGGTGTCTGACCAGCAGCCTAAAGTTACACATTAAAGCTTTAATCAAACAGTAAAACGAGAGCTGGGGGCGGCACAATCTGTGAGCACTCTCCTCTCCGCAGGGTTATGCTAAAACAGGCCGCTGGGAGATTAAACCACTTAATGACGGTCACGGCCGGCTGCTCTTGTGGCTGCCCGGCTCGCATACTGAGCACTGAGCCGCTTTCAAACTTTTTACACTTTCAGCTCAAAATTTAACCCACTGTACGAGTTTATGTTTATGTCACAAAGAGACTGGAAACTGGAGAGTTCAACTGGAAAAACCTGGTTTAGTCCTCATTTAGTCCTCGTTTAGTCTTGGTTTAGACTTGGTTTAGTCCTTGTTTAGTCCTGGTTTAGTCCTGGTTTATTCTTGGTTTAGTCCTGGTTTAGTCTTGGTTTAATCTTGGTTCAGTCCTGGTTTAGACCTGGTTTAGTCTTGGTTTAGTCCTGGTTTAGTCCTCATTTAGTCCTCGTTTAGTCTTGGTTTAGTCCTTGTTTAGTCCTGGTTTAGTCTGGGTTTAGTCCTGGTTAATCCTGGTTTAGTCTTGGTTTAGTCCTGGTTTAGTCCTGGTTTAGTCTTGGTTTAGACCTGGTTCAGTCCTGGTTTAGCCCTGGTTTAGTCTTGGTTTAGTCCTGGTTTAGACCTGGTTCAGTCCTGGTTTAGCCTTGGTTTAGTCCTGGTTTAGTCCTCATTTAGTCTTGGTTTAGTCTTGGTTTAGTCTGGTTTAATCTGGTTTAGTTTTGGTTTAGTTTTGGTTTAGTCCTGGTTTAGTCCTGGTTTAGTCCTGGTTTAGTCCTGGTTTAGTCCTGGTTTAGTCTTGGTTTAGTCCTGGTTTAGTCCTGGTTTAGTCCTGGTTTAGTCCTGGTTTAGTCCTGGTTTAGTCTGGATTCTACACATATTTTTGGAAAGTGTGAAGGAGAAGATCGCAGACACTATTAGAGCAGATATCCAAATGGACACTGTTTTATTTTTGTTTTCTGTTTGTTTTTCCTGTATCCATGGCGACCCCCACATGGACTTTTTACACCAAATATGGCAGAAGCCAAAACACAACGAGGTCTCACCAGCGACCCAAACACCAGAGAAAGGAGAGGCTGACGAGAGCGCCCCCTGGAGGCTGCGGTGAGACACTTTTGTCCTGAGGGCTGTCACACTCCTCAGACTGCTGCACTTTGAGACTTTTGTTTGAGATTTCTGTTATTGTTTTATTTCTTTGTGCTTAAACTGCCCCTCGGGGGGAAATAAAGTGATTTTGATTCATTTATTAATTTAGGGAGAGTTAAGAAAATTGCCTCTTGGGATTGGCCCAAAAATATCATCAGACTTTATCGGCTCAGAGAGAAGGTGTGAAACTATAGAGCAGAGAGAGGGAGGAGAGGAGGAGAGAGGAGAGAGGAGAGGAGGAGAGAAGGGAGCGAAAGAGTGAGAGGAGAAGGGAGGGGAAGAGGGGCAGAGGAGGGAGGAAGAGTGAGAGGAGAAGCGGAGGAAAAGAGAGGAAAGGAGCAGGGAGGAGGAGAGAAGAGGAGGAGAGGAGAGGAAAGGAGGAGGGAGAGGGGGAGCGAGGGATGACGCAGCAGAAGAATGGCTCTTTAATTGTGGAGCGCAGGCTGAGTGATGGAGGGAGCATTAGAGCGACCGCTGTGTCAGGACGAGTATTAACCACGAGATAAATCACACACTCCTGTGCACCTGAGGAGAGAGAGGAGAGAGGGAGGAGAGAGGAGAGGAGAGGAGGAGAGAGAGGAGAGGAGAGGAGGAGAGAGGAGGAGAGGAGAGAAAAGAGCAGGAAAGAAGAGAGGAGGAGAGAGGAGAGGAGAGAAGAGAAGAGAGGAGGAGAGAGGAGAGGAGGAGGAGAGAAGAGAGGAGGAGAGAGGAGAGGAGAGAGGAGAGGAGGGAGGAGCGGAGGCGAGGAGAGGAGAGAAGAGAGGAGGAGAGAGGAGAGAAGAGAAGATAGGAGAGGAGGGAGGAGAGGCGAAAAGAGAAGAGAGGAAGGAAGAGGACGAGAAGTGAGAAGGAGAAAGGAGGAGAGGAGAGAGGAGGAGAGAAGAGAGGAGAGAGGAGGAGAGGAGAGAGGAGAGAGGAGGAGAGGAGAGAAGAGAAGGGAGGAGAGGAGAGGAGGAGAGGAGGAGGAGGAGATAGGAGGAGAGAAAAGAGGAGGATAGAAGTGAGAAGGAGAAAGGAGGAGAGGAGGAGCGGAGAGAGGAGGAGAGAAGAGAGAGGAGGAGAGAGGAGAAGTAAGGAGCAGATAGAAGAGAGAGGAGAATGACACACTTTCACACTCTGCTGTGTGCGTTAAAACTGCATAAAACTTCATTTGTTTCTGTCTCACATTGAACACAAATCTGCAGATTTAGTGTTTTTCTCTCAAACAGAAAACTTTCCGTTCCACCCCGTGATGTCATACAGGAAGTGCTCCACTCTGTGGACACTGGGGGTGAGGGGGGTTAAGTGTCTTGCCCAAGGACACAACAGCAGCATTCATCTGTGAACTAGAATCGCACCGCCAACCCGCGGGTCAGTGGATCTGACCGCTCAAACAATGTTTATATCGAGTTATATCGAGTTATCGAGTTTTATCGCTCTACAAATAGAACTACTGCCGCCCCGGACTTGATTTGGTCCTGGTTTAAGTTTTGACTTAGTTCTGGTTTAGCCCTGGTTTACTCCTGGTTTAGTCTTGACTTAGTCCTGTTTTAGTCCTGGTTTAGTTCTGGTTTAGTCTTGATTTAGTTCTGGTTTAGTCCTGGTTTAGTCTTGATTTAATCCTAAATTAGTCCTGTTTTAGTCCTGGATTAGTCCTGTTTTAGTCCTAGTTTAGTCCTGTTTAGTCCTGGTTTAGACTTAGTTTAGTCCTGGTTTAGTCCTGTTTTAGTCCTAGTTTAGTCCTGTTTTAGTCCTAGTTTAGTCCTGTTTTAGTCCTGGTTTAGTCCTGTTTTAGTCCTAGTTTAGTCCTGGTTTAGTCCTGGTTTAGTCCTGGTTTAGACTTAGTTTAGTCCTGTTTTAGTCCTGGTTTAGACCTGGTTTAGTCCTGTTTTAGTCCTGGTTTAGTCCTGGTTTAGTCCTGTTTTAGTCCTGGTTTAGTCCTGGTTTAGTCCTGGTTTAGTCCTAGTTTAGTCCTGTTTTAGTCCTAGTTTAGTCCTGGTTTAGTCCTGGTTTAGTCCTGGTTTAGACTTACTTTAGTCCTGTTTTAGTCCTGTTTTAGTCCTGGTTTAGACCTGGTTTAGTCCTGTTTTAGTCCTGGTTTAGACTTAGTTTAGTCCTGGATTAGTCTTTGTTGAGTTCATATTGGGACATTTTTGGTTCCACTGGCATTAGTATGTGGCTGATGTTGTTGTTTAAACTCCACACACCTTCACGAGAATCATTCAGTCCTGGAATCGGCCATTTCTACTGAACTAAAGGCAAAAGGAGCTGAAAACTACCACTTCATGACATCACAAGGTGGAAAGGAGCATTTTGAGCTTTGGAGATGTAGACAGACAAATAATAAAGAGTTCCTCAAACATGTGAATGAAACAAAACACAACTCCAGGTCTGTTTTTGAGGAGGAACATCAGAAGACGACTTGAAGCTCCCCGGAGTCGGTCGTGTGGAATATATGAGCTTTAAGGAGCTCAAACATTACGGTGCCATAGTTCACACTCAGTTTTTCTACGGGTTTTTAGTGCCGTCATCACTCACGACGCAATAATGTGACTGTGACCGCGGCGGTTCACGGGAAGTACAGCCTCGTAAAATACTGGGTTTTCCGAATCGCGCGAGAGGAGATGAAAAATGTACGAAACTCGACGTAAATCATTATCAAAGCACGCGGTAAATCGTATTCAGGAACAGAATCATTTTCAGCGGCGGTAAAAAAAAGAGAACCGTCAAAGCGGCGGATCTGGTGGGCGGTGCAGTTGGGATTTCCACCTCACAGCAACAAGGTCCCGGGCAGTCTGTTCCACCGTGTGATGTCACGTGGTGATACAGGAAGTAAACGCGTCCAAGTCACATGCAGCTTTTACTTTTACGAACAATTCTAATGCTGATTTATTCTTAAAAAGGCCCATGTTACGCTGTTTTCCGAGCTATATTATAAGGTCGTTGGGGTTCCGTCACCTGCTTGTTTCCATGGAGACGTCACTGTTCTGCCTGGAATGTTCCACAGTGTGACTTTAGACAGCTCAACTTTACATTTATTCAGTTCCAGGTGGTTTTAGAGCTCAAAAATACCCAGAAAAAACAGACATTCTGACTGTGAGCGGGGTTTAATGCCATAGTGTGGAACATTTTAGACAAAGCAATGACATCTCAGTGAAGAAAAGCGTCTGACGGAGCCTCCACCAGAAAAGGTCCACAGTGCAGCTTTACGTGGTGTTTGGGAGCAGACTCTTCTGTCTTCCCATCCTCTCCTCTCTTCTCCTTTCCTTTTTTCCACCTCTGTTCTCCTCTCCTGTCTTCTCCTCTCTTCTCTTTTCCTCTCCTCTTCATCTATTTCTCCTGTGTCTCCTCTCCTCCACTCTCCTCTCTTGTCCTCCCTTCACCTCTCTGCTCCTCTCCTCTCTCTTTCTTCTCTCTTGTCCTGTCTTCTCTTGTCTTTTCTCTTCTCCTCCATTGCTTCTCCTCCTTTTCTCTCCATTCTCTTCTCCTCCTCTCCTCTCCTGCCTCCTCTTGTCCTCACATTCTCCTCTGTTGATTCTCTTCTCCTCCTCTCCTCTCTTCTCCTTCCTCCTCTCCTCCTATCTTCTCTTGTCTCCTCTTTTCTCCTCTGTTGGTTCTCTTCTCCTCTCCTCTCCTGTCCTCACATTGTCCTATCTTCTCTCCTCTCTTCTCCTCCATTGGTACTCCTATCTCCTCTCTTCTCCTCCTCTCTTCTCATCTTCTCTCCTCTCTTCTCTTCTCCTCCATTGGTTCTCCTCTCTTCTCCTGTCCTCCTCCTCTCCTCTTTCTTCTCCTCCTCTCCTCTCCTCCTGTCTTCTCCCCTGTCCTCCTCTCCTCCTCTCCTGCCTCCTTTCCTCCTGTCTTCTCCTGTCTCCTCACATTCTCCTCTTCTCCTGCCTCCTTTCCTCCTCCTGTCCTCACATTCTCCTGTCTTCTCTCCTCTCCTCCTCTCTCCTCCTCTCCTCCTCCTGTCCTCCTCTCCTCCTCCTCTCCTCCTGTCTTTTCTTGTCTCCTCTCCTCTCCTCCTCTCTCCTCCTCCTGTCCTCACATTCTCTTGTCTTCTCTCCTCTCCTCCTCTCTCCTCCTCTCCTCCTCCTGTCCTCCTCTCCTCCTGTCTTCTCTTGTCTCCTCTCCTCTCCTCCTCTCTCCCCTCCTGTCCTCACATTCTCCTGTCTTCTCTCCTCTCCTCCTGTCCTGCTCCTCTCCTCCTCTCCTCTCCTCCTCCTGTCCTCACATTCTCCTCCTTTGGTTCTCTCCTCCACTCCTCTCCTCCTGTCTTCTCTGTCTCCTCTCCTCCTCCTGACCTCACATTCTCCTCTCTCCTCGTCTCCTGTCTCCTCTCTTCTTCTCCTCTGCTCCTCCTCCTGTCCTCTCTCCTCTCCTCCTCTCCTCTCTTCCTGTCCTCACATTCTCCTCTGTTAGTTTTCCTCTCCTCTCCTCATCTCCTGTCTCCTCTCTTCTTCTCCTCCTCCTCTCCTCCTCCTGTCCTCACATTCTCCTCTGTTGGTTCTCTTCTCCTCCTCTCCTCTCTCCTCCTGTCCTCACATTCTCCTGTCCTCCTCTCCTCCTCTCCACTCCTCCTCTCTCCTCCTCCTCTCCTCTTTCTTCTCCTCCTCTCCTCTCCTCCTCCTGTCCTCCTCTCCTCCTGTCTTCTCTTGTCTCCTCTCTTCTCCTCTTCTCCTGCCTCCTTTCCTCCTCCTGTCCTCACATTCTCCTGTCTCCTCTCTCCTCTCCTCCTCTCTTCTCCTCGTCTCCTGTCTTCTCCTCCTCCTCCTCCTCTCCTCCTCCTGTCCTCACATTCTCCTGTCTCCTCCCCTCCTCTCTTCTTCTCCTCCTCCTCTCTTCCTGTCCTCACATTCTCCTCCGTTGGTTCTCCTCTCTTCTCCTCATCTCCTGTCTCCCCTCTTCTCCTCCTCTCCTCCTCCTGTCCTCACATTCTCCTCCATTGGTTCTCCTCTCTTCTCCTCGTCTCCTCCTCCTGTCCTCACATTCTCCTGTCTCCTCCCCTCCTCTCCTCTCTCCTCTCCTCTCCTCGTCTCCTGTCTCCTCTCTTCTTCTCCTCCTCTCCTCCTCCTGTCCTCACATTCTCCTGTCTGTTGCTTCCTGTTTACCTGGCTGCGTGGGAGCTCACATTTGTCAGTGAATAGACTGGGCCGGTCTCCATGGAAACAGGCGAGCGGCCGGCGGTGGATGCGAGCTGTCCGCCTCCAGGTCCACACGGGTCAGCCTTCACAAACACGAGCTCCTCCACATCATCCAGACCCATTACTGTTGCTATCGGTAACACAGATATAAGAGACGTGCTTAAAGTGGACGTGCTTTTAGGACGGACCTGTGGAAAATGTCAGTGAAGTGGCAGTTTGTGGAAAGAATTCAAAAGAAAAGTAGGCCGGCACAAGTACAGGAAGTCGCTTTGAGGAGAATTCGTCCAGAACGCAGACAACCGACCAGGAGTGTCCGAACGTTTTAGTACTTTGGTGTCATTTGGAGCATTCCCGGAGATGTTGTAGTTTAGCGTGAGTGTCCGGGGCAGGCGATTGCAGTCACCAAATAACACAAACTTTATCAGTTTTCAAATCATAGAAGCTCAATGTCTTAGCCTACACTTTCGTTTGAGTCAAAAGTGCCTCTAATCCGAGATTTATCCATAGTTTTGAGTAGATGAGGAGGACAGTGCGCATGCCTTCAGTCACAGCTGATTTCGCTCTCAGCTCTCGGGACCCAAACATGAAAGGCAAAGCTGTAAGACGTTTGGACCATCGTGTTTGCAGTACCCACTTCAGTCAGGACGATTTTTTACCAGCAAAGGAAAAGAAAGAAGGGCAGCGGATTCAGCGCACGATTCTGAGTAGTAATGCAAAACCGATGGCTGTTCTCTGATGCGCTGCTCCTAAAACTGTCTCTGCTTCGTTCTTTCTAATACCTCCTCATCCGTATACTCAAAACGATAGGGACGGACATCATACTCAAATAAGTCCTCTTCAGTCCTCTTCAGTCTCAATCTCAATCAGTCCGAATCTTCTGCCATGTGTCGCTCGCAGCAGAAAAGTTATGAGCGTCTTCTTATCTGCAAATCAGCTGTGACTGAGCACATGCGCACTGTCCTCCTCATCTACTCGAAACTATGGATAAATCTCGGATTACAGGCCACTTTTGACTCAAATGAAAGTGTAGACTAAGACCTTGAGCTTCTGTAATTTGAAAAGTGATAAAGTTTGTGTTATTTGGTGACTGAAATCGCCTGCCCCAAGAACTCACATTAACGGATATCGCTAAACTACAACATCTATGCAATTGCTCCAAATGACACCAAAGTGCTCTTGGTGAGTAAAACAACTTGTTTTATTACAGAAATAAGGCTCAGATTGTAAAAAAAAAACATTAATATTCCTTTAAAAGTCAGAGAACACAAATTTTAGGTCTGTGTCATAATGCAGTACTGATTGAGATACCGGAATTTGAAGTAAAAAGTTCTCCTCAATGGCTCTATGATCATTAGCCAATTCAGCAGGATCCATGGGGGCCAACAAAAATTGGTCAGAGGGCCGGATTTGACCCCTGGGCCATAGTTTGGACACCCCCGCAATAGACCTTTTTTCACAACGTCCGGAAGTGCCGCATTGCAGGTTTGTGGGACATTCAGTTAATGGTTTTCCGTGGCAAAATGTGACCGACCACGGCAAAACCCGCCACAGTCGCTCAAGAGCGAACAGGAGAAAATCGGGTTAGAAGCTTTTTTTTTCTTTTTTTTTTCCAAAATTTGTGATTTTCGTTTTTGCGAGTTGAGATAAGGAAGAAGCCGCTCCATGTTTCAGATAACAGCACTGGTTGCTTCAAAGGAATAGTAATGTTTTTACACGTCATCCAATCGAAACCATGGCTGGATATCGGATTACAGGCCACTTTTGACTCAAACGAACGTGTAGACTAACACATTGAACTTTTGTCATTTGAAAAGTGCTAAAGTTTGTGTTGTTTGGTGACTGCAACATCGTGCCCCGACCACTCACGTTAAACGGATATCGCTAAACTACAAAATCTCCGGAAATGGTCCAAATGACACAATGGGTGAGTAAATGACATTGTTTTATCACCGAAATAAGGTCCAGATTGTAAAAATGTTACTATTCCTTTAAAAGCATACATTTTGTCTTTCAAATTTGCTAGTTTTTCGGAAAGAATTGAATTGCAAATTATCATAATTACCATACTGGTGCTAGTGGCCATTCATGTGCCAGTTAGCGCTCTTTTGTTTTCTTTTTCTGCCAGTCAGCTGTGAGCTAGAAGCAAACCTCGTGCCTGCTTCAGCTGGATGTAATGTTTTGCGGATGGGCTGAATCATGGCTGTTTTACCGGACGCCGATATGTCGCATAGAGGAGCTGATCGTAAGATATCAGATGTTTTATCTACAGTAACATTTGGAGAGGATAAGGACAGTGAAATGGAGGAAAAATCTGTAACTTTGACTGTAAATGCTACCTAAAAAGGAAGGAGAACTCATTCATGTGGCCAGAAACTTTCTCCGGAGCTCATGTACAGAATGTGATCAGATTCTTTAGTTGCAGAAAGACAGTGGATACACGAATAATTGGACAGATGTAACAGATGTACGGTATTTACATTGGACAAGACCACATCCAGCAGAAAGTCCCTGACAAAAAGTAAGTGTCATCCAAGTGAGTACAGACCTTTTCACAACGGCCGCGCTGTAAGGTTGTGGAGTGTCCAGTTAATGGTTTTCTATGGCAAAATGTCAGCTTCATAAATCTGTTTAGCCATGGTTTAGTCCTGGTTTAGCCCTGTTTAGTCCTGGTTTAGCCCTGATTTAGTCCTGGTTTAGTCCTGGTTTAGTCCTGGTTTAGCCCTGGTTTAGCCCTGGTTTAGTCCTGGCTTAGCCCTGGTTTAGTCCTGGTTTAGCCCTGGTTTAGTCCTGGTTTAGACCTGGTTTAACCATGGTTTAGCCCTGGTTTAGTCCTGGTTTAGTCCTGGCTTAGCCTTGGTTTAGTCCTGGTTTAGCCTTGGTTTAGCCATGGTTTAGTCCTGGTTTAGTCCTGGTTTAGCCCTGGCTTAGTCCTGGCTTAGTCCTGGTTTAGTCCTGGTTTAGTCCTGGTTTAGCCCTGGTTTAGTCCTGGTTTAGTCTTGGTTTAGCCCTGGTTTAGTCCTGGTTTAGTCCTGGTTTAGTCCTGGTTTAGCCCTGGTTTAGTCCTGGTTTAGACCTGGTTTAACCCTGGTTTAGCCCTGGTTTATTCCTGGTTTAGTCCTGGTTTAGTCCTGGTTTAGACCTGGTTTAGCCCTGGTTTATTCCTGGTTTAGTCCTGGTTTAGTCCTGGTTTAGTCCTGGTTTAGTCCTGGTTTAGTCCTGGTTTAGCCCTGGTTTAGTCCTGGTTTAGTCCTGGGTTAGCCCTGGTTTAGTCCTGGTTTAGACTTGGTTTAACCCTGGTTTAGCCCTGGTTTATTCCTGGTTTAGCTCTGGTTTAGTCCTGGTTTAGTCCTGGTTTAGCCTTGGTTTAGTCCTGGTTTATTCCTGGTTTAGTCCTGGTTTAGACCTGGTTTAGCCCTGGTTTATTCCTGGTTTAGTCCTGGTTTAGTCCTGGTTTAGCCCTGGTTTAGTCCTGGTTTAGTCCTGGTTTAGCCCTGGTTTAGCCCTGGTTTATTCCTGGTTTAGCCATGGTTTAGTCCTGGTTTAGCCCTGGTTTAGTACTGGTTTAGTCCTGGTTTAGCCTTGGTTTAGCCCTGGTTTAGTCCTGGTTTAGCCCTGGTTTAGTCCTGGTTTAGTCCTGGTTTAGCCCTGGTTTAGTCCTGGTTTAGTCCTGGTTTAGTCCTGGTTTAGCCCTGGTTTAGTCCTGGTTTAGAAAAACTTCAACCAACAAGGTCCACAAAGGATAAACGTTCTTCATGAAGAATTTATCCACAACGATCAAGGGAAGAAAGACAAAAGCTTAAAGACGAACGACGACGAGCATTAGAGATCTACTGACCAAGGAAAGGAGGAAAGAAAAGGAGAACTTGGTGCGTCAAAAACAAAACAGAAATTTAGGATATGGTGTTTTTGGTGAATATATAATTTTCAAAACAATAAAAGGAAACTTGGTGATCTAAATACGCTATGTGTTAAGGTATGTACACTCTGTAACTTTTCGGATGGGGGACTGTCGCCTGCTTTTTCCTATGGAGATGTCTACTTTACATTTATTTAATTACAGCAGGTTTTATAGTTCAAAAATAACTAGAATACAGGCACTACTGAGAACAATGCCCCTTTAAATACAGTCAGAGAAGCTGTAGCACACAGATGAAGGCTTTAGCATGCTCCTCTGCTCCTGACATTTGTGTTATCGATTAATGTTGCGTCTGCGTGCAGGTTCATGCTTCATATTTACTGCACAGAACCAGAGCGAAGAGGAGTGCCAGCAGCTGCCCTCCTCCTCCTCCTCCTCAGAACCACGCACGCTTTATTAATAAAAGGAGAATTCAGAGGGGTGGAAAAGCGTTTACACTTTTGTCATTTTCAGGTTGTTTCTTAGCAACGGTTCATCAGGTGACGCCTGGTGAAAAACATCAGGAGACAAAGAGAACGTTATGAAATCAGTTTGTGCGGAAGCGTGCGCAAATGTGTGAGAATCAGGGCCACGAGCAATGTTAGACCAGACCTGTTCTGCAAGAAAATCTGAGTTTTTTAACCATGTTTTTTATTCATTTATTTTATTGGTTTATCTGTAAATGTACTAGAATTAACCAAAAGGCTATTTTTCATCTGTTGTACCTGGACAAATCTTAAAATGGTCTCCCTAAAAACAATGATAACAAAATAAAATTACACTGTGAACAATATACAATTATTAACAAGTAGTAAAATTTTAGCTAAAACTATAAATCCAATTGATAAATACAGTGTACATAAAACTTTAAAATTATCAACAGTTAAACAATCCCACACACATCACAACAAGACAGCAGAGACACAAGAGGCAGCACAGTGGAAGAAGACGAAAATAATAAACCCGACTAAAACAGGACTAAAAGAGAACTAAAACCGGACCAAAACTGGTCTAAAGCAGGACTAAAACTGGTCTAAAAGAGGACTAAAAGAGAACTAAAACCGGACTAAAACTGGTCTAAAACAGGACTAAAAGAGAACTGAAACCGGACCAAAACTGGTCTAAAGCAGGACTAAAACTGGTCTAAAACAGGACTAAAAGAGAACTAAAACCGGACTAAAACTGGTCTAAAACAGGACTAAAAGAGAACTGAAACCGGACTAAAACTGGTCTAAAGCAGGACTAAAGAAGGACTAAAACTGGTCTAAAGCAGGACTATAACTGGTCTAAAGCAGGACTAAAACCGGATTAAAACTGGTCTAAAGCAGAACTAAAACTGGTCTAAAACAGGACTAAAAGAGAACTAAAACCGGACTAAAACTGGTCTAAAGCAGGACTAAAGAAGGACTAAAACTGGTCTAAAGCAGGACTATAACTGGTCTAAAACAGAACTAAAACTGGTCTAAAGCAGGACTAAATCTGGTCTAAAACAGGACTAAAACAGAACTAAAACTGGACTAAAACTGGTCTAAAGCAGGACTAAAACAGAACTAAAACCGGACTAAAACTGGTCTAAAGCAGGACTAAAACAGAACTAAAACCGGACTAAAACTGGTCTAAAGCAGGACTAAAACAGAACTAAAACCGGACTAAAACTGGTCTAAAACAGGACTAAAACAGAACTAAAACTGAACTAAAACTGGTCTAAAGCAGGACTAAAGAAGGACTAAAACTGGACTAAAGAAGGACTAAAACTGGTCTAAAGCAGGACTAAAACTGGTCTAAAACAGGACTAAACCGGATCTAAAACCGGACTAAAACTTGTCTAAAGCAGGACTAAAACTGGTCTAAAGCAGGACTAAAACAGAACTAAAACCAGACTAAAACTGGTCTAAAGCAGGACTAAAGAAGGACTAAAACTGGTCTAAAGAAGGACTAAAACTGGTCTAAAACAGGACTAAAACGGATCTAAAACCGGACTAAAACTGGTCTAAAGCAGGACTAAAGAAGGACTAAAACTGGTCTAAAACAGGACTAAAACTGGTCTAAAGAAGGACTAAAACTGGTCTAAAACAGGACTAAAACGGATCTAAAACCGGACTAAAACTGGTCTAAAGCAGGACGCAGCACGCTGCCAGGGGAATCCCAGTTACGCACCGGGAAGGGAGTTCCCCTGTTGCACAACGTGGTGCGTGATTCGGCTTTATTCTTCCGCACTGGAAAATAGTTCCCACCCAAAATGACCAAGTCAAGCTCTCCGTGTTGATTTGCACATTTATTTGCACTCGATATGAATGCGCACTACACAGAAAGTAATTGGGAAACGCATCGAGCAAATTAATTCCTTTTGGCCGAAATCTTTCTCTGGCGACGTTAGACTCCAGTCTAAGGCGGAGGAGCTGCAGATACCGCGGCGGTCAGTGGCGACAGACTCGGACAATGGCTGGGTGAGCAGGAAAACGCTTTCCACCACTTATTTTAGTCTCTGGACTGTGGGGAGATGCCCAAATTTGACCTGGGGGTGGCATATCCCTTTAAACAGAACTAAAGAAGGACTAAAACTGGTCTAAAGCAGGACTACAACAGAACTCAAACCGGACTAAAACAGAACTAAAACCGGAGTAAAACTGAAAGAAAGGAAAGAAAATAAAAAAACATTAGTGATGACAGGTCTGGTGTGTTATGAACCAGTTCTTTAGATGTTTTTTATACAGGTTGTATGTGGACAGTTCTCTGATGTTTGAGGGGACAGAGTTCCACTCCTGGGCGGCTGTAACAGAAAAGGCGCTCTGACTGAGAGGGAACAGTACAGTCTCCTCGAGCCGCCCCTCTGGTCACTCTGTGTGTGGTGCTCCTGATGTTTATGAACCGAGTGAGTGGACGAGATCACAGACCATGAATGATTTTGTATATTAGACAGAGATTTGAATATTTTATGACATTCTCCCAACTTAACAGTTTGTATTTTTGTACCGTCATTTTTGTACCTCACCTTACGAAATTGTTCCAGAAGTGGTTTCGTAACGTGATTTTTTCGTGAGTAGAGTCGCAATGTTAAAAGGCCTGATTCGTTCCTACCCAATGGGAGGCCAGCGGGGTGTTGGGAGAGTGTATTTACAAGTGTATTTACGTTTCGAGGGATTCGGGCGGCTGCGAAGCCGAGCGCGCATTATTTGAACTTTTGAGATTTTGCGTTTCGTAACTTGAATTTTCTTTCATATTCAGAGACGAACATTTTACGTAAAGGCGTTTTGTAACATGGATTATTCATTAGTTGGGTCTTTCGTAAGGTGAGGTATGACTGTAAAATGGTGCAGTGGTGATGTCTTAAAGGTTTTTTATCCAGTATTTTGATTGTCTGTTTGTATAGTGACTCTATGGGTTTTAGTGTTGTTTTATTTGCCTGTGACCAGATTGTAAGATAGTATGTTGTATGTGATAGGACCATCGCATGAACATTTTAGCTGCCTGTAATGATAAATGTGATCTTATGAACCGGAAATTCCAGACCTTTTTTGTGTGAGATTTGAATGTTAGTTTTGAGTCTATAAGGATCCCGAGATATTTGAATTCTGACACGACTTGAATTTTTTCCCCACAAACATGAATATCTGGCAGATTATTTGCAAGGTTGGATTTGGAACTGTTTTGTTTACATTGAGTTTTAAGAGTGGTTTAGCCATTCTGAAACATGAGCCATAGTATCCGTACGTTTATTAGCTATACAGTGGTACCTCACCTTACGAAAGACCCAACAAATGAAAATTTCAAGTTACGAAACGCCTTCACGTTAAATTTTGGTCTCTAGATACGAAAGAAAATTCAAGTTACAAAACGCGAAATCTCAAAAATTCAAATAATGCGCGCTCAGCCACACACATTATACGCTTTTCTCAGACTGAATTTAAACTTTTCTCAGATTTGTCTCTCGTTTAAACACTCAAACTTTCATAGATTTTCAACAAAATTATTAATAGTGAAGTGTGGGGGGAAGGGGGAGGGGGGAGAAAACTGCGCTCTGACACGTGTGATAGCGCAGCATGACCCGGCGCGGGGCTGCCAGCAGGTCTAGACCTGGACTAAACCAGGACTGGACCAGGACTAAACCTGGACTAAACCAGGATTAAACCTGGACTAAACCAGGACTAGACCAGGTGGTTAAAGCGCCGCGCGCGGGTCTATTTCCTGGTTTCGTTTCGAGTCACGGCTGAGGGGAGCAGCGAGGGGGACCGCACGCAGTCTGAGAGAGCCGCGGTGGTCTAGACCTGGTCCTCTAGACCTGGTCTAGACCAGGTCTAGAAGAGGTCTAGAGGAGGCACGGTTTGAGCACGGGTCTCGTTCATGCGCTCAGACTGCGTGTGGTCCCCCTCGCTGCTCGCCTCAGCCGTGACTCGAAACGAAACCAGGAAATAGACCCGAGCATGGCGCTTTAATCCACCTGGTCTAGTCCTGGTTTAGTCCAGGTTTAGTCCAGGTTTAGACCTTGGTCTAGACCTGGTATAGTCCACGTTTAGTCCTGGGTCTACAGTCTCTACGCAGAACACAATGTTACACTATAAAAAAAAGTTACACTATAAAAAAAAAACTTGGATCGGGGCCTTGGAACAAATCAGGCTTTTTCCATTGAAATAGCTACTCAACTTACAAAAAATTCACGTTACGAAACCACTTCTGGAACGAATTAATTTCGTAAGGTGAGGTACCACTGTAGTTGTTACCTTTTCATTTACCAACTGAATTTGTATTTGGAATGATTTGTGCACATTTGAGTCATCTTATTTGCCTAAGACACCATATTCCTGATCGCCCATTTTCACCGCCACTGGCATAAACCCACTGTGACATACTTTAGTCGTTCTTCAGTTTTATTTTCGATACACGCTGGAGTCAGCAGCGTCGCACAGACATTTTCGTACAAATCCTGTGCTCTAGTGTGACGTGCAGCTATCCATAGGAGAGGCCAAGATGTTTACGGCAACATCATCTCAAGAAGTCTCAGAAGCTGGCTGCTCTTGTGGCTGTCTGACTCACACACTGCGTTTTTGAAACGTTCTGTTTTTTGAGGTGAGTTGTTAAACATCATATCATGGGATTTTAACCAAATAAGAACCGCAGCATGTGCACCTCAAAGGACACAAGTAAGAGACTGCTGGATTGTGTGAAATGAACTGTTTCTTTTTCCTGTATCCATGGAGATACTAGCTAAGGTGATTCAGGCTTTTTACACCATATGTGGCAGAAGATCTTCCAGAGGAAATACTTTGAGGGAATGAACCATTTCATCACCGACAGAAACACCAGAGTGGAGTAAGAAGGAGGCCTTTCCTGTTGTGTTCACCTGGCGCCCCCTGGAGGCTGCTGTGACGCTGCAGGACACGCAGGAGGGACACTTGGCTCTTCCCCTCCTCAAACTGCCCTGACACATGATCTGCTGACCCTCCCTGACCAGTCCTCCGGTTAAACTGACCTGAGACCTTTGACTGAAACAAAGGCCACTGAGAAGAGCCGTGGAAATGTTGCTGCGGGAAAACTTGAATTTCCCTCAGGATCAATAAAGCCTCTTTCACTCAGAACAATAAAGCACACAAAAATCAATAAGTCTTCTTTAAGCTAACTGACAGATGATGGAGAGATGATCAAAACTAGTCCAGTTTACCTAAGAGAAACTTGCTTTTATAGTTTGCTTTCCACTAAAATATATTAGCTCTCCCATTCCTGGTCTTTTTGATTTTCTATCAGGCATGAAAACGGGTCAGGGGTGAAAAAGGTGAGTACGGTGCGCGAGAGGCGGGGGTTTGGGGGGTTGGGACACTACAGCCCCTGCTCCTGCGTTGTTGCTATTTTTTTGTTTGTTTGTTTTATTTTGCAAACTGAGTGCACTGGGACATCTATTTTGTGTTAATAAGACCAGGCCCTATCTAAATGAATGGTGATTCACCAGAATATGCACTAGTGTTGTAGTCAAGACTGCACCAATCAAGACCAAGACCTGTCCGAGACCACAGGGTCCCAAGAACGAGGAAAAAACAAGACTTCTGAGAGTCAAGATCAAGACAAGACCAAGACAAGACAGACCACGGCCCATCAAGACCAAATCGAGACCATCTTTGTAATTTTTACATTTACGTATTTGTATTTTTTGGCACATATATGAATGTTTTTTATAAATCTATTTCAATTTTATCTGATTAATGTTAATTTAGGTATAAAATAAGCCAAGCAAACTGTACCGCACTTAAACACTGTGCCCCCTTTTGGGACCCTCACCCACAGTTTGAGAACCCACTGGCACTTTACAGAAAACTGCTTCAAAGTGAATAAAGTGGGTGGGATTTTTTCAAAATCCTAACTGGAGTTAGTCATCTTGCTGGTTTTACAGTGGTATTTAGCGGCCCCTGCACATGTACCAAGCCAAACGTACATTGTAACAAGCACAGATTTATTTGGCATTTTATTAGGCAAACTTGCCTGCTGTGCCGACACTATGGCATAAATTTTGCTTTGTGTTTCGTCTTGCCTTTGTAATCAGCGTAAACTAAGGATCGAGCAAATGTGCGCTATACGCAGGGAGGAGAGAGCGTGAAAGGGCGAGGAGGGCCGGGCTCATGTGAGGCAGATGGACAGGTAGGATGTTTTAAAAAGTTAAACACACAGATGTGATATACCAGTGGTTCCCAACCTTTTTTGGCCTGTGACCCCATTTTGACATCACACATTTCTGGCGACCCCATGGACTTTTTTTTTAAAATCATGTTTCAGTTTCAGCCTCAGTCGCAATATTGTGTCAAATGGTTCGACGTGTCTGAGGCCTCGGAGAAACACTGACCTCTAGTGGACAAATTTAACCATTGCAAACCAACACACAACCCATGATTTGGAAAGTTCCCAAATGGATGGATGGGAATGGATCGCTTTTTTCCACTTGTAGATGCCATCGAAAATTAAACAAATGCCAAAAGTCGTCAGAAGTCACCAAAAATCACCACTAACGTCACACAATACTCCTCACTACCCAACATTTTTAAGAAATATTGGTGCATCTTTTATACTGTAGCAGTTTAGCGCTTGTCAAACCGAGGAAGCGCGTTGAACACTCTGAAGCACTCTGAACCAATCGCAAAGCGGAACATTCGCTGAGCCAACGAAACGCTTTGATACACTGAAGCGATTGACACGCAGAGCGAAGCAGCGGGGGGAGGGACCAACACTTCGACACTTTGGTCACGTGAGTGGCTGTGCTTCGGAGCAATTTGTTTCAGAAAGAACGAGACGTGCTCCGGAGCTCCGTCTCATTTGCCCGTCACTAGTTATTGTGACTGCACTGCTCCGGACATTTCAGGCGACCCCGTTTGAATTCTAGGCGACCCCACGTGGGGTCGCGACCTGAAGGTTGAAAAACGCTGTGATATACGTTGGTACACGAGGGTTTTTGTGCCGTGCTGTGTCGGCTCAAGACGAGAGCACAGGCTGCAGTGAGGGCTTCTCATCCAAACACGTAGGTCACCTGTTTTGGCTTCAAAACGGCGAGATTTTCATGCCTGTTCTATGGCATTTTCAGTGCATTCATTCAAACATCACTAAAACGGCCTGAACCCTAAATAGTGTTGTGGATATTCTGAGTCAGCCAATGTGCCTTTAGGCAAGACACTTCACCCAACTCGCCCAGTATCAGTGCAGTGAGTCAGACTCGCAGCCTTTCTCCTGTCAGTCTCCGGTAGTCTCTTACCACGAAAGAGTGAATGAATAATGACACGGAAATCATCTCTGATAAATCAAACGCAATAGAATTATGTTGCTTTTGTGAAGAGAAACGACCAGAACATTATACGCTCACTGCCTAAACTTATCTCCCTGCTCTGCAAAAATGACTAAGTGACTGGGCACAGGTCCAAACTATATAATGATTCTGTAAAAACTTTATTTATGATGAGCCGGCCTTCAGCGATTGCATGTTTTAGAGATGGGCTGCCTCTGTCTCTCCACCATCTCATAAAATGGTTTTCACAGCAGCTATATGGGTCACTAAGACAGATTTGCTGGGATAAGTAAACAAGATAATGTATTAGGAGTATACCAAGAAAGTTTGTACCCAGAAATTAGTGCTACGCCATCGCAAAAAGTCTCCTGGTTCAACTCCCACGCTGTATGGGCTTATCTCTGCAGAGTTTGCATTCTTCCTGTGTCTGTGTAGGATTCTTCTGGGCCCTCTGATTTGTCCTATCAACACGAATAATACAGAATAGATCAAATCCTGCAGGTATGGAAGTTCTGACCAGGACCAGCTCCTACTGCTCCTGGTTTAACCCACAGACGATGAAGGATGGGTCAAATGTGGAGGACACTGACTGCGTGCACATGGACGGATGGATGTAATCCAATTGCAAACGGATTGGGATCGTATCGAATTCATGTGCACAGGCTAAGGATCGTATAGGGATTGGGTTCTCGAATCCGATTGGAACCCCTGGCTTAGGCCGATAGTAATCCGCTTGGTGCTGCCTTGTGCACGATATCGGATCGGATTGGCGTACTGCGCATGCGCGGGAATTTTCGTCAGGGATTTCACCCAGGAAGTGGCAGGAGGCGCCGACGCCGTCATAAGTAGCGATTGTTGCCAGAAAAGTCAGACGAAATCATGGCTGCGAAGAAAGAATGCACAACATGTACACCAATGGTGCTCCGTCAAACTCCTCGAGCGCCATCTTTGTATACCGCCACATAGTTTGTTGTGTTTTTATTGAGTAGCCATCACCCGGAAGTAGTTGGACCACAGCGCCACATAGCGTAGTGGAGCCGGCCAGGTCGCTGACCATTATCCGATTAGACGAGCTTTATGTGCACTGGAAACTAAGGAAAGACCACCCGCAGAGTAACACAGAGATCGGATTTGGAGAAATCCAATCCGATCCTACCATATACTGTACATTTGACCCAAAATGGACACTCCCTCCAAATCCCAGCATCCTCTCGCAGGCCTATGAGCCCATCAACACGACAACGTTTTTTGGTGGAAATGGAGAAGTTTGTATTCGTTTTGGCCTTTCATCCACACGGCACCGGCGTGTGGGGGGGGGGGGGTTTGAAACCAGGTTCCAGAGTGGAGAAATCTGAGAACGCCGGGGGTTGCGTTGTCATCTGGACGAGCAAAACGCAGCTTTTGGAAAACGATGACATCACGATGCTTGATTGCGGAAGAGAAAGGACTTTATGCGCATGCGCTCTTTGTAGTATTACGTTTCCGGTTCTCTTCCGGTTCCGGTTTTACGGCTCTGGCTGTTTCCTGTTTACAGCGCCACATATCGGTGTGGCATATGTATTACATCGTTGTCACTCAGCGCTTCGTTTTCGTCTGGACGCGAATATTTACTGATCCGACACGTGTGGACGCAAATTTTTTTCATCCTTCATAAAAAAATCCAAGAGCGTTGTCGAGAATTGTCATTTTGTTCTTAAAATGTTCGTAATAACCCGTTCTACGTGATCCTGGGGTTTTATTTCACTATTTTGTCCATTAATACGTATAACTTGCTCCAAACTCGCCCTTTAAACTGGAGCACAATGGAGGGTAGATGAGCAAAATGGCATTCGGGCAGCATTGGGTTAGTATGATTGTGAGTCCCAGGTGGCTCCCGCTCACCTCCCATCAGAGCGGCCGTCCCCACAGCCGACAGGGGTATTAGCTCCTGTCTGCTCCGAGCTGACAGGAGTATGTTGACAGGAGTATGCTGACAGGACCGAGCTACAGGAGCGCTCACAGCAGCTCATCAGAGAAGCAGCATCGCCCTGAACGTCTGTCGGCGAGTTTGTGTTCTGATCTACGGTGTCAAACCTCCACAGTGAGAGTTGCACAGGAGTTACATCAGAAAGAGGCCAGAAATTGCCTGGTTAGCCTCATGTTTGGCAAAGAACTCGCAAAAGTACCTAAAATCAGAGTGGAAATCAATACTTAAAGTAGACACTCATCACAGAAGAATCATTTGGATCATCTCAGCCCTGGAATCACCAATTTCTACTCAACTAAAGGTAAAAAGTAGCTGTTCACAAGGTGGAACAGAGCACTTTGAGCTTTGGACATGTAGACAGACTAAATCCGACCAATCCGATCCGATATTGTGCACAAGGCGGCACCAAGCGGATTACTATCGGCCTAAGCCAGGGGTTCCAATCGGATTCAGAAAACCAATCCCTATACGATCCTTAGCCTGTGCACGTGAATTCGATACGATCCCAATCCATTTGCAATCGGGTTACACTCGTCCATGTGCACGCAGTGAATTAATTTGGAATTTAAAAAACATCACGTAAACGTAGCGATGTGAATGAAACTAAACACTCCAGGTATGTTCCTGAGAAGGTAACAGTATTATAACATGTCTTAAAGCTCACAAGAGTCAGTTTTGTGTAATATACAACCTTTTATTGATTCTAGAACGATTTTGAGATTCATCAGTACGAGTATAAGCCCACATGAACAAGAAAGTATTATTATTTTGTGTTCAAAATGACTAAAAAAGATCACGTTTCTTGTCATATTCTCGACAGAAAGTCAATTTTCAACGATTAAAACATGGAAATTAAAAACGCCAGTATGAGGGGGTCTGCGGATTTGAACAGGAAGTCAATGGACCCATTTCTATATTGAAATGAGGCTATGATGCAAAATTGCTAACATGTTATAACTTTGTTCCCTCATCAAAAACCTGCCTGAAGAGATTTTAGTCATCCATGCATGTTTGAGTCATCTAGTGATCTCTCCTGGGCCTTGTTCAAACCCTCTTTCCAGTTAACAGCCACAGGTCGACGTCACTCAAGCTCCCACATGGACTTTTTCCATAAATATACAAAACAATACGCAACAACTTGACAAACCTGATGCCACGTGCTGTAGTTTCATAGTTTCAGTAGTTTCTGATTGTGTTGTGAGAACACTCTGAAGGGGTAAGGGGGACTCAGAATGTCAAAAACCTAACATGATCATTTCCATGCTCTAGTTTAATACTAAATACCCGAAAAAGCAGATTTCTTCTTTAAGTGTACAGTGACCACAGTGTTTCATTGGTGAACAGTGTTGTCGTCAGCCATCGAGACCAGATCAGGACCAGTTGGGGAGTTTTCTACATTATTTTAGTCTGACTATGGCCCATGTACCAATGTTTTTATAAATCTGTCTTCATTTGATCTAATTAACTCTGCTTTAGTCTCCACATGAGCCAAACACTCTGCTCTGTCCTTAAACAGTCTGTGCACTGAGTTTGGACCCTCGCCCACAGCCAATCGACCAGCCAGCTTCCCCTCTCCCTGCACAGAGCTGAACACTGCACAGAACTGATTTAAATACAACGATTTAAACACGTGCAACACTTGTTTCACATTCATAACAGGAGATACATTATCGTACTGGATATGCAGCGATAATTACCCGCCTCGGCACAGGTCTGAGTTTGGTTTGGTGAACGCCAACCTGGAGATAGAGACATCCAAGTTTGTTTCATTCTCAGTATACAGTATGTGACAGACTGCAGCAAAACAGGACACAAGTCATCCCAGGGGCATTTTGAGATATTCACAGATTCTGAAAGCGTAAATTCTAAGCTTTCCAACGATGCCTTACACATGGACATCTGACAATCTGACCTGAAGTTGTGGCCGTTTGAAAGCGGGACATCTGAAAATAACGATCTTCAGAAAAGCTTCTCTAGGATCCTCTTGTCCAGGCCTTCAGAACTTATTTACGTGACATTAAGCTAAGCCCTCCCCCATCACTGACATCACTGTGGTGTTTATGTTCAGGAAAGGTCAGAATTAGTGCAGAATTATACTTTGTTAAAATGGAAATGCTTTTATAACAAAAAGTCCATATAATCATTCAATAATTCAATAATTAAGTAATAAATGAAGTTAAAAATCCCCTGTATTGTCAATTTAATACAATACAAAATAGTATAGGACACTACACACACACACACACACACACACCTGTCCTGGTTTAGTCCTGGTTTAGTCCTATTTTAGTCCTGTTTTAGTCCTGTTTTAGTCCTGGTTTATTCCTGTTTTAATCCTGGTTTATTCCTGTTTTAGTCCTGTTTTATTCTTGTTTTAATCCTGGTTTATTCCTGTTTTAATCCTGGTTTAGTCCTGCTTTAGTCCTGCTTTATTCCTGGTTTAGTCCTGGTTTAGTCCTATTTTAGTCCTGTTTTAGTCCTGTTTTATTCCTGTTTTATTCCTGTTTTAATCCTGGTTTATTCCTGTTTTAGTCCTGCTTTATTCCTGTTTTAGTCCTGCTTTAATCCTGGTTTAGTCCTGTTTTAGTCCTGTTTTATTCTTGTTTTAATCCTGGTTTATTCCTGTTTTAATCCTGGTTTATTCCTGCTTTAATCCTGCTTTAGTCCTGCTTTATTCCTGGTTTATTCCTGGTTTAGTCCTGTTTTAGGCCTGCTTTAGTCCTGTTTTAATCCTGTTTTATTCCTGTTTTAATCCTGGTTTATTCCTGCTTTAATCCTGCTTTAGTCCTGCTTTATTCCTGGTTTATTCCTGGTTTAGTCCTGTTTTAGGCCTGCTTTAGTCCTGTTTTAATCCTGGTTTATTCCTGTTTTAATCCTGGTTTATTCCTGTTTTAGTCCTGTTTTAGTCCTGCTTTAGTCCTGGTTTAGTCCTGGATTAGTCCTGGTTTAGTCCTGGATTAGTCCTGGTTTAGTCCTGGATTAGTCCTGGTTTATTCCTGGTTTATTCCTGGTTTAGTCCTGGTTTAGTCCTGGATTAGTCCTGGTTTAGTCTTGGTTTAGTCCCGTTTTAGTCCTGGTTTAGTCTTGGTTTAGTCCCGTTTTAGTCTCGGTTTAGTCCTGGTTTAGTTCTAGGTGTTTAACCGGGACAGATCATGCCTCGTGTGAAAGCTCAGAACCTCCAGAATAGGCCCTAATCACGCTTACCACGAGACGTTTGGAAACATGCCGATGACGACTTCCAGTGTAGCATGTAAATGGTAAATGGTCACATTCTTATACAGCGCTTTTCCACCTTCAAGGCACTCAAAGCGCTTTACAACAAGGAACCACTCACCCATTCACACACCAGTGTACACAGACACTGGGGGTGAGGTGGGTTAAGTGTCCTGCCCAAGGACACAACAGCAGCATTCATCTGTGGGAGCTGGAATCGTACCGCCAACCTGTGGGTCAGTGGCGGTCATGTCAAGAGCGGGATTTGAACCGCTACTGCCGCCCCCCATGTGAAAAAACTGTGGATTCAGCAGCAGCTGTTAGACAAGTTACACAAATTTTATGCAGAAATAGTAAGCAATTTATACAAGGAAAAAAGAAAAAAAAATACAATGACATCTAGATGAAGAAAACCAGGCCATTTTCTCAGTTTTACAAGGAAGTTGTCATCCGCATGTTCAAAAGTCTTCCGGTTTTGTGACGTAAGTGTGAATGGAGCCCATTCACTCACTGAGCTGCAGGAGCACTGATTCATGTTCGACTGCAGATGCCGGGGTTGACGTAGTGACCTTCAGATCAGATCAGGTTAAAACCAACTGGATTTCAGCACTGGAACTAGTTGAGGACACTAGTTGAGTGGACCCAACACAAATATTTTTCCTGACAGGCTTTTAGAAACTTAAAAAACGCTGTCCCTCTAATAAAAGCTGTCCTTGATCTCATTAGTCGACCAGTCTGTGCAGCCCCCAGAGAGCACTACCTAAAATATACCTATGCACACATTATTTTACTACAAGTCAGTGTCAGGAATAAAGAAGGGGTATTGTGCAAGCTTTCTACCTTGTTATAACATATATTTTTTTTATTCATTAAAAACATCCCTCCTCTCCTTGAGCTGCCGCCTTAACGTGGTGGAGTTGTTTGAGTGCCCGAATGATCCCAGGAGCTATGTTGTCGGGGATTTCATGCCCCTGGCAGGGTCACCCAAGGGGGTACGAGTCAGACTAAGAGTGGTTGAGAAGCCCCCATGACAAGAGATACATCAAGGCCAGTTACGTCACCGGATTGGCGTCACCCACCCAGCCCCAGGCCTGGCCACCAGACGTCAGCCCAAAGGAGCGACGCGTGGCCATGCTCCCGTGGACCCACTACCCGCAGGAGGATCCATGGGGGCTGGTGCAGTGAGGTCTGAGCGGCAGATCTGTTTGGACTGTTGCCCCCGCGACCCGGATAAGCACAAGAAAATGGATGGATGGATGGAAAAACATCCCTGAAGAGGTTTAAGATGTCATCCATGCATGTTTCAGTAGTTTAGCGATTTATGGGTACCCGTAAGATTCTGCGCAAGGCTCCGCCCACAAGCCTACATCACCTACATAAATATACAAAAACATGATACGACACTGTGCACAGCGACTTCACAAACAGGATGTGATGTTTTTGGCAAATATAGCCTTTTCAAAGCAATAAAATCCAACATGGTGATCAAAATTTGTGATGCGTTAGCAGTTAATACCCCATAGAAGTCAAATCCCCCATCTGTAAAAAGTCCCGCATGCTTAGCGCAGATTGCACTATAGAAAAACAAACTCAGTGAAGTGATACCAGATTAAAACCTGATTGAATATAATGAGAATGAAGTAAATGTCTGAGCAGTTTCTCCCGCGGCCCTCCCCTCTCACAGCGATGAATAAAGCAGGACCGATAAGAGCCGAAATGATAGCGCCACAATCTGCTGGGCCATCTTCATAAAAACATCTCTGAACATTAGCAACATTAGCGTTCCTAGCATCAGCTGGTCCATCAGTGTTCATCATCTTTATAGGAACATCCACAGTCACAGCTAATTGAGGGGAGTGAGATCAGAACAGAGCGGCTGGCTACGCTAATGTACGCTACTCTAAATACAGCGAGCGGGGAGGCTTTAAATTAGCACAGCGCTCATTAAAAAAGCTGTTAAACGAGGCTAAAGCTTTATGCTACCTTTATCCTTAAAGAGGGGGCAGGTTTATTACACTTCGATGGGGTATTCGTTTCAAACACAACTTTTTCATCACCATGTTGGCTTTGATGGTTTTAATTTGCTAATCGCAGAAAACAATGTATAAACATGTTTTTTCGCTTTAATTCCTGATTCGCCGCTCCCTTTGGTCCCCATGCTAAGGCTGCGTCCCATTCCTCTGTCTTACCCCTTCGTCTTACCCCTACCCCTTGGTTTTGCTCGTTCATGTGAGGGCAAGGGGTGTCCCGATTCTAATTTCGATCAAGGGCTCGGGCCACGACCTTGGGCTACATACCCCTTGAAACAAAGTAAGCTCTCGACCAGACTTGAAACGAAGGGCTACGTCTACAAGCTCAGGCAGGTTTTGGGATCAGGATGGCAGCATCACATCGACCAGCCAAGGAGTCTCATAAATCTATTTTCAGCAGTTGTAATTATCGATTAACAGTTTAGCAGGTTTACAATTATGACGCTTATGCTCTACGTTACTTTTAGTGAACTGTTGTCGCGGTGTCTGTTTAGCCGACATTATCGTTTTCATCGAACTTTCATGTGTAAACGAGCTAGTTTTTTGTCGAGCTGAGGTACCCGATAATCCTTGACATGGCGAGGGAAGATGACACAAACGGTAATCGAGTGGTGTCCCATTTCTTAGCTCAGCTCGATATCGAGGGGTAAGACAAAGACATAGATAAAGGGGAAGGGGTAAGACAGAGGAATGGGATACAGCCTAAACGACTCCCCCGTCACATTAGAATCAGCTTGCATCCCGCTAATGAAACGACTGCACATTACATCAGGTTTGTGAAGTTTTTGTGAACAGTTTTCTGTCATGTTTTTGTATATTTGTGAAGAATTGTCATGTGGGAGCATGGGTGACGTAGGCTTGTGGTCGGAGCCTTGTACAGAACCTTACAGCTAACTGTAAGGAAGGTTTAAGTAGGGGCTGAGAGAGATCGCTAAATTACTCAAACATGCATGGATGAGTTTAAAACCTCTTCACAACATTTTCAAAACAATAAAAGCTAACATGGTGATCTAAACATGTCATATGCAATGAATACCCAATAGAAACCTATATTTTTTAATACTGTGCATTTAAAAAGGTTTCACTTAGAGCACTCTGCTTTAGAGCGATTGAGTCGCTGGCATAAAGCAGTCTGAATATTATTGTTTCTAGAGCCATGTTTCACACTTCAGTATGTGTTATCCTGACAGGCCTCTGTCTATTTTTATACAGAGTCATAAATGTGATCATGAAAAAGTGTCTAGTGCCGGCAGTAAAAGCGAAGTACACAACTCCAAACACAGATGCCACATGTCTCTGTAAACAGCCCCGTCCTGCCCGTCCTCCAGGGCTGTGTGTGTGTGGAACCTCGTGTCAGTGTGAGGCCCCGGGCCCCTCGTGTCAGTGTGAGGTACATACTGGTGTGGAGAGGCTCTTCACACAAACATCAGATCAGAGAAACAGCAGCCTGAAATTTAACAGCCACACGAAGTAACCATGTTCTGTGCAGACGTGTGTTTATACAGATGTGTGTATACAGATGTGTTCTTAAAATGTGTGAAGAATCCCTCAGTCGTCCCGGTAGATTCCATGGCAAAATAGGAGAAATTCAGTTTGTCAACTGGACAAAGTTTATTTGGTCGAAGACGTTTCGCAGCTCATCCAAGCTGCTTCTTCAGTTCTGAACAGTTCTGAACTGAACCTCAGAACTGAAGAAGCAGCTTGGATGAGCTGCGAAACGTCTTCGACCAAATAAACTTTGTCCAGTTGACAAATTGAATTTCTCCTTTTTTGCTATACAGATGTGTGTATACAGATGTGTGTATGTACAGATGTGTATATGCAGATGTGTGTATATGCAGATGTGTGTATGTACAGATGTGTTTGTACAGATGTGTGTATACAGATGTGTGTATATGCAGATGTGTGTATGTACAGATGTGTTTGTACAGATGTGTGTATACAGATGTGTGTATATGCAGATGTGTGTATGTACAGATGTGTATATGCAGATGTGTGTATATGCAGATGTGTGTATGTACAGATGTGTATGTACAGATGTGTGTATACAGATGTGTGTATACAGATGTGTGTATATGCAGATGTGTGTATGTACAGATGTGTATGTACAGATGTGTGTATACAGATGTGTGTATATACAGGCACATGTTTGTGAGTTACATGTTTATGACAAATATAATCCTGTCAATGGTGAAGCACGTCTCATTAAAGGAGTGAAATACACCCAAAAAATTCAACAACAGAGGAAACACCATCCATCTTCTGTTTATCGTGAGTCCAGAGGCTAAACCACCACATGCCTGAGCCTCCTCAGTGTGAAGGAGCAGCGTCTCTACTCCGAGCTCACACCCTGCCTCTACAACTCCTTCTTCAGCACCACATTCCCACACAGAGAGACCATTACCTCAGACGCTGCTCAGACCTGTCAGTCTCACTCCCACACACAGGACTTAACCCACAGCGGCAGACCTCATATTTATTCTTGAGCAGGGATCAAGGAAAGGCGAGCATTTCAAACAGTGCAAATGATTCACCCAAATCTGAAAATGAAACTGCAAACAGGAGGTGGATAAAGGTGTTTAAGGCACAGGCTCAGCCCTGACAGAGGTTTAATGTTTGTATTGTCTCATAGTGTGTCTAGCGCCCCCTGCAGGAGCAGGAGTCTCACCTGGAGGGTCCCCGTATGGCTTTGCTGGTTTGACCGTCTCTCCGGTGGCGGGTGCCCGGGTGGTGGTGTGACGTTTGGGCTCCTGGGTGTCCACAGTCACAGTCCTGTGTGGGTGGGTGCTGCTCGGGGTGGGGGGCAGCGTGGGCGTGGACTCAATGGTGGACTGGGTATAGTTCTCCCTCTCTTCGGGCCCCTCGTAGGTGCCCGTGGGGCCCCAGTCGATGTACACGGTGGTGGTGCGTCCCTCCAGAGGCTGGCGGCGAGCGCGCAGCAGGAGGCGGAGCATGTCGCTGGGGGCGGAGCATTCTTTACACAGACCTTTATGTGTGCCCCGCCTCCTCCTCTCCAAGCCCCGCCCCACATGAGCCCTGAGGTCCTGGGCCAGAGGGGCGGGGCTTAAGGTGCGGCGGGCCAACGGGCTGACAGTTCTCCAGTGGAGCAGAGTGGGCGTGTCTCGGGGGCGTGGTCGGGGCGCAGGGGGCGGGGTCAGTCTGAGCTGCTCCGGGCTGAGGGTGGAGCACAGGGAGAGGTCAAAGGTCAGGTGTGTCATGGCAAGAAGGATCCACACGCACTGTCCCATCGAGCAGGAGGGCCGGGGCGCCGAACCACTGCAAGAGAGACGAGCACAGGTCAGTACAGAGGAAGTGTACGGCGTTATTTAGGATCACACATATTTACACTAGGGACGCACGATATATCGGCAATCACATCGGTATCGGCCGATATTGTCAAATTTTAACATATCAGTATCGGGCCGATGTGTAAAAGTGGGCCGATATTAACGACAGATATTTGTCAGTACAGTAATCCCTTGAATTAACGGGCGTGAGACCGCGCGTCCCATTCGGGGCTGCGAGCACGAGACCCGTGCCCAAACCGTGCCTCCTCCTCGGGACACCTCGACATGAACGAACGCAAGAGCCGCACGAAACCAGGCAAAGAGTCGCACGTGGTGGTTTAATCCTGGTTTAGACCTGGTCTAGTCCTGGTTTAGTCCAGGTCTAGACCTGGTCCAGTCCTGGTTTAGTCCAGGTTTAGTCCTGGTCCAGTCCAGGTTTAGACATGGTTTAGACCTGGTCTAGTCCTGGTTTAGTCCAGGTCTAGACCTGGTCCAGCCCTGGTAGAGTCCAGGTTTAGTCCTGGTCCAGTCCAGGTTTAGACCTGGTTTAGACCTGGTCTAGCCCTGGTCCAGTCCTGGTCCAGCCCTGGTAGAGTCCAGGTTTAGTCCTGGTCCAGTCCAGGTTTATACCTGGTTTAGACCTGGTCTAGACCTGGTCTAGACCTGGTTTAGTCCACGTTTAGTCCCCCCCCCCCAGCGTCCCCCATCTATAACATCAATCGGAAAAGGTCCCTTAGCCAATCAGAAAGCAGAACACAATGTTACACTATTAAAAAAAATCAGGAGTCAAAACACATTTTGAAAATAAAAGAAGACATTCAAAAATTAATTTTGGTATCGGCTAAGATCAATATCGACCAATATCAGCAACATTAATATCGGATATCGGTATCGGCTAAAGTTTTCACATCGGTGCTTCCCTAATATTTACAACTTTTTTCATTTCAGACTCATACGGCTAACTGTAAGGAGGAATCGAATAGGACCCAGGAAAGATCACAGGATTACTCAAACATGCATGGATGACATCTGAAACCTCTTCAGGCATGTTTGTGATGACGCAGAACACTCCAAAGAGTCAATTTTCCATAACACCTTTTCTTTAAGATAAACGTCAACTCTGGAACATTAAGGACAATCACATCTGTATGGACTCCCCTACTAAAAAAGTTCCATAGTGCATCTTTAAAATGAACAGAGACAAGGTAGCGCACGGCTTTATTGACAGATCAGACTTTTCCATAAGTGCCCACTCTGCAGATCTGTCCATTTGAACTTTGCGAACTCGGTCTTAATTAAGCTACAGTCCCGTTTCCTTCGTCTATGCTCTGTTAATTATAATCTAAAGGTCGAGGGAGCTGTCAGAGTGGAACTTTTCTACGCTCTCCCCAGCTCGATTCAGATCAAGGAGCGTGATTGGCCAGACGCAAGGTCAGTTGATCCGCCGGCTTTTATCTACCGCGAATCCAAAGTCACGGCATCCCAGGGGCCGGCCTCATTATGCACCCAGAGCGAGGCGCGTTATCAGGCAAAACCCTCCACAATTTACCCCGTACCTGGCCCAGATTTTCAGATTTTCAAGTTAGGGTTGTCAAAAATATCAAAAATCAGATACAAATTCATACGAAAACTAGCATTGAAACTAGATACAAATTTTTGGCAGGTATTGATACTAAAACAGTCCCACTGACAGGACAAAAATTAGACATTCCTGAACATCTTTAGAATGATTTTGAGTTGCATCAAAACAAATATAAGAGCACAAAACCTAGTAATCGCCCATGGATCTGGTTTAGACCTGGTTTAGACCTGGTTTAGACCTGGTTTAGACCTGGTTTAGACCTTGTTTAGACTTGGTTTAGACCTGGACCACTGAGGAAATACAAAGATATAAGGCCACATGGGAATAGAAAAGAAAGTTCTACCGTTTATGTGGAAAATCACATTCTATTGTCTAAAGAAAGAGTGTTTTTTGTTTTTGTTTTTTTAAATCATTGTGGTATCGGTATCGGTTTTACATATCGAGTCTATTCTTTAGTATAGAAATTGGATATTAGGTATCAAAGCCTGAAAACAGAAGCAGCCAGTCAAAAGTCATGTTTCACTACTGAACAAGTGTTAATGAGATATTTTATCGCAAAGTAGATTTAAAATATTAACAACTCGTTTTTTATGACCATAAGACTGCTGATGGTTATTTCTAATCGTCTAGTCTATAAACATAAATCGGAACTGAAAAACGAATAAAAATCACCTCTTTTATGGTGCGACAGAAAGTGCCAACTCTCAAAATATGAAAATGATTTTCCAACAAAAAGAACAAAAAGTCACTATAAAGAAGCTGTCGGTCTGTGATTCAGTCCAAATTCAAATAATCTTCAATTGTCATCTCAATGTATTTTTAAAAATCTGTTTAGATTCTACTTGGCCAGTTACCCGGTTTGAAGCATAGGCTGTATATATGAATGTACATAATTAAAAAGTAGCTAATCCAAACAGGAAGCGGGCATGGGGACAACTTTTGTGTAACTTTTCTGGAGGATGATTCGTTACGTTTTTGCCACAGGCAGATCAGACGCACACACAGGCAGAGGGAGACTGGACTTTGAGTCAAATTGTGCAGATTTAAGTCAAACTTGTGAACACTGTTCACGTTCACACTGCAGGGCTTAATGCTCAATTCCGATTTTTTTGTGAAATCTGATTTTTTTTTTGCGAGGCCGTTCACATTTCCAATTAAATCCGACTTGTATGTGATCGCCAGTGTGAACGTTAAACGCCACAAAGGTGTCCCCCATGCTCCTTGGAGGACACGACGACGTCATACGCAGCAAACGTGCTCAATGTTTATGGAAGTCGCCTAAAGTTGCTGTCGTACCGGAGCCAAAACAGTACAGCTTATTTGTTTTAAGGAGGAGACGGAGAAGGAGAAGGACAAGGTTTTTGGTCACAGCGTTTTGTGGGGCAGTGGCAGCAACGTCCGTAGAAATGAACGTGTTGGTCCAGAGTCGCAGCCAAGAGTAGTGGGATTGCTACGTGCTTCGCCGCTTCACTGACACGGAGTTCATATACTATTTCTGCATGACGAGAAGAACGTTTGTGTACATTTGTGAGCGCCTACTTGCACCACTCTCGCTGGAGGAAACACGCCCAGGTCGGATGAACACAACCTGGCCGTTCAGCCTGAAGTCGCATGGCAAAAGATCGGATATGTATCAGATTTAGGACCACATATCCAAGTGGCCTGAGTCGCATTTGAAAAAATCGGATCTGTGTCGTTCAAACTGTCATTAGAAAATCAGATACAGGTCGCATAGAGGCAAAAAAAAACGGATTTGGGTCATTTCAGGCTGCAGTCTGAATAAGATATGCCTTTATTAGTCCCACAGTGGGGAAATTCCAGTGTTGCAACGCACAGATCAAGAACAGCACGAAAAAGTAACATGCAACAGAACAATATAATAAATAAATAAATAATGGCCTAGGATAATTTAAAACTAGACCTAAAAATAGACTCTGGATTATAGTTGAATATTTGTAAGTGCAGATACGTTGAATGACATGTTAACAGTGTTCGTTGTACAGTCTGACAGCAGCAGGAAGGAAAGACCTGCGAAACCTCTCCTTCACACAGCGAGGGTGAATCAGTCTGTCACTGATGCTGCTCTCCAGAGCCGACAGAGCGTCCTGCAGGGGGTGAGACTCATGGTTCAGCATAGAGGTGACCTTAGCCAGGACCCTCTTGTCCCCCACCTTCTGCACTGAGTCCAGAGGACAGCCCAGGACAGAGCTGGACTTCTTGATGACCTTGTCCAGCCTCTTCTTCTCCCTCTCTGTGATGCTGCTGCTCCAGCAGACACCGTAGCCAATGTAGCCAAAGACACGCTGTGGCTCAGGTGTTTTTCCTAAACAAGAGAACGTAAATCCTCGTCAGCTCCACACGCTCGTACTGACACATGATTGGCTGCAGACCTGTCCATTAAAATACGTACGCTCACCTTATCATTGAGCTCCTCTAAACTACAGATCAGGATCTATTGACCTTTTGATTTTAGACACAGCCTTACGTGGACCATCAGAACGTCGAATTACAAGTCCCTTCACTTAAGAAATGAGCAACATCTAAAGAAAACTACAGGGAACTACAGAGACCATGATCCTTTGCTCTGTTTCAGGACAGGCTACATGAAGAAATAACAGTTAAAGGGATATGCCACCCCCAGGTCAAACTTGGGCATCTCCCCACAGTCCAGAGACTAAAATAAGTGATGGAAAGCGTTTTCCTGGTCACCCAGCCATTGTCCGAGTCTGGTATGAATGCGCACTACACAGAAAGTAAATGGGAAAAGCATTGAGCAAATTAATTCCTTTTGGCCGAAATCTTTCTCTGGCGACGTTAGCCTCCAGTCTAACGCGGAATAGCTGCAGCTGCGCGCGGCGGTCAGTGCTGACAGACTCGGACAATGGCTGGGTGACCAGGAAAACGCTTTCCATCACTTATTTTAGTCTCTGGACTGTGGGGAGATGCCCAAGTTTGACCTGGGGGTGGCATATCCCTTTAAGTCTTGTCGAGGCATTTTAAGAGGAAAAAGAAGCATATTCACAGTTTTTTTTAGCTTCCATTTTACACACAAATCAGAATCAAAATGACTAAAACATCCAATTTCCACGAGAGGAGGTTTGAAGTCTCTGAAATGTCACGCGGCATTTTGATTCTCATCCCTCAGAATCCGAAGATGTTGTGACGGATTTCTATTAAACAAATCCATAAAGCTAACGCGCCATATTTAGCGAGCGGCGCTGGCGCAGAGGCGTGCAGACCGAGCAGCGCCTCCTCTGACATCTCTAATGGAAGTTTGAGTCGTGTGCAGATGGCGGGCCAAGTGCACAGCCGATTGCTTTCTGTGGATTCTGCTCCCGTTTCTCCAACACATGCTTCATCATTCTGTCGACATCATCATCGTCAGCTGCAAAGTTAAGCCTTGACAATGTGGGGAAGAAAAAAAAAAAGAAAAAAAAAACCTCGCCCCATCCCCCCGTCCTCCTCTACCCACTTTAGTCCGACAAAGCCTGGATCCTGCAACTGCCAGAGAAGGGCGGAAAATACAGCCTCTTCTGCTCTTTCTGACAAAAATGTGTGATTAAATTGGAGCTGTATAAAATATATATTCAGTTGGGAGAGTGTATTTTAAACTACAAAAACTTAAACAGAGCTGGAGGACAGTTCAGAAGTCTGTGGTGAATGTGCTGTTTAAAAGGTCCTGTATGACTCAAAATGGAGCTTTAAGTGATGTTATAAGGCTGTTTCTTCATCAAAAACAGACCAGGAGTTGCGTTTTGTTTCATTCACAACTAGTTTTTATGAATCTATCTACATCTCTAAAGCTCAAAATCCTCTGTTCCACCTTGTAATGCCACGAAGCGGTAGTTTTCAAGTGAAGAGCTACACTTTACTTTCAAAGAATCAGGCAGTTCCTCAAATCTGAAATATGTAGAAACCTTTACTTTAAAGGGACAGTGTGTAAGATTTTTACCTGTTAATTACTGAAATTGAAGATACCCATTCAAAAATACATTGTTTTCCAAGCCTTTTCACTTCCATCATGAAATCAAAGTATTCTTTTGGACTTAGATATAGTCACATAAAAGGGGGATCTTCCCCATATAGAGGCAGCCATTTTGAATACGAGAGCCGCAGAAGGACATTTGGGCTCATCCTTCGCCTCGGCTCCTGCTAACAGCTGCTCATCCGCGCTGCATATGGGAGTGAAGGAGCGAAGGAGAGAAGGGGAAGGGGAGGGGGGAAGGGGAGGGGGAAGGGGGAGCCTCGTGTAAAGAAGCATGCTGCCGGATCACACATCGTAATGGATATAACACGTATTTTGGAGTAAATTGTTTTACTGGATTTTATTCGCTGGATCCTTATGGACAGATTGAGACCAAGTTTATGATGAAATACAGAGTTTGACCTGTGCAAAGCCTTCAAAGGTAAGCTAAGTAAGCTAAGTTTTGTGCTTTTCTGTATAAAAGCCCCATGTGCTCGGGGAGTGATTGTTTTGCAGGGAAATGAATTGCATAGTCAAAAAGAGGAGACTGTAAGGTTTCATTTGATGTGTAGATTGTCATGAATCATGATCGGGATTGTGTGTTTTCATGCGAAAAGAAAAAAAAAAGTGAACGGGGGACCGCGTTTTATGTATACAGCGGTGCGCGGTTCGTGCGCGGGCACGCGCGATGTCGGCGCTACGTCGCGTCCGGGTGACCCTCGAGGTCTGCCATAGCCAAAAGAGGAAGTGGAATAGCTAGTAACCACCTATGCGCCACGAATCCTACACACTGTCCCTTTAAGAGTAATTTCATACTTACTTGGTAAAACGATGTTAACAATTGCCTTGAGTCTTTGAAAAAAACGCAGCAACATTCGTTCAGTTCAAAACACAGTGTAACATGTGTAAGAATAAAATAATATAGCCCCATGTGAAGTCAACCAAGGCCGACGGACTTAGGGCTCAATGCTGGAAGAAACAAAACAGATGAACAGGTGTAATGGCAAAGACTGAAAGAACAGAGGGAGTTTATAGAGACTGAAAGAACAGAGGGAGTTTATATAGACTGAAAGAACAGAGGGAGTTTATAGAGACTGAAAGAACAGAGGGAGTTTATAGAAGCTGAAAGAACAGAGGGAGTTTATATAGACTGAAAGAACAGAGGAAGTTTATAGAGACTGAAAGAACAGAGGGAGTTTTAAAAAGCTGAAAGAACAGAGGGAGTTTATAGAAGCTGAAAGAACAGAGGGAGTTTATAGAGACTGAAAGAACAGAGGGAGTTTATAGAAGCTGAAAGAACAGAGGAAGTTTATAGAGACTGAAAGAACAGAGGAAGTTTATAGAGACTGAAAGAACAGAGGGAGTTTATAGAGACTGAAAGGACAGAGGGAGTTTATAAAAGCTGAAAGAACAGAGGGAGTTTATAGACTGAAAGAACAGAGGGAGTTTATAGACTGAAAGAACAGAGGGAGTTTATAGACTGAAAGAACAGAGGGAGTTTATAGAAGCTGAAAGAACAGAGGGAGTTTATAGAGACTGAAAGAACAGAGGGAGTTTAAAAAAGCTGAAAGAACAGAGGGAGTTTATAGAGACTGAAAGAACAGAGGGAGTTTATAGAAGCTGAGAGAACAGAGGGAGTTTATAGACTGAAAGAACAGAGGGAGTTTA
The DNA here is from genome assembly GCA_036785185.1 of Paratrypauchen microcephalus. NCBI lineage: Eukaryota > Metazoa > Chordata > Actinopteri > Gobiiformes > Gobiidae > Paratrypauchen > Paratrypauchen microcephalus. The sequence continues at coordinate 4,183,130 of JAVJIX010000072.1, read as the reverse complement.
TAGAAGCTGAGAGAACAGAGGGAGTTTATAGAGACTGAAAGAACAGAGGGAGTTTATAGAAGCTGAAAGAACAGAGGGAGTTTATAGAAGCTGAAAGAACAGAGGGAGTTTACAGAAGCTGAGAGAACAGAGGGAGTTTATAGACTGAAAGAACAGAGGGAGTTTATAGAGACTGAAAGGACAGAGGGAGTTTATAAAGATTGAAAGGACAGAGGGAGTTTATAAAGACTGAAAGAACATAGGGAGTTTATAGAAACTGAAAGAACAGAGGGAGTTTATAGAGACTGAAAGAACAGAGGGAGTTTATAAAGATTGAAAGGACAGAGGGAGTTTATAGAAGCCGAAAGAACAGAGGGAGTTTATAAAGATTGAAAGAACAGAGGGAGTTTATAGAAACTGAAAAAACAGAGGGAGTTTATAGAGACTGAAAGAACAGAGGGAGTTTATAGAGACTGAAAGAACAGAGGGAGTTTATAGAGACTGAAAGAACAGAGGGAGTTTATAGAGACTGAAAGAACAGAGGGAGTTTATAGAGACTGAAAGGACAGAGGGAGTTTATAGAGACTGAAAGGACAGAGGGAGTTTATAGAGACTGAAAGGACAGAGGGAGTTTATAGAGATTGAAAGAACAGAGGGAGTTTATAGAAGCTGAAAGAACAGAGGGAGTTTATAGAAACTGAAAAAACAGAGGGAGTTTATAGAGACTGAAAGAACAGAGGGAGTTTATAGAAGCTGAAAGAACAGGGAGTTTATAGAGACTGAAAAAACAGAGGGAGTTTATAGAGATTGAAAGAACAGAGGGAGTTTATAGAAACTGAAAGAACAGAGGGAGTTTATAAAAGCTGAAAGAACAGGGAGTTTATAAAGACTGAAAGAACAGAGGGAGTTTATAGAAACTGAAAGAACAGAGGGAGTTTATAGAGACTGAAAAAACAGAGGGAGTTTATAGAGATTGAAAGAACAGAGGGAGTTTATAGAAACTGAAAGAACAGAGGGAGTTTATAGAGACTGAAAGAACAGAGGGAGTTTATAAAAGCTGAAAGAACAGAGGGAGTTTATAGAGACTGAAAGAACAGAGGGAGTTTATAAAAGCTGAAAGAACAGAGGGAGTTTATAGAGATTGAAAGAACAGAGGGGGTTTATAGAAGCTGAGAGAACAGAGGGAGTTTATAGAAACTGAAAGAACAGAGGGAGTTTATAGAGACTGAAAGAACAGAGGGAGTTTATAGAAGCTGAAAGAACAGGGAGTTTATAAAGACTGAAAGAACAGAGGGAGTTTATAGAGACTGAAAGAACAGAGGGAGTTTATAAAAGCTGAAAGAACAGAGGGAGTTTATAGAGATTGAAAGGACAGGGAGTTTATAGAGATTGAAAGAACAGAGGGAGTTTATAGAAGCTGAGAGAACAGAGGGAGTTTATAGAAACTGAAAGAACAGAGGGAGTTTATAGAGACTGAAAGAACAGAGGGAGTTTATAGAGATTGAAAGAACAGAGGGAGTTTATAGAAGCTGAAAGAACAGAGGGAGTTTATAGAAACTGAAAAAACAGAGGGAGTTTATAGAGACTGAAAGAACAGAGGGAGTTTATTGAGACTGAAAGAACAGAGGGAGTTTATAGAAGCTGAAAGAACAGGGAGTTTATAAAGACTGAAAGAACAGAGGGAGTTTATAGAAGCTGAAAGAACAGAGGGAGTTTATAAAGATTGAAAGAACAGAGGGAGTTTATAGAGACTGAAAGAACAGAGGGAGTTTATAGAAGCTGAAAGAACAGAGGGAGATTATAGAAACTGAAAGAACAGAGGGAGTTTATAGAGACTGAAAGAACAGAGGGAGTTTATAGAAGCTGAAAGAACAGGGAGTTTATAAAGACTGAAAGAACAGAGGGAGTTTATAGAGACTGAAAGAACAGAGGGAGTTTATAGAGACTGAACGAACAGAGAGAGTTTATAGAGACTGAAAGAACAGAGGGAGTTTATAAAGATTGAAAGGACAGAGGGAGTTTATAGATATTGAAAGAACATAGAGAGTTTATAGAGACTGAAAGAACAGAGGGAGTTTATAGAAACTGAGAGAACAGAGGGAGTTTATAGAAGCTGAGAGAACAGAGGGAGTTTATAGAAGCTGAAAGAACAGAGGGAGTTTATGGAGACCGCTCTGGGATGATTTGGGAATGAGTGGCAGCTGTAGTAAAACCAGGGAGCAAAAGGAGGACCGGAACAGACTGGGAAATGGAGCTGGACTCTGGGCAATAACACGTCACTGTTGAAGTTACTCGCCCATTCAAGTTAACCTTAGTCTCACTGAAAAGTAATGTGCTTTTTTCACCCTGAAAGTGACTGTTACTACGATCCACAAATCCGTAGCTGTGAGTAAAGTAAACCAGCTGAATGCAAGTTAACCCTAGTGTTAGGAGTTTCCAGTGCAGGCATTGGTCTGGTTTGCTTTCTCATGAAGATAGAAAGGTGTAATGCCATATTGTGAAACTTTCCAGACAAAGAACTGACAAAGAACTGACGAAGTAGCTTGGATGAGCTGCGAAACGTCTTCGACCAAATAAACTTTGCCCAGTTGACAAATTGAATTTCTCCTTGTACCATTCCAGACAAAGCAATAACATGTCCACAAGGAAAAGCATTTGACGGACCCTCCAGCAGAAAAGTTACACAATGCAGCTTTAATCTGAGCTGTTTTTGCACAATCTGACCAGAGGGATCTGAGTTGTTGGTGAGATGGCTCGTCTCTCACACAGTCAAGCGTTCACCTCTTTTTCTTGAAAGTCCCAACGTAAATGGGACTATTAACGCTCGTATTGATCACAGGCTTCTGAAAATGTGCTCTTTAAATCCATTTTGTATTTTTTCTCGAGTTTTCAGACTTATCTTAAAGGTGTACCTGCTTGTCTCCATGGAGATCTTATTGCTTTGCCTGTAATGTCCCATGGTATGACTTTAAACCATATCCATCTGGCGTTTATTCATTACGGGAGTTTCTGTTGCTCAAAAATACAATAATTCCTTCTGTGAATAGGGCCGTCTCTCCACAGATCTGACCTGTAATGTAGTGTAGTGCTGTATCCTGCTTGTCTCCTTCATGATAGGTAGGTTTAATCTATATTGTGGAACATTCTAGACAAAGCAGTAGCATTTCCGTGGAGACCAGCAGGTGGCAGACCCTCGACCCACTAGAAATGTTGCGCAGCGCATCTTTAAAACTTATCAGGCTGTGTTCGCTAATGTGTCGCCATGGTAACAGCTGCAGTAAGCCCCCAGCTGGACACCACTGCGAAATCACCCCAAGCCTTGCGTTAACTAATTGTGATTTTTGTTTCAATTTGTCTGAGAAAAACATCTCCCCTCCGCTCGCCGTCCTCCAGGCCCGCTCCGTCTCCATGGTACCCTGCAGTTAGCGAAGGGTTCATTAGCCTTCTGCGCCCGGAGCTAGTGCGTGAAGGTCAGGAGCCCGTCTGACAGACAGCAGCTGAGGCAGGGCCAGAGGACGAGAGCCAGAGCGCCAGAGCACCAGAGCACCAGAGCACCAGAGCTGGGCCCCAACTGCTACAACCCTACCCCCCAAAACGCACCAGGAACGGGGGAGGACTCACAACATGCGCCCTGCCCTTGGTATGAGGCGAGAGATAAACTGTTGTAGAGTTTCTTAACATTTAAATTCCACGGTACAAGCCTCTCAAAGTGCTGCACTCATTTTTCATTCCCTCCTCATACTTTGTGGTGTTTTACTTCTATGGGGTATTAAAGGTTGTACAGAGGATTTTCCAAGAAAAGAGAAATACAGCGACTGTTTGTCCTTTTACAAATGTTTATGATACCACCCTCCTCCTCCCGCCTCCTCCTTATGCGAGAAATCATGTTTGTTTACAGCTGAACAAATCGTTGCTGAAGTTTCCTGTCCAGAAGGAATTCAGCGACCGACGCGTCAGTTTTTAGACCCTTCGTCTACTTCAGTGGACGACATCGCTGGAAGGAATCTTTCAGAATCATCTTAGTTTGGCTTTGCTCCTTTTCCCCTTCTCTTCTTCTTTCAGCGACGTCAAAAACTGACTTTCTTTTGCGGCGAACTGGTAGTGGATTCTTGTCCGCCAATGCAACAAACTTTGTGCAAACTGCGAGGAAGCTACAGTTGGAAAAAGCTGCTAAGAACTGCTGCTTTAGTCGAGTAAACGGCATCTTGCGTATGTGGAATGCGGTAGAGGCGAACGTAAACCACATAATCCCAGCACGCCGGCGAGTCAGTTACACTAGAAATGCAGGGAGTTTGATTGACAACCTAACAGCCAATAGATAACGAGGTAGCCTCATTATCTATTGGCTAATGTTTATCTGGCCCCACCACGTTCACAGTTGATGGATTTTCAGGAGAGCCAGAGCACCAGAGCACCTGAGTGGGGCCCCAAATGCTACAACCCGACCCCCCAAACGCACCAGGAATGGGGGCGGACTCACAACGCATGCCTTGCCTTTGGTATGAGGCGAGAGATAAACTGATTTATAGTTTCTTAACATTTAAATTCCACTGTACAAGCCTCTCAAAGTGCTGCACTCATTTTTCATTTTTCATTCCCTCCTCATACTTTGTGGTGTTTTACTTCTATGGGGTATTAAAGGTTGTACAGAGGATTTTCCAACAAAAGCGAAATACAGCGACTGTTTGTCCTTTTTCAAATGTTTATGACACCACCCTCCTCCTCCACAGCTCCCTAAGTAGAAACGCCTCCTCCCGCCTCCTCTTTCTCTAGAAATCATGTTTGTTTACAGCTGAACAAATCGCTGCTGAAGTTTCCTGTCCAGAAGGAATTCAGCGACCAACGCGTCAGTCTTTAGACACTTCGTCTGCTTCAGTGGACGCCATCGCTGGAAGGAATCTCCCAGAATCACCTTAGTTTGACTTTGCTCCTTTTCCCCTTGTCTTCGTCTTTCAGCGACCTCAAAATCTGACTTTCTTTTGCAGCTAACTGGTCCTGGATTCTTGTCTGTTATCATAACAAACTTTGTCCAAACTGCGAGGAAGCTACAGTTGGAAAATGCTGCTAAGAACTGCTGCTTTAGTCGAGTAAACGGCGTCTTGCGTATGTGGAACGTAAACCACATAATCCCAGCACGCCGGCGAGTCAGTTACACTAGAAACGTAGGGAGTTTGACTGACAACATAACAGCCAATAGATAACGAGGTAGCCTTGTTTTCTACTGGCTAATCTTTATCTGGCCCCACCACGTCCACAGTTGATGGATTTTCACTCTTTTTTGTTTGATCGTCATAATTACAAGGCTGCTGCATCTCTATAATGCTATTTTGAACTTGATCACTGACAATTTGAAAAGAAAAAAAATCCTCCATACAACCTTTAACTGTTACCTTTTAGACAGACAGACTTTATTGATCCACAAGGGAAATGACTTGGACACCGTAGCACACACATCACATTATATTACAATAACAAAGAACTTCTAAATAAGGAGCAATAAAAAAATAAAAAGAGACTGTATCAATAAGACAAATTATATAAATATATGTACAGTATTTGTTTTGAAAATGCTATAGTCGCCAAAAAACAACGTATTAACGAAGCCTTAATGAAGCCTCTCGGATGAGCGGCGAAACGTTTTCGACCAAACAAACTTTGTCCAGTTGACAAATTGAATTTCTTCTTTTATCAACGTATTAACATGTTTTATAAGTTTAATTTTCAGTTTTGATGCTCCCACTTCCCCTTGCTCTCTGCACTAAGTCACTCCCCCTTCAGAGCGTTATCCCAACACAATCGGTGTGCGTCCCACTAATGAAACTCACATCAGCACATCAGGATTGTCAAGTTTCTGTGAACAGCAGATTTGTGTTTTCATTTTCTGAAAACCCAAACAAAGCCAGTGAGGTTTGAGAGAAGCGGTGAAGTGTGGTTGTGGTTTGGGGCCGACCTCTGGAGGAGCTGCTGCCAAACCAAACCAACAACACACAACCAAAACAACAGAACACAACCAAAACAACAGAACACAACCGAAACAACAGAACACAACCGAAACAACAGAACACAACCGAAACAACAAACCAACACAACAAAATGCAACCAAAACCAAAGGCATCAGGGACAGCGCCACATTTGCTTCTTTTAACAAACAACTCAAGGAATGGCTAATCGGTAATCAAAGTTGTGACCACTAGAGAGTTCTAAGCACTTTAACACTGGACTACCTCATGTAACTAAGCACGCCATCTTCCAGCTCCACCTGTCAGATATAAGACCTCTCCTCCACTCTTGCATCCTCTCCTCTTCCTCCTCCTCCTCCTCCCTCCTCTCCTCCCTCTCCTTCCTCTCCTCTGTCTCTTTCCTCTCCTCCCTCCTCTCCTCTTCCTCCTCTCCTCCCTCTCCTCCCTCCTCTCCTCCCTCTCTCTCCTCCCTCTCTTTCCTCTCCTCCCTCCTCTCCTCCTCTCTCTTCTCCTCCTCCTCCTCCTCCTCCTCTCTTTCCTCCTCCTCCTCCTCTCCTCTTTCTTCTCCTCCCACTTCTCCTCCTCTCTCTCCTCCCTCTCTTTCCTCTCCTCCATCCTCTCCTCCTCCTCTTACTCCTCCCTCTTTCCTCTCCTCCCACTTCTCCTCCTCTCTCTCCTCTCCTCCTCCTCCCTCTCTTTCCTCTTCTCCATCCTCTCCTCCTCTCTCTCCTCTCCTCCCTCTACCTCCTCTCCTCCCTCCTCTCCTCCCTCTCTCTCCTCTCCTCCTCCTCCTCTCCTCCCTCTCTTTCCTCTCCTCCATCCTCTCCTCCTCTCTCTCCTCCTCCTCTTACTCCTCCCTCTTTCCTCTCCTCCCACTTCTCCTCCTCTCTCTTCTCTCCTCCCTCTCCCTCCTCTCCTCCCTCTCTCTCCTCTCCTCCTCCTCTTCTCCTCCACTCTTCCCTCCCTGAAGCTGGAAAAGCATTATATAAAAATGTGACCATTTCACAAAAGAACTCAAATAGAACCAGAGCCCGTGGAGCCGCTAGCGCCCCCATGCTCACTTCCTGTTTGGAACAAGGCAGGTAAAGCGGGTTAGCTAAACAGCCTCATAACCAGAGCACTTCAGTGAATTCTGGAGGTTCTGAGCTTTCGCATGAGTGTTTCTGTTATGTAACTTTTGTGGAGAGTGCACCACCACGTTACAGGTCATATCCCTGGAGAGGCGAGCCAGCTTACAGTAAGAATGAAGATATTTCAATCAATATAAGATAGACGGGTTTAATGCCAAATCCGATCAGATGGTATTGTAACACATTTTTGGGCCTCTGAATTTATAAGACCCGTGTTGACCTCATATGTCTCATGAGGCTCTAGAACCGGGCTCTCCATCGCTCCCTCGCCGCTCCCTCGCCGCTCCCTCGCCGCTCCCTCGCCGCTCCCTCGCCGCTCCCTCGCCGCTCCCTCGCCGCTCCCTCGCCGCTCCCTCGCCGCTCCCTCGCCAACATCTCGCGCTCTCATTTATTCAGCTCAATTGCATTTCAGCTTTAGCTATAAATAAATTACACCGAGCAACTATGTTTAAAGCCTGCCCCGGGGCGACGTCCAAAAGGGCAACGCTCGACAAGAAGAACAGATCCAGAGCTCCGCAAGCGTCCGACACAGCACCGCGAACGCCATCCTTCAACTCCACCTCACCGCAAACGCCATCCTCCACCTCCACCTCACCGCAAACGCCATCCTCCACCTCACCACAAACGCCATCCTCCACCTCCACCTCACCACAAACGCCATTCTCCACCTTCACCTCACCACAAACACAATCCTCCACTTCACCGCAAACGCCATTCTCCACCTCCACCTCACCGCGAACGCCATCCTCCACCTCCACCTCACCGTAAATGCCATCCTCCACCTCCACTTCACCACGAATGCCATCCTTCAACCCCACCTCACCGCAAACACCATCCTCCACCTCACCGCAAACGCCATCCTCTACCTCCACCTCACCACAAACGCCATTCTCCACCTCCACCTCACCGCAAATGCCATCCTCCACCTCACCGCAAACGCTATCCTCCACCTCCACCTCACCACAAACGCCATCCTCCACCTCACCACAAACGCCATCCTCCACCTCACCGCAAACGCTATCCTCCACCTCACCACAAACGCCATCCTCCACCTCCACCTCACCGCAAACGTTATCCTCCACCTCCACCTCACCGCAAACGCCATCCTCCACCTCACCACAAACGCCATCCTCCACCTCACCGCAAACGCCATCCTCCACCTCACCGCAAACGCTATTCTTCACCTCCACCTCACCACAAACGCCATCCTCCACCTCCACCTCACCGCAAACGCTATCCTCCACCTCACCGCAAACGCCATCCTCCACCTCACCGCAAACGCCATCCTCCACCTCACCGCAAACGCCATCCTCCACCTCCACCTCACCACAAACGCCATCCTTCACCCCCACCTCACCACAAACTACATCCTCTACCTCCACCTCACCACAAACGCCATTCTCCACCTCCACCTCACCGCAAACGCCATCCTCCACCTCCACCTCACCGCAAACGCCATCCTCCACCTCCACCTCACCACGAACGCCATCCTCCACCTCACCGCAAACGCTATCCTCCACCTCCACCTCACCGCAAACGCCATCCTCCACCTCCACCTCACCACAAACGCCATCCTCCACCTCACCGCGAACGCCATCCTCCACCTCCACCTCACCACAAACGCCATCCTCCACCTCACCGCGAACGCCATCCTCCACCTCCACCCCACCGCAAATGCCACCCTCCACCTCCACTTCACCACGAATGCTATCCTTCACCCCCACCTCACCGCAAACACCATCCTCCACCTCACCGCAAACGTTATCCTTCACCTCCACCTCACCACAAACGCCATCCTCCACCTCCACCCCACCGCAAACGCTATCCTCCACCTCACCGCAAACGCTATCCTCCACCTCACCGCAAACGCTATCCTCCACCTCACCGCAAACGCCATCCTCCACCTCACCGCAAACGCTATCCTCCACCTCCACCTCACCAAAAACACCATCCTCCACCTCACCAAAAACGCCATCCTTCACCTCCACCTCACCGTGAACACCATCCTCCACCTCCACCTCACTGTCAGACAGGGTCATGGTCACATCTTTATATTGTGCTTTTCCACCTTCAAGGCACTTTACAACAAGGAACCACTCACACATTCACACACCACTGTTCACCCAAAGACACAACAACAGCATTCATCTGTGGGAGCTGGAATCGCACCACCAACCTGTGGGTCTGAGCGCTCAACCAACGATGTTTATGTCAAGAGATTCAAACCTCCAACATTTGGATCAGTCGGCGAACGCTCGACCAACTGAGCTCCTGTCACCAACGTGTGCATGTGTGTTTGTGTGTGTGTGTGTGCACGTGTGTGTGTGTGTGTGTGTGTGTGCACGTGTGTGTGTGATCTCAGAGTAAACCTTGATGTCCAGGAGGTTAATGAGCCTCTGCATTATTCAACGTCTCCAAACACACACACACACACTCTCCGTTCTGTGGTCGTGTTTGTGGAGGTCAGAGGTCACAGGTCTTTGAAATGTTAGAAAACGTCTGTGAGGACACAGGTTCGCTCCTGTCAAACATGTGGAACATTTCATATTTTACACTTCAGAACTTATCAGCAGCCGGGGAGAAGGTGCGGCGGCTCGTTTCTATGGAGATTGTGCTGCTTTGTTTCCATCTCCATGGAGACAGGCAGACACTCTCGGGCCAGATTACAGGTCGGATTCGCGGAGGGATGACTCACTTTTTGTAAAAACGCACTGCACAATTTTGGTGGAATCTCTCCACCTCGACAACAAAAGTTACACAGTGCGTCTTTAAATAAGTCCAGAACGCTGCTGCACAAGTGTGAAAGTATGTGGGGGAAGCTCTCTCTGAAGTGAAAGCAAACACGGGCAAACGAGCTAAATGAGTTTAAAAACACAGTGGAGCACTTCTTGTATTACCACGTGACATCACAAGGTGGGGACACAGAGCGGCGCCCCCTGCTGGCTCTGCTCTGAAGCTTGTGAAGCCTCTGGTCCACCTGAGAATACTGCGCCAATGGACCCAGTGTAATTACAAAGGCCAGAGTAATTACTGTGTCAGAGGAAACTGTAGTACTATTACTGTGAAGGGTCCTGTGTACTGTGTGTACTGAGTGTGTACTGTGTGTACTGAGTGTGTACTGTGTGTACTGAGTGTGTACTGTGTGTGCTGAGTGTGTACTTACTGTGGAGTGCTGCAGAGGGCATAGAGACGAGAGAGAGAGGCAGAGAAAGAGAAACAGAGAGAAAGAGAGAACATGAACGCAGATGAGAGAGAGACAGAGACAGAAATAGAGAGAGAAACCGTGGACACAGAGAAAAGAGAAAGAGCGACAGAGGAGAGGAGAGAGAGAAACAAACAGAGAGAGAGACAGAGAGGAGAGAAAGAGAGATCAAGAGAGAGAGAGAGAGAATGGATACTGGTGAGGGAGAGAGAGACAAAGAGAGAGAGACACACAGACAGAGAGATAAAGCGAGAGAGAGAGAGACAAAGAGTGAGAGACAGACAGAGAGAGAGAGAAAGAGAGAGTGAGAGACAATGGATACTGGTGAGAGAGAGAGAGAGAGACAAAGAGAGGAGACAGAGAGAGAGAGAGAGAGACATAGAGATAAAGAGAGAGAGAGATACAGCCAGAGACAAAGAGAGGAGAGAGTGAGAGACAATGGACACTGAGAGAGGTAGAGAGAGAAAGACAAAGAGAGAAAAAGACAGAGGGAGAGACAGAGAGGAGAGTGAGAGACAGAGAGATAGAGAGGCCAGAGAGTGAGAGACATAGAGAGAGAAATAGAGAGAGAAATAGAGAGAGAAACCATGGACAAAGAGAGAAGAGGAAAAGCAACAGAAGAGGGAGAGACAGGTAGAGAAAGAGACCATGGATACTGAGAGAGAGAGAGAGAGAGAGAGAGACCATAAACACAGCAAAAAGAAAGAGTGACAGAGAGGGAGAGACAGGTACAGAAAGAGACAAAGAGACACTGAGAGAGAAAGAGAGAGAGACAAAGAGACAGAGAGAGAGACAGAGAGAAAAGAGTGAGAGACAATGGATACTGGTGAGAGAGAGAGAGAGAGAGAGATAAAGAGCGAGAAAGAAACAAAGAGAGAGAGACAGACAAAGAGCGAGGAAGAGGAAGAGAGACAGAGAGACAAAGAGAGGAGACAAAGAGAGAGAGAGAGAGACAGAGAGAGGGAGATAGAGAGAAAGAGATTAGAGAGAGGGAGATAGAGACAAAGAGAGGAGAGAGAGGGAGATAGAGACAAAGAAAGGAGAGAGAGGGAGATAGAGACAGAGACAAAGAGGACAGAGAGAGCTGTAGTGTGTTGTCCGCTTTATCTGAGACGTACTTTACATTTTGTTTGTTATTATATTGATCTAAAGAACTTTGGCTTCTGGGTAAAATTGATTCTGGCTTGTCTCCCAAATCGTCCAACACCAGTCAAAAGTTTGGACTCATTTTCTTGTTCATTGTTGTTTTTTTTTGTTTTTTTGGGGTTTTTTTTACGTTTTATGGAAGACTTTGATACACTGTATGATGCCAGATATTTGGGATTATTTAGCAAAGAAAACACTGCAGACATTTGGCCTTTCATTACGCAAAATGGACCTTCCGGAGCGTTCTGGCGTGTTCTAACCTGCCTACAGAGGTTCCAGATTCATTCATGTATGTTTGAGTCATTTAGCGATCTCTCACAGGCTCTATCTGAACCCATCCCTCCATGCTCCTACACCACAATTCTCCATAAATCTACAAAAACACGATACAAAACAATACGCTACAGCTTCACGGACCTGGTGTGCAGTAGTTTATGAGCGGGATGTACGCTGCTCGCGCTCTGAAGGGGGAGTGGCGAATACAGGATTTTTAAAACAATAAAAGGTAACAAGGTGACCTAAATATGTGATGTGTTACAGTTAATACCCCACAGAATTAAAGTACGTGCTATTTAAATACAACAAGAACAACACAGCTGCTGCTCGAATAATAATAAGACAAAAATAATGATAATTATAATGGATCTGTTTTACACAGCACTTTTTCGGTCACATAAAGACACTTTACAATATTATTTATTCTCTCTACAATCAGTGGTGGTAAGATACTGTATGGAAATCTTTATAATAATTGTTCATACTGTATAATCAAGTGTATAGATCATGCATAAGTTGGCTTTGTGATTCCTATGACTGTACCGCCAGGCACAGCTCCAACATCATCCTCGAGTTTGCCGACGACACCACCATCCTAGGCCTCATCACCAACAACGACGAGAGTGCCTACAGAGACGAGGTGAAATCACTGACCAGCTGGTGTCAGGAAAATAACCTTTCTCTGAACGTCAGCAGAACCAAGGAAATGATCGTGGACTTCAGGAGACAGCGTGTAGACCAGCATCCCCCCATCTCCATTAACTCATTCACTGCCGGCCTGTTTTCAGAATTCTAACCCCAGAGTGCCACAGGTTTCAGTAGAATTTCACTGATTTTCCAAGACCAACAGAATACTGAGTTCTTTGACTATATAAACATGGGACACATCAAAATAAAGTGTCGACACTCTTCTTTCACCTGGAAAAAAAATTATGTTTCTAACCTTTTCGGTTCTCAAATAACTGATAGTAGAACATAGGGAAGTTTCAGCAAAAACACTGGTTTTTGAGCAAGAAATGGAGAAAACGAGCGTTTAGTTCAGAGAAGGATTTCGAGCAGATCAGTGACTTTGACATCAATATTTATCGATTTAGTGACACCTCAAACATCTAAAATAACAGAGAAAGAGATTTTTGATGACAAAGTACATTTTTTATTTACAAATATAAGAATATAAGGCTCTGTGAATTGAAAATTCGTTCAAATCAATAGTGCCAAGAGATGTTTACAGGATATAATATATTTTCCTATAAAATAGAACTTTGTTGAGGATTTGTCTGAGGCCCAGAGTACAGACCCATAATAAAAACTAATACACACACACACACACACACACACACACACACACACATATATATATGTACATACACACAAGCCCATGCATAAACCTTTACACACACACAGCTACACACGCACACGCGCACGCACACGCGCGCACACACGCACACACACACACACACACACACACAAAACTTCATTCATTACAATTACCATACACTGCTCACTGCTCCAAGTCAGTAAACTTCTTCTTTGGAGCTGTCGTAGTTCTGAGGAGACTCCCTGGTCCGCGCAGCGCACACAGGACACGCCCCCTCCTCGGGCACAGCAGATCTCTGCTCAGACCTCGCTGCTTGATCCGGCTTGTCTCTGCGATCCTCTGATCCAGGATCCTGGGTCCCAAGAGCGATCTGATCGCTCCATAGGCGCTGATCAACAGTTATCTGCTTTTCCGGGTTCGCTGGCCTCGCCATCTTACTACTCTGGCCAATACACCATACACACGCTGCACTCCTCCTTTCTTCCCCGGCTCTGATCGGCTAATAATGATACAACATCGCCATCTACAGGTTGAGAGATGTGAATTACACCTCAAAAGTTGCTCCAGGCCGTAACCTAGCAACCCCCGCTGAAAAAAGCAATTGACGTCTATAGACGTCACGGCACTCAACGGTTGGATTCGAGGGGACGTCAATAGACGTCTCCGGCACTGAATGAGTTAACAACGCTGAGGTGGAGCAGGTCAGCAGTTTTAAGTTCCTTGGGGTACACATCACTGAGGATCTGTCCTGGACACTACATACAGACACTGTGGTAAAGAAAGCCCGACAAAGATTCTACTTCCTGTTGAAGTCCTGTGGAAGTTGAGGAAGTTTGGTATGAACACCAGCATCCTCACAAACTTCTACAGGTGCACCATCGAGAGCCTGCTGACGGGCTGCATCACAGTGTGGTATGGGAACTGCACCGCTCAGAGCCGCAAAGCACTACAGAGGGTGGTGCGAGCGGCAGAGGACATCACTGGCAGCAGTCTCCCCTCCATCCAGGACATTTACCACAGCAGGGGTCTGCGTAAGGCACACAGCATCACTAAGGACCATACTCATCCAGCAAAAGGACTCTTCCGTCTGCTACCCTCTGGTAGACGATACAGGAGCCTGCCAGCACGAACAAAAACACTCAAAGACAGCTATTACCCCCAAGCTGTCAGACTACTGAACTCTGGATAATACTCTAAATAATACTGAACTCTCAATAATACTGCACTAAAGTACTTTTCATTATGCATAATATGTTTACTGCTGCTGCTCTATATGAATGTATCATGTTTGTCACTACCTCACTGTAAACTGCTGTTACCTGTGCAATAACCTGTGCAATACTTATACTATATTATGTGCAATACGAAATCCACATGCAACACTTATACTACACCATATTATGTGCAATCTGTGAAATGCTCTACTTACACTTTATTTAATCCTACCTGCACCTTTGTACATTGTACTTTGTATTTTTATGACCTTTTATTACATATTTTTATTATATTGTTTACTTCTTCCCCTGCACTTTTGCAACACTTTTTTACCATGTACTATTATTTCTGCTATTAGTACTTCTACCTTAGCGAGTCAACGGTTCCTCTGATCCTAAATATTTCATTGCTTTGTTGACCTTGTGTTGATTCTGCATATGACAGATAAACAATCTTGAATCTTGAATCTTAATGAAATGGGAGTTTCGACAAACCCTTGAGTTACAACAGACTGTCTCGCCAGGTGTAATCTCGCTGTTAATCAGTCTTACATTTAGTTATCGGTGAAGAGGGACTTTCGAGGCTCCAGACTGTCATAAATATTTTTGGGCTTAGCTTGTTGTCCCCTTGATATTTTACTGCTGACGACCCAGCCATTAAAAGGACCTGTCCTTGTAGAAGTGTTTTATCTTGACTTACGTATTTGCATCATTCCTTTGCCCTGTGCCCCCCCTCTGTGGTTTTGTTATGGTTTTGTTATGGTTTTGTTATGGTTTTGTTATGGTTACCAATCTAGGGACAGATGCCTCTGTCAGGGACAGCGAGGGTGCGATTGTGCGCACAATCACCGAGCCTTCGCTGTTGCCCTCGCTCTGGAACTCTCTCCCACAATCCATCAGGAACTCGGACTCACTGCAGCACTTCAAATCATGACCAAAAACTCACCTGTTCAAGCTGCATTCCTCCGTTTTCTACAGTGTTACTTTCTATTTTGTTTGTAAAGCATCTTTGAGTGTCCAAAAAAGCGTTATATACAAGTCCGATTTATTATTATTATTATTATTATTATTGGCTCTATTCACACTCACGTCAAAAAACTGGAAGACGTTTGGAAACATGTGGATGACTGTATTCTTTCTTTTTTCCTTTTATGAATTGCCTATTAATTTGTGTATTATCGTTTGTCTAATTTAAGAAAAAAAAATAAGATGTCGTCAGATCAACAGTTCCATCCAGCTGCCTGTAAAGTGAAATCCAAGACACGATTAGAGTCCCGTCCCCCGTGGAAAAGCTTCGGCAGGTTGTGAAGCCGCTGCTGCTGAATCCACGGTTTTATCACATTCCCAGAGTCGGTAAGTACACCGGAAGTCATCATCCAGCTCTCAGTTTATGGTGTTAATTAGATTAATTAATTACACTGCAAATTAACACGTTATAAAAATTAAGGCAATTAATTATGAGCGGCAAATTAATGCAAGTGCATTTTAAATTTGGCGTGCGGCGAGCAAATCGCTGCCAGGGCCTTTGAAAGGCAAGTTTATATATAAAAAGAATGAAGACGGGACGATCAACAAGAACGCCGTGATTTGGAGCTTTTGTTAAAAATGATTTTCCGATCACCGAGGCTGCTCCAGAATGACGGATCATTTGAACGATAAACACGTCCGGACAAGTTCCATCGTTACCGGTGATAGAGCGAGCGTGAGCGCACTTCAACAAACCATCAAACCACCAAACCAACAAACCATCAAACCAACGAACCAACGAACCACCGAACTACCAATCCACCAAACTAACAAACTACCAAACCACCAAACTAACAAACCACCAAACCACCAAACCAACAAACCACCAAACCACCAAACCAACAAACCACCAAACCACCAAACCAACAAACCACCAAACCACCAAACCAACAAACCACCAAACCACCAAACCACGCTCACAGAATTTGGGAAACAAAAGAGCAAAGCGACCACAGAAAAACTGACAAACTCAATCACAAAGTGGGTTTGTTCGCTTGATCGCTCTTTCTCTCAAACACACTCTTAAAAGGCAATTAATTAGATTAATTAATTACAAATCCTTAAAGATCCCATGACATGGTACTTCTTGATGCTTTTATATGGCTCCTTAATGGTTCCCTAATACTGTAAATGAATCCTTCTTCAAAATCAACACTCAGTGCATGAAAAACAGAGATAAGATGAGAAAGAGTCATAAATATCTCTCTCAAACTCTTTATTCTGGGCGTTGTTGCTTGAATGCAAATGAGGAGAAAAAAGCTGGCCAATAGTAAAGGGTGGGGGCGTGGCCAAACGCTCCGGTCTCCGCTGTCAGCCCTCAGCTGATCCATTTCCTTGTTTTTGCACGGAGGAGAGATTTGAAGCGTTCCATTGAAAAATAAACACATTTCCACATAAAATTAAATTAAACCACTGCTGTTCAAAGGTCCAGAGGCTCAGATAAAGGACTTCCGAGCCTAGAAACACTTGGACGTGCCTCCAGGCAAATAAAAAAACACATTTCGCATTGCCTAGCGCAATCGCAGTCCAAACTCTCTGGGCGTGATTTACAGAGACGCTGAGTTCAGACAGACGGGGGTGGAACTGCATTTGCATTTCTTTTTTCGATCTGACGTCAATAAGGTGCCTTGTTCAAACTCGCCCGTTTGAGCTCCGATTTTTTGTAACGCAGAAAAGGATCGCAAATGCTCAGTTTAGACATTTCACAACTTTTAACCATGGGGGGGGCCCTAAACAGGGTAGGGGAGCTCACATTAACGTTCAAAAACCTCAGAAAGTGAAAATTTCATGCCATGGGACCTTTAATTAATGAATGTTTTAATCACCTGACAGCACTAATAAAAATAAATAAACTGCACTCAACTGCCTGGTCCAAAACCCCAAGCTCCTCTGGACCTCTGGACGTGAGGTTTACATGATCCTCTCCGCACGCCGCCGCCGCTTCCATGGAAACCGCTGTAATATATTCTCCTTGTGTTGTTTGATTACCGGTGAAGCTCTGGTGAGTCTTGTGATGACTCAAAGATGGAGGGCTTCAGAAGGCCCTTTAAAGCGGGCCCCGTTCACACGTCTGCCGATCATCTCGAGACCTTTGTTTTTGTGTCGGCGCCTTTCAGCCCCGAACCCCCCGCGGGCCCCTGACACTTTGATGTGATGGGGCGGAGGAATCTTAACACGAGGAGGGCCTGACGTGGCGGTTCACATCTCGGCGGAGATTAAGCGCAGGGTTATTATTAGGAAGTGGAGACATCTCTTGAGCCTCGGCGAGCGCAGATCTGAGCTGTCAGAGGGCGAGGGGCGAGGGGGGAGGGACTACACTGGAAATGAGCTGGTGCGTGCGAGATTTTGATTTTAAAACTGCACTGCGCAACTTTTGTCAGTCGCCTGCTTGTCGCCTGCTTGTCTCCATGGAGATGTTGCTTTTCTTGGAATTTTCCAGAGTATAACATAAAACACACCCAACTAACATTTATTTATGGGTGTGTCTATCGCAAAAAAACACAATAATTCCTTTTGTGAATAGGGGAGCTTCTCCACAGATTTATAACGTTTAATCAATAATGTGGAACATTATAGACAAAGCAATAGCATTTCCATAGAGACAAACATGTGGCCGATGCTCCACTAGAAATGTTACGCAGTGCACCTTTAAGCCCCCTCTCCATTTCCCTTCAGAGCGCTAGCAACACTCTTGATTTGTATCATACGGGGCTAACTGTAAGGAAGGAAATAGATGAGAAAATAGTGTAAATTTTTTTTAAAGAGATCAGTTTTTACTCCACCTGCCCCTACACCCTCTTTTTAAAGCTGCATTGTGTCACTTTTCTGGTGAAGGATCCATTTTTTTGTAGTTTTTCTGGGTATTTTTGAGCTATAAAACCGTCTGTAACTGAATAAATGTTAAGTAGAGCTGTGTAATGTCACACTGTGGAACGTTCCAGGCAGAGCAATGGCATATCCATGGAAACAAGCAGGTGACGGACCCCCAAACCATAAAAGTTACACAGCGCAGCTTTAAAGGACATCAAAAACTGTGATCGGTCCAGCCAGAACCGCACACTTTGACAAAACTTTACAAAGACGAGTGGATCTGGAGCTGTGTCCTGTCTGATCTGGATGGAGAAAATTTTACAGACACAGAGGAACTTATATCCAACACAGTCCTGGTTTAGTTCTAGTTTAGTCCTAGTTTAGTCCTGATTTAGTCCTGGTGTAGTCCTGGTTTAGTCTTGGTATAGTCTTGGTTTTAATCCTGGTTTAATCCCAGTTTATTCTTGGTTTAGTCCTGGTTTACTTTTGGTTTAGACCCGGTTTAGTCCTGGTTTAGTCCAGGACTAAACTGTAGTCCTTACTCTTTGTTTAGTCCCGGTTTAGACCTGGTTTAATCCCAGTTTAGTCCCGATTTAGTCCTGGTTTAGTCTTGGTTTAGTCCTGGTTTACTCTTGGTTTAGTCCCGGTTTAGACCTGGGTTAGTCCCGATTTAGTCCCAGTTTAGTCCCAATTTAGTCCTGGTTTCGTCCTGGTTTAGTTTTGGTTTTAATGTTGTGTTTTTATCTTGCTATGTTTGTATTTATTCTGTCTGTGTTTTTACCCTGTTTTTAAATGCTCTGTAGCACTTTGAGATTGTTTTTCAATGTAAAGTGCTTTATAAATAAAATGTATTATTATTATTATTATTATTATTATTATTATTATTATTATTATTATTATTAATCCTGTTTTAATCCCAGTTTAGTCCCGGTTTAGTCCTGGTTTAATCCCAGTTTAGACCCGGTTTAGTCCCGGCTTAGACCCAGTTTAGTCCTGGTTTAGTCCTGGTTTAGAAAAAGAAAAGAGGAGCCGTGTCAGTCGTGTGGAAGAACTTCGGCTTTAAAAAAATCTGACGCCGATCAAACAACCGTATTCTGTAAATGTCGTCGGGCTAAAGTCGTAGCCGCGGGAGGCGACACGAGCGATCTGCTTCACCACCTCCGTCACAAACACGTCCTGGAATACGAAGAACGCACGAAACTAAGATCTGCATCCTCTTCCACGTCTGCAGGGAACGTTCAAGTCAGCGCTGCGACACAAAACGCCACTCGGACGTCACTCAAAGACGCGTTTGCTAAGGGGAACGCCTACGACAAGAAAAGCAAACGGGGGAACGATATTACCAACGCTGTTACTGTCCACTTCGCCAAATACATGGCACCACTTAGTACATGAAAAAAAAATGCCGACAAATACAGTATAATTTTGAAAAATACTGTGATATCAATTTTTGGTCATACCGCTCGTCTCCCTGATTTCAGAGAATGTGATTGACAGGTGGATTAGCCAATCAGAGAGAGACATGCTCCGTTTGCGTCTAAAACAAACATGGCTGCTTTGTAAAGGACTGAGAAACAGCATGGATTTTACAGAATCAACAATCGAAGCACCAAACTATGACTTATTTCAGGTAAAAAAAAAGTTCTATATTTTGTTCTGAACATTACGAGAATTTTCAAGATGACATTTGAGGGACACGTGATACAGATCAGTGTCCGGTTGGACCGTCTCAAGTTTGGACAGAGGTTTTTCACACTCTATGCTCCAGTTTAAGTCCCTCCTGGATTAGATCAGACTGTAGAAGGCACTGGCGCTCAGGGAATTGCAGTGTCCTACTTTTCTACTTTTAAAAGACAGCTACAGTCACGTGTCCAAGTGACTTCTGAATGATCCCAGCAGTAAGAATTTCTCATTGATTTTACAGAGTGTGGCCGCACCTGCTATCAAAGCCTGATCTCTGAAGCCAAGCAGGCTCAGGTCTGGTCACTGCCAGGAACTGTTAGTGCAGTGTTTTTCAACCTTCAGGTCACGACACCATGTGGGGTCACCTAGAATTCAAACGGGGTTGCCTGAAATGTACGGAGCAGTGCAGTCACAATAACTAGTGATGGGCAAATGAGACGGAGCTCCGGAGCACGTCTCGTTCTTTCTGAAACTGTCTCGCAGCACCCGCTCACGTGACCAAAGTGTCGAAGTGTCGGTCCCCCATTGCTTCAGTGTATCGAAGCGTTTCATTGGCTCAGCGAATGTTCCGCTCTGCGATTGGTTCAGAGTGTTTCAGAGTGTTCAACGCGCTTCCTTAGTTTGACAAGAGCTAAACTGCTACAGTATAAAAGATGCACCAATATTTCTTAAAAATGTTGTGTAGTGAGGAGTATTGTGTGACGTTAGTGGTGATTTCGGTGATTTTGGCATTTGTTTCATTTTCGATGGCATCTACAAGTGGAAAAAAGTGATCCATTCCCATCCATCCATTTGGGAACTTCTCAAATCATGGGTTGTGTGTTGGTTTGCAATGGTTAAATTTGTCCACTAGAGGTAAGTGTTTCCCCGAGGCCTCAGAAACGTCGAACCATTTGACACAATATTGCGACTGAGGCCGAGACTGAAACATGATGATGTGTGATGTCAAAATGGGGTCACAGGCCAAAAAAGGTTGGGATCGACTGTGTTAGTGCGTCATTAAGCGATCCAATTCACTAGGGCTGTCGCAGTAACATGTTTTGAAGTGTGATTTATTGTTGAAGTAAACTGAAACCAAAGCATAAAGGAGAATTATCACTAAAAAAAAGTATCCTACATGTACAAAATTGTTTAAAAAAACAACAAAAACAAATGAGCTGCAATAAAATAAATAAGACAATAACAGTAGTTTGTATCTCTAATGCATTATAGAAGTTCATAATTCAGCGTTTTACAGCTCAAATCTCTGCATAGAACAGAAAAATAACCAGAAATTTCACAGCAAAGAAAAAGCCTCTGCACTAAAAAAATCATTGTTCCATCTGTCATGTATTGAAAGAGAAATCAATTTTGTAATTATGGCAGCAAGCCTACACTTCCATCTCGCCGAGCACGAATCTGGTGAGTGATTAGCAGAGATGGTGCACGTTGGCAGCCTCTCTTCTGTCAGTTTGTCCCAGTGTGGCTGAGCCAAACTGGGACAAAAAAGTGTGGAGAGAGTGAACGGTCTTTGAGGATCTTGAAAAATGTCTGAAAAATGTCTGATTTCTGTTATAATGACGTTTCCTCATCACAAACAGACCTGGAGTTGTGTTTTGTTTCATTCACACGTTTAACACACAAGTCCTGCATGTTTAGGTTTCTTAGGCTACGTCCACACGACAACGCTCCTGGATTTTTTAAAATGTGGGGTGAAAAAAAATCGCATTCACACATGTGTCGGATCAGTAAATATTCGCGTCCAGGTGAAAACGGAGCGCTGAGTGAAAATGATGTAATACATATGCCACACTGATATGTGGCGCTGTAAACAGGAAACAGCCAGAGCCACCGGAAACGTAACACTACAAAGAGCGCATGTGCATAAAGTCCTTTCTCTTCCACAAACAAACAAACACAAGAAGATAATAATGATGGCGAACACACGCACAAAAGCCGACTCTCTCGTTTGGACCCACGGAGTGAAGTGGAGTTACTTCTACGAGTTACGTTGGATTATACTGACTGTGTCTCCCGGCTGGCCTGGGAACGCCTTGGGGTCCCCCCGGAGGAGCTGGAGGAAGTGTCCGGGGTGAGGGAAGTCTGGGAGTCCCTGCTTAGACTGTTGCCCCCGCGACCCGACCCCGGATAAAAGGAAGAAAATTGATGGATATTATGACTTATCTGTATGCACTTTTTGTTCTAACTTTCTTTGCACTAACCTGCCTGGAGCTAATGTGGCGAGTGAGTTTCTCTTGTGTGAGATCAATAAAGTCTTATCTTATCTTATCTTATTGTATATGTCAAAGAAGCTCTGTGTGTGTGAAAATAATTTCCCTGTGGTGACAATAAAAATGTCTAAATCCAGGCTCTCCAGAGAAGTAAAAGTCGCATGAGGAAAAGTGTAGTTAAAAGATCTTTTTCATTTAACTGGCCAAAGCCAACATGTTTCGACCATGACTGGTCTTCATCAGGGCTTAGTTTAACTACTTTTCCTCGTGCGACTTTTACTTCTTTGTAAAAGTCTTTCTTTCCAACAGCGCCCTCTACCTGTTCTCACAGTCTGGAACCTGTGTCATGGTTCATGTTTTGTAGTCATTGTTGTTGTGTATTTTGGTGTGTCTTATTCCTTTAGTGTAGTGTGCCCTTAGTGTTTTATTTTGACATTTGTCAGCTTGTTACTTGCAGGCATGAAAACAGGTAGGAGGGGAGGTGAGAAGGGTTGAGTTATTCACAGATTCTGAAAGTGTAGATTCTAAGCTTTCCAACAACGCCTTACACATGGAAATCTGAGAACATCTGAAGAATTCAATAATACACAGGATAATATGTTATCACACACGTACACACACACACACCTTAGTCCTGGTTCAGACCTGGTTTAGACCTGGTTTAGACCTGGTTTAGTCCTGGTTTAGACCTGGTTTAGACCTGGTTTAGTCCCGGTTTAGACCTGGTTTAGTCCCGGTTTAGTTCCGGTTTAATCCCAGTTTAGTCCCGGTTTAGTCCTGGTTTAGTCCTGGTTTAGTCCTGGTTTAGACCTGGTTTAGTCCTGGTTTAGTCCATGGTTATGTCACTTTGACACAGAAATAATATGATAATCTGACTCACCCCATAAGAACGCGTCAACTCCGTTGTAACAGTTTGCCGTGTTGTCCGATAGTTCGTGTGTCCAGGTGTATGTGCGTGTCCTGTATATCCACAGACTTTAATTATCCGGAGCTCCGGAGAAACGGACGTATCCCGTGTCCTGAGGCGAGAGTTCCTTCTTACATAGCATTAACGTAGCAAGTTAAGGATTTCTCATGAAATGCCGCGTATATTCACGGGACTCGCTCACAGCTGATCGGCGAACAGGCGCAAACACAACAGCGCTAATTGTCATGATTGGCGGGAGCGCGATCGGTGGGTAATTATGCTGCAACATGATTGGAAGCTGGAGCACAGTTCGGCCTATGATTGGCTCTTGGGACTAGCAGCAGAACCCCCCCCCCCATTTTTTTTTCTCCTCGGATCTACACAATTTACGTAGGTCACCTATTTTGACTTCAAAACGGTGAATTTCGCCGAAAGGTGAGGGATTTTCGTGCCTGTACTTTTAGTTTTACGACCTGTCTGGTCTGTTGACTGTTTCCCCGTCCTGACCTGTTACACCTCTGTACCCCATGTTCTCCTCTGCCTTTCGTTGGTCCATTGTCATTATCGGTGTCTTGTCATGTCATGCTAGTTTCGATTTTTTGGATTTCAGCCATTTTTTGTTTGTTATTAAAGAACTTAAACACCATGTCCTGCAGTCCTGTTTCTACATGACTCTGCAGGAAACAGCCACATATTTGTTTTTTGTTTTTGTTTTTCAGTCCATTTTGTGTAATATTGGACCTGAGTGATTAGTGGCGAAGGCACAGATGGGAAGTCTCTCAACTGTGTGTGAGTCTCAGGGCAGCTGTGGCAACAACAGTATCTTGCCAGCAGCAGAGTGTGGAGCAAGTGAAGAATGCACCGTAAAAACTCTGAGTATCTTAAAGATCCCATGACATGGTACTTCTTGATGCTTTTATATGGCTCCTTAATGGTTCCCTAATACTGTAAATGAATCCTTCTTCAAAATCAACACTCAGTGCATGAGAAACAGAGATAAGCTGAGAAAGAGTAATTTTTCTCACTCTGAACAGTCTATAATGGGCGTTGTTGCTTGAATGCAAATGAGGAGAAAAGAGCTGGCCAATAGTAGAGGGTGGGGGCGTGGCCAAACGCTCCGCTCTCGCTCTGAGCCTCGGCTGATCCATTTCCTTGGGGGGGGGAGATTTGAAGCGTTCCATTGAAAAATAAACACATTTCCACATAAAATAAAATTAA
Organism: Paratrypauchen microcephalus; assembly: GCA_036785185.1. Lineage (NCBI taxonomy): Eukaryota > Metazoa > Chordata > Actinopteri > Gobiiformes > Gobiidae > Paratrypauchen > Paratrypauchen microcephalus. The sequence continues at coordinate 4,159,050 of JAVJIX010000072.1, read as the reverse complement.
ACCACTGCTGTTCAAAGGTCCAGAGGCTCAGATAAAGGACTTCCGAGCCTAGAAACACTCGGACGTGCCTCCAGGCAAATAAAAAAACGCATTTCGCATTGCCTAGCGCATTCGCAGTCCAAACTCTCTGGGCGTAATTTACAGAGACGCTGAGTAGAAACAGACGGGGGTGGAACTGCATTTGCATTTCTTTTTTCGATCTGACGTCAATAAGGTGCCTTGTTCAAACTCACCCGTTTGAGCTCCGATTTTTTGTAATGCAGAAAAGGATCGCAAATGCTCAGTTTAGACATTTCGCAACTTTTAACCATGGGGGGGGGGGCTAAACAGGGTAGGGGAGCTCACATTAACGTTCAAAAACCTCAGAAAGTGAAAATTTCATGCCATGGGACCTTTAATAAGAAACTCCATTATTCTTTGTTATCACAGAGCTTATAGGCCTGAGAGCCATTTAAAAGTAATAAAAGCGTTTTAGGACTCCCACTGTTCACTAAAACACAAATCCCCTGTATTTTATATGTTTACACAGAACTCATGGAACATCGTGTTCCGCAGTGTGACATGAAACAGCTCTGCCTTACATTTATTACATTACAGGTGGTTTTAGAGCTCAAAAATACCTCGAAAAAGAAACATTCTGACTGTGAGCGGGGTCGCCTCTCCACAGATCTGACCTGTAACTTGGTCTGGTGAGTGTCTCAGGTGGAGTTTGCTGCGGAACCGTCAGATTGCAGATGTTTGGACCTGGTTTACGGTTCGTATCGCTGTAATTCCCGGGCCTATCCACGTGAAGCAAAAACGGGCACAGAGTTCAGCGTCAGACTGAACTTCTCCGTCAGACGAAAAACAGAAAAAGAAATGAATTTTTCGCAACAGCTTCAGAAAGCGGAGCCGTTATCCGACCCCAAAGACGTAAGTGTCGTCAGTAAAAAGGACTTTAAAGGGATATGCCACCCCCAGGTCAAATTTGGGCATCTCCCCACAGTCCAGAGACTAAAATAAGTGGTGGAAAGCGTTTTCCTGCTCACCCAGCCATTGTCCATTCATATCGAGTGCAAATAAATGTGCAAATCAACACGGAGAGCTTGCCTTGGTCATTTTGGGTGGGAACTATTTTCCAGTGCGGAAGAATACAGTTGAATCACGCACCACGTTGTGCAACAGGGGAACTCCCTTCCCGGTGCGTAACTGGGATTCCCCTGGTAGCGTGCTGCGTGATTCGACTGTATTCTTCCGCACTGGAAAATAGTTCCCACCCAAAATGACCAAGGCAAGCTCTCCGTGTTGATTTGCACATTTATTTGCACTCGATATGAATGCGCACTACACACAAAGTAATTGGGAAACGCATCGAGCAAATTAATTCCTTTTGGCCGAAATCTTTCTCTGGCGACGTTAGACTCCAGTCTAAGGCGGAGGAGCTGCAGATACCGCGGCGGTCAGTGCTGACAGACCTGGACAATGGCTGGGTGAGCAGGAAAACGCTTTCCACCACTTATTTTAGTCTCTGGACTGTGGGGAGATGCCCAAATTTGCCCTGGGGGTGGCATATCCCTTTAAGCCGTGTGATCAATAACGAGTTTGTGAAGCTGATTCCAAACAAATAACGAGATGGATCAACGTGGATTTTTATTTTGGCTCGTTCTTTCAAACACAGCAAATCTCCAGAGTTTTAGAGACACTTGCCCTCCGTCTGTCAACATCAAGTCAAACAACGTGATCCAAAGACTGGATTTACAAACAGGAAGTGAGCATGGGGCACTTCTGGCTCCATCGACTCTGGCTCCAGTTGACTTCACATTGAAAGATTGTCACCATCTCTGTGATTGCTGCAGTGAGCCTCGATATTCTCGTCTTAAAATGTTCATATTCACCAGCCCTACGTGATCCTGGTGTTTTTATTCTGTTATTTTGTTCGTTAAAAAATCCTTTTCTTAACGTGGACCTGGCTCCAAATTCACCCCTACAACTGCTGGCCTCATGAGCTTCATTTGACTGGAGCCAAAGAAGAAGAAGAAGAAGAAGAAAAGGGAGGGGGTAAAGAAAAAGAAGAAAAGGTAAAAAGGTAGAAGATGAAGACAAAAAAGGAAAAGAAAAAGAAAAGGGAGGAGAAGAAAAGGTAGAAGATGAAGAAGAAAAAGACATAAGAAGGAGGAGAAAAAGAAGAAGCAAAGGGAGATGGAGGAGGAGGAGGAGGAGGAGGAGAAGAAGAAGAAGAAGAAGAAGAACTGAGGAGAAGAACAGAGGAGGAGAAGAAAAAGAAGAAAGTGAAGAAGAAGAAGAAGAAGAAGAAGAAGAAGAAGAAGAAGAAGAAGAAGAAGAAGAAGAAGAAAAGGGAGGGGGTAAAGAAAAAGAAGAAAAGGTAAAAAGGTAGAAGATAAAGACAAATAAGGAAAAGAAAAAGAAAAGGGAGGAGGAGAAGAAAAGGTAGAAGATGAAGAAGAAAAAGACAAGAAGGAGGAGAAGAAGAAGAGGGAGAAGGAGGAGAAGTAGAATAAAGGGAGGAGGAGATGAAAAGAAGAAGAAGAAAAGAAGAAAAAGTAGAAGATGATAAAGAAGACAAATAAAAGGGAGGCAAAGAAAAGAGAGGAGGAGGAGGAGAAGGAGGAGAAGAAGAAGAAAGGGGAGAAGAAGAAAAAGATGAAGAAGAAAGAGAAGGAGAAGAAGAAGTCGATTGTGTTTAACCCCACACTGTGCATATGACACCCTCAGCACCCTCAGCACCCTCAGCACCCTCAGCACCCCCGCTGTCCGTTTGCGTCCTCGCGGATCAGAGCGCGGCCCGTCTCGCTGCGTCTTTACGTCTTTAAGCCGCTGTTTGAAATCCCATATGCAAATACAGGCTCATTAAAGCACTCCAAACATAAGGAGACGCACTCACTCTTAATCCTCTTTCTGCAGGTTAGTCTTTTAATCGTGTTTGTGAGGTCCTCTCTCCGCACTAATGAACGACGACGCTGACACTTTGTTTTATTATTGCACTTTTAATAGACTTTTTATTGAGCTGTTAGGACTTGTCTGTTTCTCTTATGTAATTATTTAATTACTGTAACGAAGAAACAACAACGTCCTTCCCCTTATATTAAACTCTCAGGCTTATTATTATCAACGTTACAACTGCCTCTGGGTACTCTCTCTCTCTTCTTCTGTCTGTCTGTCTCTCTGGGTACTCTCTTTCTCTCTGTCTCTCTGGGTACTCTCTCTGTCTGTCTCTCTGGGTACTCTCTCTCTTTCTGTCTCTGTCTGTCTCTCTGGGTACTCTCTCTCTCTTTCTGTCTGTCTCTCTGGGTACTCTCTCTCTCTTTCTGTCTGTCTCTCTAGGTACTCTCTCTCTCTTTCTGTCTCTTTCTGGGTACTCTCTCTCTCTCTTTCTGTCTGTCTCTCTAGGTACTCTCTCTCTCTTTCTGTCTCTCTCTGGGTACTCTCTCTCTTTCTGTCTCTGTATACTCTCTTTCTATCCGTCTCTCTCTGGGTACTCTCTCTCTCTTTCTGTCTCTGTCTCTCTGGGTACTCTCTGTCTCTGTCTCTCTGGGTACTCTCTATCTTTCTGTCTCTGTCTCTCGCTGGGTACTCTCTCTCTTTCTGTCTGTCTCTCTGAGTACTCTCTGTTTCTGTCTGTCTCTCTGGGTACGCTCTATCTTTCTGTCTCTGTCTCTCTCTGGGTACTCTCTCTCTTTCTGTCTCTGGGTACTCTCTCTCTTTCTGTCTCTGTATACTCTCTCTTTCTATCTGTCTCTCTCTGGGTACTCTCTCTCTTTCTGTCTGTCTCTCTCTGGGTACTCTCTCTCTCTCTTTCTGTCTCTATCTCTGGGTACTCTCTCTCTTTCTGTCTCTGTCTCTCTGGGTACTCTCTCTCTTTCTGTCTCTTTCTGTCTCTGTCTCTCTGGGTACTCTGTCTCTGTCTCTCTGGGTACTCTCTCTTTCTGTCTCTGTCTCTCTGAGTACTCTCTCTCTCTTTCTGTCTGTCTCTCTGGGTACTCTCTATCTTTCTGTCTCTGTCTCTCTCTGGGTACTCTCTCTCTGTCTCTCTGGGTACTCTCTCTCTGTCTGTCTCTCTGGGTACTCCCTCTCTTTCTGTCTGTCTCTCTGGGTACTCTCTCTCTCTCTTTCTGTCTGTCTCTCTGGGTACTCTCTCTCTCTTTCTGTCTCTGTCTCTCTCTGGGTACTCTCTCTCTCTTTCTGTCTGTCTCTCTGGGTACTCTCTCTTTCTGTCTGTCTCTCTGGGTACTCTCTATCTCTTTCTGTCTGTCTCTCTGGGTACTCTCTCTCTCTTTCTTTCTGTCTCTCTGGGTACTCTCTTTCTCTCTGTCTCTCTGGATACTCTCTCTGTCTGTCTCTCTGTGTACTCTCTTTCTGTCTGTCTCTGTCTCTCTCTCTGGGTACTCTCTCGCTTTCTGTCTCTGGGTACTCTCTCTTTCTGTCTGTCTCTCTGGGTACTCTCTCTCTTTCTGTCTCTGGGTACTCTCTCTCTCTTTCTGTCTGTCTCTCTGGGTACTCTCTGTTTCTGTCTGTCTCTCTGGGTACTCTATCTTTTTGTCTCTGTCTCTCTGGGTACTCTCTTTCTTTCTGTCTCTGTCTCTCGCTGGGTACTCTCTCTCTTTCTGTCTGTCTCTCTGGGTACTCTCTCTCTCTTTCTGTCTGTCTCTCTGGGTACTCTATCTTTCTGTCTCTGTCTCTCTCTGGGTATTCTCTCTCTTTCTGTCTGTCTCTCTGGGTACTCTCTCTCTCTTTCTGTCTCTCTCTGGGTACTCTCTATCTTTCTGTCTCTGTCTCTCTCTGGGTACTCTCTCTCTCTTTCTGTCTCTGTCTCTCTGGGTACTCTCTATCTTTCTGTCTCTGTCTCTCACTGGGTACTCTCTCTCTTTCTGTCTGTCTCTCTGGGTACACTCTCTCTCTCTTTCTGTCTGTCTCTCTGGGTACTCTCTATCTTTCTGTCTCTGTCTCTCTCTGGGTACTCTCTCTCTTTCTGTTTGTCTCTCTGGGTAGTCTCTCTCTTTCTGTCTCTCTCTCTGGGTACTCTATCTTTCTGTCTCTGTCTCTCTCTGGGTACTCTCTCTTTCTGTCTCTGTCTCTGGGTACTCTCTCTCTTTCTGTCTCTGTATACTCTCTCTTTCTATCTGTCTCTCTCTGGGTACTGTCTCTCTTTCTGTCTGTCTCTCTCTGGGTACTCTCTCTCTCTTTCTGTCTGTCTCTCTGGGTACTCTCTATCTTTCTGTCTCTGTCTCTCTCTGGGTACTCTCTCTCTTTCTGTTTGTCTCTCTGGGTACTCTCTCTCTCTTTCTGTCTGTATCTCTGGGTACTCTCTATCTTTCTGTCTCTGTCTCTCTCTGGGTACTCTCTCTCTTTCTGTCTCTGTCTCTCTCTGGGTACTCTCTCTCTCTCTCTCTCTACAAATGGACAGAGCTAACCTGCAAACAGGAAGTGAGCATGGGCGTGCTTCTGACTCCTCAACTTTACAGTTAAAACAAAACGCCGCCCCTCTAACGTAACTGCCCCTCTTTCTCTGTAACTGCCCCTCTGTCTGTAACTGCCCCTCTCTCTGTAACTGCCCCTCTTTCTCTGTAACTGCCCCTCTTTCTCTGTAACTGCCCCTCTTTCTCTGTAACTGCCCCTCTCTCTGTAACTGCTGTTGGACTTGTTCTTTTATTTTCAACTTAAACGTTCGTATTTGCCGTTGTAGATGGTCCCGGGGTTTTTATTTCCCTTTTTGTGTCCGTAAATCAAGATATGAACTTTAATATGGGACATTTCTGTTGCGTTCTTTCCTCAAGGCCACTGGCGTCATGTTTGATTGACAGCCTTATTAAGCGCCTGCTCCCTGCTAAACTGACACTTCAGCGGGAAGAGGCGTTACCTTCAATGGCCTCACTCCTGATTGGCTCAAACGGAGAATTCGCCTCTGAAAACGAATCTTTCTAACAACTCCGGTTAGAGTGGAGATTCTGGAAAACTACAGTTTCGAGTTTTAGGAGCTGATGCACCAAAAGTGTGATTCTGATTGGCTTGCAGAGGGTTCTCCTTCGTTTTCAGAGGCGAATTCGCCGTTTGCGTGTAAAAGATGGGTACAGAAAATTAAAAAATACCAGTGTACGTGTAAACGGGGCCTTATTTTGGAAAACAGAGGGAGAGAAATATTCGTTTCTCAACATACCCGGGTATGTGTAAACGTTGCCTGAGACAGAAAGGCCAAAAACTGTTTTGTTTCCTTAGGCAAGACACTTCGCCCACATTGCCTATGCAAATAACTGTTGTGTGTGTGTTGGTGCTTATGTCCGTTTACCCCAAAATATAAAACTCTAAAAGAAATTCCCTCTATTCACTACATTTTTTTTACTATGGTTATATACTAAGGGGCCGTTTAGACGAGGACGATTGCGGCTGAAAGCGATAAAATATTCTATCGGAAGTGTCTTTCGTTTACACGGCGGCGGCGCTGTCGGGCTCTGAAACCGCAAAAATCTGAAGACTCCTTCCAGAGTGTGGAGTTTTGAAGACGGCCCAGGTCGCGTCTCCGTCTAAACGGCAAGAAGCGCAAAACATGTTCACGTCACATACAGCTGACTGGATGCGCCGTAAAAACAATAACAATACGTCGCAGGCGACAGAGGCGAGTTTGGACAAGACCGGGCAGAACCAGTCAGTGGTGGGACAATTTTGAGAATGGATTAGTTGACGACAGTGCTTGGGTGGAAAACTTCAGAATGACTAAACAAGCTCTTGTTGGCACTTCTGGGCAGTTCTGCGCACTTCTGTGCTGGCATATTGTGAACTAAAGTCATAACTGATGCTGGGTTAGCGTTGGCTCTTTGGGCATTATTCTGCGCAGTTATCTGGCAAATTGTGGAAACACACACGCGAACGCGCTCACAACACACACACACACACAGCTCTGATAAAAGTGCAGGCATATTCCCATACTTTCCTCTGTCCGAGCACCACCAAGTGCACTTGTCTGTGTTCTGTGTTTCTCATAGTACTTTAGCAGTTTAAGTTGCGTTACCACCGACTCCCGAGGTGCTCTTCTTGTGCATTGTATGCTGTGTGGCTCTGTGCTGGTTGACATGACTGAGATACGCATTACGTGCCTGTCCGTGTATAATGTAGCCTATAGGCTGTGCATTATGTCCAACCAAACATTTCGGTGACACCCTCTTGCGATTGTGTCCCCCCCGAGTTCACATGCGTTCCGCGGTCTATGCTGTGACAGAGCGCCTGTAGCTGTCCGTCATTCCCCGACCCGCGCCTCTTTCTCTCACTGGCCCCAGCGCGCGCCTAGACGGCAGAGCACGGAGCGCTTTCCCTGGGTTTGCGTAACCAGACTGATTCAACTGTTCCCTGTCTATAAACTGTTCCCCGTGATCTGGACTCTGTTTCCCTCCCTGGGACGTACGAGGGTGCACACTTGGATGCTAGCTGCTGTGATAATGTCTGTGGAAACGTCTGTAAATACCTTTTGTAAATACTTTTGTAAATACTACTGTTTTTGGGACTTGTTTTTCACTGTAAATATTTGCACTGTTTACACTGGATTGTGGTGCAAATAAAAAGGGAATACACGTAAGCACGTATTCGACTGTGCCATCATTTTTTCCCCCTCTCGTATCTTGTCCAAACGAACCCGTGACATATGCTCTTGTTGTATTAAGCGAAGAGCTCCGACCCGACACCGAGGGCAAAACAACCGTAATGAGAGCCCCTGCGGTGTCCTGAAAAAGGTAGCTCTGACATTATATTAGCGGCCTGGCATGCATATTCAATCGAATTCGCCCACTTTTGCGTCTTTGTATAAACAAACATTTCCTGTTGAGAACGCTCGTCTAAACGATTGAAGACGAGACGCCACTTTTGCGTCTTCTGTTTTGATCGTCGCCGTATAAACGTAGCCTAAAATGTGTCCATATCCATGTGTCATAACTCCAGCTCAAGATATCTTTAATTCACCTCAGTTCAAGATATTTATATGCTCCGTGGCGGCACGGTGGCTGAGTGTCTAGCACTCATGCTTCACAGCAAGAAGTTTCTGGGCCTTTCTGTGTGGAGTTTGCATGTTCTCCCCGTGTCTGGGTGGGTTTCCTCCGGGTACTCCGCATTGGGGTTATTTTCTCTAGATTCGTGTCACTGCGTGCAGATTAGCTCTATTAGCCTGTTCACTTGTAAACATTCACTTACGGCAGATTTCTCTGTACCGCATCCGCCATAAACATCCGCTAACAAGGATAATAAGCTAATCTGAGCGCAGTAATACGAATCGAGAGAAAATAACCCCAATGTGAATTTTTAGCGAACAACTGTTTGTGACACAAATATATCACTTTTTGGACAAATGTTGTTTTGAGAAGAAAAACAAGCTTTATTAAATATCCCTGCGAACTTATCAGACCTACTTTCATGAGCTACGGAACTGGAGGAGAACTGGGCCCAGATCACGCTGTCATGGGTAAGTCAGTGTTAATCTCAGGACACTGTTGATGGGGAAGCCATACAGATTCACATAAAAAAACGCACTATCCCTTTAACATTTTTCTTCTGTTTTTAGAGCTGTGTTCACTAATGCCCCCAGTGGTCAGCTCGTGTACTGCTCCAGACTCCACATGTTCTGATGAGACGGAGCAGATCACAGACAGAAGCCTCCATGTGAGTCTAGAACAACGAGGATAAACGAGTTTTAAAACCAAACCCCCGGAGTCGTTCTTCACAAAGGCCATTGTGTTCGAACACGAGTCTGAACACGACAATAACGACTTCTGTTCACGGGGATTCTACAGCTGCTTTTGTTATGGACAGATTATTTTTGGAGAGTGTGTGCAGCTCCAGCAGAGAGGAGGCCCCTCGGAGCAGGTAGCCCAGAGCAGGCGCATGAGTCTGGGGTGATAAGACGGAGTGTGTGGGACTGGAGCTGTAGTCTGAGAGGAGAGGAAAGGAGGAGAAACATCATGGAGAACACAAAAAAGACAAAGCAGAGCAGGAAAAACCTAAAACCCGCCATATCAGACCGTTCTGGATCAGGAAGGGGCACGGGTCATTGGATCGGGGAACGAGTCCCCGATCCAATCAGGAGTAGTCTGGTTAACACCTGACCATATCACAAGTGAGATATGGGTCTGGAAACTCGCTTCGAAAAATCCCGTAGCGGAGGTGTGGTTAGCGATTGCCAACGGCCGTTTATTGGGCGTTATGAATGTCTATCATTGAGCGTATACGTAAGTCCATAGCCAATCATGTCAGTTGTCAGTTCAAACTACAAGCTTCCGTTTGTCATGTAGTACGCGTCACCGTCTTGCCACACCTCCCCCGCTCTCTGATTGGGGCCCTAAATCTGGGACTCTCGCTTGGACGAGTTTCCAGGCCGCCTTCCAGTTCGAAACGAACGGAAGCGGCCTGGGAATTCCCAGGCTAAATCAGGAGGACAGTGAAATCAGGAAATGAGGCACGGACGCAGTTAACCGAGATGATGCAGAGTTTCCTCCTTTCGCACACCTGGGACGCCCTCCTCCAGAGAGCCCCGGGCGCCAGGAGGCGTGGTCAGTCTGAGCGACCCGCCAGGTCCATCAGGCTGACCACGCCCACAGGAAGTAATGACAGCTGACCACGAATACAGGAAATAACGACAGATGACCACGGCCACAGGAAGTAACAACAGCTGACCACACTTACAGGAAGTAACAACAGCTGACATACGACACGTCATCACCATCACTGGGGACAGTTCTGAAGACGCAGCAGCAGCTGAAACATGTCAACAAGGTAAATACTTGTAGTATACTTGTGTAGTATCCCTCAGTCGTCCAGATAGAATCTAACCTGGGAAATCCCAGGCTGCTTTCGTTCGTTCCGATCTGAAAGACAGCCTGGCAACTAGGCTAAGTGAGCTCTCCTGATTTTGGGAGCCAATCAGAGAGCGGGGAGGGGTGGAAGATGGTGACGTGTACTACATGACAAACGGAAACTTGTAGTTTGAACTGACAACTGACATGATTGGCTATGGGCTACATATACGCCAAATGATAGACATTCGTAACACCCAATAAACGGCCGTTGGCGATCGTAAAGCACACCTCCACTACGAGATATTCAGTAGGTGCTCCCAGACCATATATCACCTGTGATATGGTCTGGTGAAAACCAGGCAAGGTAGAATCCACTGCAAAAGGAGAAATCCAAACCCACAAACACTTTAAGACAAAAACTGGTCCACCCAAAGGACAAAACACCGAGCCACAAACAAAGCAATGTGGTCTACTCCATTCAGTGTAGTGAAGACTGCAGCGAGCGCTACATTGGGGAAACCAAACAGCCACTTCACAAGAGGATGTACCAACACAGACGAGAGAACCAGAGTGGACCTCAGTCTGCCGTACACCTCCACCTAAAAGCCACGGGCCACTCCTTTGAGGACAGTGAGGTCCAGATCTTGGCCAGAGAAAAGAACTGGTTTGAGAGGGGAGTTAAAGAGGCTATTTTTGTCAAGAAAGAGAATCCTTCCTTGAACAGAAATGGAGGTCTCAGACATCATTTGTCTCCATCTATAACTTTATCCTCAAACCTAAATCAAACAAAGAAAACAATAGTGCAGCAGGTCAGGTCCAGAGGTGTGAAAACACCATTATGGTCCTGAATGGTTCTGCTAACAAGACCCACACTCCCACTGCAGCTCTAACAGGCCCACCTAACTAACACAAACTGTAAACAAGTAAGTGTGGTAGTCTCAGAGTCATTTCATTGTAGTTAGCGCCCCCTTCAGGCAGATATAGACAGTGTCCACCAGCGTCTGACCAGAACTGAAGAAGCAGAAGAAACGGGTTCGACCAAATAAACTTTTGTCCAGTCGACAAATTGAATTTCTCCTTTTGCCGTGGTAAATACACTTCACCGTACTGTCTTTAAGAAGAACCCAAAAAGTTAAAGCAAAGGAGAAGGTTTAAAGGAGAGATATTTAGTGGCATAGACTTTTTACGAACTTTTATAATGTGTCCCCTCAGACAGATAGATTGCTTTGTCCTTGAGTTTGAACTGTTTGGTGTGGGGGAGTGGATTATTTTCGATGCCGATGCAGTTTGTTCCTGTTGATTGACAGCAAGACCAGACTAATATCTCTCATACTAAAGAGTCCAATCTGATTTGTTTATTTCAGTAACAAATAAAGAGCTCATTGGTCGCCCATTATCTTTAAACTCAATTAAAAGTCTCGTAGTCGTAATTTTATCCTTTATTTTTTCATTGTAACCCGTTTGTTGGCTCTGCTGGGGGTGTCCTGTGTTAAGTTACTGTGACATTTAAATTAATTTTGCCTGTTCGATTGTGCTGTCGCCATGGTGATAGACAATTTAAAAGCCATGTACCATATTCTTCCCATGTACTTGAGCAAAATGTGTCGTTTCCCGGTACAGATATGTTGTATAAGCAGCTCTCGAGGTCAAAATAAGTTTGCTGTTTCCTGTCTGCGTCTAATTAGAAAATGTTTTACTGTCCGATAATCAGGAAGCGCACACTTAGCATACTAGTTGTTGTTAAGCATTACCGTAGCGGCTTCTGAAAGTTGTGAAAAGTGCCTGTAAACTCTTCACGGTGAATAATTAGGACGCCCTCAATGAAGAAGGGAAGGGAGGAAGAACTTTGGACCACTGCAAACTGTTTCAAATGAATTTCTGAGTTTTCTAATTGAGAGTTTGTAGATCAGGAGCGTCAAACTCACTTTGGTCCGGGGGCCGTATCCAACCTACTTTTGATCCCAAAGGGGCCGGATCAGAAATCTCATGGCAAATATACCCCAAAAATAGCAATTAGTCCAAATATTTGTGCAGAGAAACACAAATCTATTACACAAGTCTTTTTTATTTGATGAACTCCTTTTACAAAATATTATAATATTATGAACAACCTGAATCTTTAAGAAAAATGCATTTTCAACACAAGCTTTAGCCCTGGTTTAGTCCTGATTTAGTCCTGGTTTAGGCTTGGTTTAATCCTGGTTTAGGCCTGGTTTAGTCCTGGTTTAGTCCTGGTTTAGTCCTGGTTTAGACCTGGTTTAGTCCTAATTCAGTCCTGTTTTAGTCCTGGTTTAGGCCTGGTTTAGGCCTGGTTTAGTCCTGGTTTAGACCTGGTTTAGTCCTAATTTAGTCCTGGTTTAGTCCTGGTTTATGCCTGGTTTAGTCCTGGTTTATGCCTGGTTTAGTCCTGGTTTAGACCTGGTTTAGTCCTAATTTAGTCCTGGTTTAGACCTGGTTTAGTCCTGGTTTAGGTCTGGTTTAGTCCTGGTTTATGCCTGGTTTAGTCCTAATTTAGTCCTGCTTTAGTCCTGGTTTATGCCTGGTTTAGTCCTAATTTAGTCCTGCTTTAGTCCTGGTTTAGGCCTGGTTTAGACCTGGTTTAGTCCTAATTTAGTCCTGGGTTAGTCCTGGTTTAGGCCTGGTTTAGTCCTGGTTTAGTCCTGGTTTAGGCCTGGTTTAGGCCTGGTTTAGACCTGGTTTAGTCCTAATTTAGTCCTGGTTTAGGCCTGGTTTAGTCCTGGTTTAGACCTGGTTTAGTCCTAATTTAGTCCTGGTTTAGTCCTGGTTTAGGCCTGGTTTAGTCCTGGTTTATGCCTGGTTTAGTCCTGGTTTAGACCTGGATTAGTCCTAATTTAGTCCTGGTTTAGACCTGGTTTAGTCCTGGTTTAGGTCTTAGTCCTGGTTTAGGCTACGTTTATATGGCGACGATCAAAACAGAAGACGCAAAAGTGGCGTCTTCAATTTTTTATCCGCGTTTAGACGAGCGTTCTCAACAGGAAATGTTTGTTTATACGAAGACGCAAAAGGGGACGCAAAAGCCAGCGAAGGGAGGCGCTGGAAATAACTGGACTGAAAAAAAAACAAAAAAAAACATCACAACAGCGTCAAGTTACATTTCTAACCACGACTGTACCGGAAAAGAGAAAGGTAAAACTTCAAAATAAAACGTTCTAGTTGCGTTTTAAATGAGTTGTTAAGTTCCGCTCCAAACATTTCAGTGACTTGTATTTTTGTTTACATGTTTTTGAATATTGTACTGAAAACAGTTACATTACAGGAGGATTACAGTGAATTAGAAAATATAAAATCACGTCGGGTTTTACATTTGAAGTGCCTCATGCGGAAGTCGCTTGTCTTGTGTGGCTGTGAGAGTGTGAGAAAGACTTGTACGGGAAGAAGAGAAAAGACCGTAGACGTGTGTGGGTGCGATTTATACACTTGTTGAAATGACTCTTGTATTGCCGCATCTAAGTGACGTAAACGCGTACGCGACGTGAGCAGATCTGACCAGTTGTGCGTCTTGGGCAGTTTACACGGAAACGCTACAGCGTATTTAACTTTTCCACTCTGGAGAGTGGTTTCAGATTTTTGCGTTTTTAGGCCCCTAAAACGCTGTCACCGTGTAAACGAAAGGCACTTCCGATAAAATATTTTGTAGTTTTTACCCGTAAGCGTTCTCGTGTAAACAGACCCTCAGTCCTGGTTTAGGTCTTAGTCCTGGTTTAGTCGTGTTTTAGGTCTTAGTCCTGGCTTTGACCTGGTTTAGTTGTGGTTTAATTAGGAATTGGAAAATCCTGCATTCGGCATCCACTTTTCTCATTTATGACATTTTGCTGATGAGGGTGTGACATCAACAGTCAAAACGATGGTCCTTTAAGAGCGTTTGGAAAGAGGCGAGTCTTCATTTGTGCTGCTCTGGTGGGAGGGGCCACGCACAGAGGCGCTGGAGACGCTGCTATGCTAAACCGCGCAGAAAATTACCAAGATTTTAATAGAAAATTTTAATATTTTAATAGAAAATCAGCCAAGGGCCAGATTAAAGGTCTCGGAGGACTGCATGTTTGACACTCCTGTCGTAGACGTTCCTGAGTGGCATTTCCGAACGCTACAGAGCCGTGACTGGCCCCTGCTGTGAGTGTATTTATATTCTCCTGTGAAGAGCCTGTGTGCAGCCAGGGGCCCCACTGCACCGGCCCCAGCCCATTACACAGGGACACACTTGTACGACACACAACACAACAGGAAGCTTTTGTCCAGATCAGATGTTTCACTGGTGTTCACAGCTTCAGTTTGGTCAGTAAAATGTCACAAAGCAGTGAAATACTAAAGAAACACTTCAAATGTAAATGTAGTTTTGAATAAGTAAGTACAGGGCGGTGGGCGGAGATAGGGGGAAGGGGAAAACAGATATTTTTACTACTACTACTACTACTACTACTACTATTACTGATACTTCTGCTACTACTACTACTGCTGCTACTACTACTGATACTTCTGCTACTACTACTGCTACTACTACTACTACTACTGATACTACTACTACTACTACTACTACTGATAATTCTGCTACTACTACTGATACTTCTGCTACTACTACTGATACTACTACTACTACTACTACTACTGATAATTCTGCTACTACTAATACTGATACTACTACTACTACTACTACTACTGATAATTCTGCTACTACTACTACTGATACTACTACTACTACTACTACTACTGCTACTACTACTGATACTTCTGCTCCTGCTGGTGATGGTGTTATATTATTAGTACAGTATATATTAGTGTAAAATATTATATCATTAGTAAGTAATCATTCAGACATTTAACTCTGAGCACTAAAGCCTCAAATGTAAATACAACTCTGGTTATGTGAATGCCAACGAAACACCATTAAAGTCTAATTTAAAGCTCTCCAAAGTAGATTAATAATACCTCCCCTTTAAAGAACACAAGACACATGAGCAGTGTTTACATCCAGTGTTTACATCTAGTGTTTACATCCAGTGTTTACATCCAGTGTTTACATCCAGTGTTTACATCCTGTGTTTACATCCTGTGTTTACATCCAGTGTTTACATCCAGTGTTTACCCTGTGTTTACATCCAGTGTTTACATCCAGTGTTTACATCCTGTGTTTACATCCAGTGTTTACATCCTGTGTTTACATCCAGTGTTTACATCCAGTGTTTACATCCAGTGTTTACATCCTGTGTTTACATCCAGTGTTTACATCCTGTGTTTACATCCAGTGTTTACATCCAGTGTTTACATCCAGTGTTTACATCCTGTGTTTACATCCTGTGTTTACATCCAGTGTTTACATCCAGTGTTTACATCCTGTGTTTACATCCAGTGTTTACATCCTGTGTTTACATCCAGTGTTTACATCCTGTGTTTACATTCAGTGTTGTGCTGTTTTTTATGTCACTTGTAAAGCTTTGCATTGCAGCACTGTAATTTCCCCATTGGACAAATAAATACAGCTTCATCTTAACCCTTTGGTGTGTGTGTGTGTGTGTGTGTGTCTGTGCGTGTGTGTGTGTGTCTGTGTGTATGTGTGTGTGTCTGTGTGTATGTGTGTGTATGTGCGTGTGTGTGTGTGTTCGTGTGTGTGTGTGTGTTCACTCTGCAGCAGCTTTGAGAGTCACTGACCCAGAATAACGACTTTACAAAAGGTTAGAGAAGCCAGACCCCCCTCTGATACTGCGACTTCTGCTGATACTACTACTACTACTACTACTACTGATACTTCTGCTACTGCTGGTGATGTGTTATATTATTATCACAGTATATATTAGTATATATTATTAGTATATATTATTATTAGTAAGTAATCATTCAGACAATTAACTCAGTAAATGCAGTGATACAGTTTTTTCTGTTCCGATACCAGAACCGCAGAACAAGAAGAGGAGAACCAGAGGAGGAGAACAAGAGGAGGAGAACCAGAGGAGGAGAACAAGAGGAGGAGGAGAACAAGAGGAGGAGAACTAGAGGAGGAGAACCAGAGGAGGAGAACCAGAGGAGGAGAGCCAGAGGAGGAGAACCAGAGGAGGAGAACCAGAGGAGGAGAACCAGAGGAGGAGAACCAGAGGAGGAGAACCAGAGGAGCAGAGCCAGAGGAGCAGAACAAGAGGAGGAGAACCAGAGGAGGAGAACCAGAGGAGCAGAGCCAGAGGAGCAGAACAAGAGGAGGAGAACCAGAGGAGGAGAACCAGAGGAGGAGAACAAGAGGAGGAGAGCCAGAGGAGGAGAGCCAGAGGAGGAGAACAAGAGGAGGAGAACCAGAGGAGAAGAACCAGAGGAGCAGAACCAGAGGAGGAGAGCCAGAGGAGAAGAACCAGAGAAGGAGAGCCAGAGGAGGAGAACCAGAGGAGGAGAGCCAGAGGAGGAGAACCAGAGGAGGAGAACCAGAGGAGGAGAACCAGAGGAGAAGAACCAGAGGAGCCAACAGGAGCTGATAAGCGCTTGCAGGAGCAGTTAGGAGCAGAGTGTAAGCTAAAGGAGCAGTGGCAGAAGATGGACATTTATGAGGCGTTCGGGGACGTTTGGAGAGGAGCTGACAGGAGCAGACAGGAGCAGACAGGAGCAGACGGGAGCAGAGATGGACGTTTATGAAGTGTGTGGTGACAAATGTTCCCGGGAGACGCCGCGAGGGGAGCAGGGACAGATGAGGAGAAGCTGTTAGGAGCCGGATCGATCTGACGGCGACACAAACGAGGACGTCTCTGAGCTGTGGGCGGGACTTAGCGCAGGCCAACAGCCAATCACAGCCTTCCTCTTCCTCTCTAGCCAATCAGGTAAGAGCTGTAAACACGCCGTTTGACTGTATCGAGTACTCACTTAAGTTTACCTTACTTTTTCAGACACAATACTTGTACTTTTTCTCGAGGAATATTTGTACTGAAGTAAAAGTTGTGCTTCTTTTTTTTAGTTTTTTTAATGGAGGGGGGGGAATATTATTAATGATGTGTTAAAGAAGGCATGGGAGAAAGATCTCAAGATAAACTTTGGGAAAAAGGAATGGGTTACATTGATTTAAAAAAATTAAATAAATGTGCCCGGACGTGGCAAAATCAGACACAAGGTGTTTTGAGTTATTCACAGATTCTGAAAGTGTAGATTCAAAGCTTTCCAACGATGCCTTACACATGGAAATCTGAGAACATTTGAAGAATTTGTGGCCATTTGAAATCAGCACATCTGAAATCAACGAGCTGAGAAAATACGTGTTATGGTCACATTTTTATACCGCGCTTTTCCACCTTCAAGGCACCCAAAGCGCTTTACAACAAGGAACCACTCACCCATTCACACACACATTCACACACCAGTGTACGCAGACACTGGGGGCGAGGCGGGTTAAGTGTCTTGCCCAATGACACAACGACAGCATTCATCTGTGGGAGCTGGAATCGTACCACTAACCTGTGGGTCAGTGGATCTGACCGCTCAACCGCTGATATTTCTTATGTCAAGAGCGGGATTTGAACCGCCAACCTTTTGGATCAGTGGACAAACGCTCATTTCTGAGTCATGGGGGCAGCAGTCCAAGCAGATCTGCCGCCCAGAACACAATGCACCAGCCCCTCTGGATCCTCCCGCGGGTGGTGGGTCCACGACACAACTGGCCTCGATGCTTCTGTCATGAGGGCTACCAGTGTCCACAGACACTGGGGGTGAGGTGGGTTAAGCGTCTTGCCCAAGGACACAACAGCAGCATTCACAAGACGGACCCCAGGAAGACTAGTCTCTGTGTTTGTAGAGACTAATGGGGATCCTTAAATAAAAAAAAAATTTAAAAAAAACCTGTGGGAGATGTCGCTCTACCAACGGAGCTACTGCCGCCCCCCCACCATGTACCGCGTAAAGAAATCATGGAAATAAAAAGCAAGATTTTTTTAAAAAGTCGTGCTTCCTCTTCCCACTGTGAGTCTAATGTGACAAAAGATTTAAGTGACAATCTGAAACGATCTGAACTTCTGTGTTTCCTGCAGCTCCTTCAGATCTGACTCACTTTGTCTCATTTCTGTGTCTCTTTGAAAACACCAGATTTTTGTGACTTATTTCCTGTTTTGTCCTTCAAATTACATTAACCCTCCGGTCGTGTTCGCCTCCAGCCCCCTACTTTAGTGTTCCCGGTCAAAATTGACCGGTCTGTTTTAACTGCTCTTAAATTAGCACAATTTTTTTTTTTTCAACACCAATTTTTTTATTAAGCATTCTTTAGTTGAGAACAATGTTTCAAAGTAGTGTCTAACAACAATTTATAGAAGTAAACATTAAATAACATCAGTTAAAATACAATTAGGCACTGAAAATGAACTACAAAATGAACATATAATACAAAAAATAAATGGAAAACCAAACACCAAACTCAACAGGGTGTGTGTGTGTGTGTGTGTGTGTGTGTCTGTGTGTGTGTGTGTGTGTGTGTGTGTGTGTGTGTGTGTGTGTGTGTGTGTGTGTGTGTGTATTCATGCACATGAGTGGCATGTGACACTCAGGTCAGAGTGGGCCTTGCAAACATAAGCATGACATTTGCAGCATGTCAGGCTCGTTTTGATGTCTCTACGGGCACAGAGGCCACAACGCTTCCTTTTCTGCCCATGTCCTTGTTGGGGGAGAGCAGCCAGGGCTGGGGCTGGAGCTTGCATGCTCCTAACCAGACTGGCAGAGGCTGGTGTGCGGGGAATGTGCTGGCGTCGCTGTATAAGAGGAGTCACCAAAGCGAGGAAAAGTCTCCTCTTGAAACTTTTCCCCTGATTCCAGGTTGGGTCGATTGCTGTCCACACCACATACGTGTTGAAAGCTAACACATCCAGGATGTTGTGGAACAGTGCCACAGCCAGAGAGCCGTCATCCGCTTACAGGTGTATGTACCAGTAAGCTGCAATAAAGGAACAATAAATAATAAGAGATTAGGAACAATATTCAATCTGTCGTACACAAAATGCTATGATTCACCTAGATAAAAATAAAATAAAATGCATGATAAGACTTTACATTACCTTATCAAGGCAGTCAACGCCTCCCTTGTTCTTGTTGTAGTCCTGGATCATCAGGGGCTTCCTGTCCTCTGTGGTGCTGACAGCAGCGTCTTTGGTTACTGTGCTCATCAGGATGACATTTCTGTTCTTCTTGGGAACGTATGACACAAGAGTGTGAGTGTCAGTGAATGCAAATTGTGATGAGAGTGCCTGTCTTCCTCTGGTCGATACCAGCGCAGGGGGAAGTTCGGGCTTGTTCCTCACTGTCCCTACCATGGTGAGCTTTCTTTTCAGTAGCTCTTGACCAAGAGCATGTGATGTGAAGAAGTTGTCACATGTGATATTATGCCCTTGGAGACCGGTTGTCATGTCCAGCACAACACGCATACCCTGGTTTGTATGTGTGTGTGTGTGTGTGTGTGTGTGTGTGTGTGTGTGTGTGTGTGTGTGTGTGTGTGTGTGTGTGTGTGTGTGAGAGCTGGGGCAGTGTGTATGGGGATGTTTTCTGTATGTTGAATGAATTTACTCTGGATACCCATTCATTTCCTATGGCGGTCACTTTTGACCGGGAACACCACAGGTGTAACAAGGTTGAATAAAACACTCAAAATTGAACGAAATAGGTGATCATCACTTTTATATGTTCAAGTCCACAGTGTGGAGGATATCATAAGGTCTTGAGGTAATCAGATGAAAAACATAATATTTATGGATATTATAAGTTGTAAAACGGTCAGATTTGACCCGAACACGACAGGAGGGTTAAATTATAAATCAGTTAAGTTATGTCCTAACATTTACTCTTTATGTTCAGCAGTAGTTTTGTTGAACCACAACTTTGTACTCTTAAACTTAGACAAACTTTATTGATCCACAAGGGAAATTATGTGGGTACAGTCCACCACCAAGTGTGG
This sequence comes from Paratrypauchen microcephalus, assembly GCA_036785185.1. Lineage (NCBI taxonomy): Eukaryota > Metazoa > Chordata > Actinopteri > Gobiiformes > Gobiidae > Paratrypauchen > Paratrypauchen microcephalus. Next base: position 4,139,367 of record JAVJIX010000072.1, on the reverse strand, counting down.
AGTAAAGAATTAACTGTAAAGTACTTTGGGTGTTATGAAAGGCGCTGTATAAATGTTATAAATGTTTAAAATTCAGCACAAATATTTTAAAGCACTCAAATTAAACAGTCTAAATTCAGTGCATGAAATTTGCAGTGAAAAAAATTGGCAGGAAAGATCCAAGACGCCAAGTAGGGCTGGGCGGTACACCGGTTCATACTGAATACCGGTGTTTTGGTTTTTTTTAATGATATGAATTTTTCATTTACCGCAATACCGGTGAGTGTGTGTGTGTACAAAACGTCGGGAACACAGAGCAGCAGAACATCTTGCACGTTTTGCAGTGGCATGAGAGCGGTGGAAGCGTAAGCCGTGTCCCAATTCGAGGGCTGCAACCTCCACCGCTTTTTCGGCGTCTCCAAAGGCTGCCAAAGTCGCAGCCCTTGAACTAGCCTCCGCGGACCGCAAGGCCTTTGCCGAAATGGGACAGGTCCACAGAGCCGCTCCCGAGACACACTGCTAACGCTAATGCTAACATCACGCACCACGCAAATTACGCACACAGATCAATAACCCTCGAATTGGGACATGGCTACAGTGTGTTGAGCGGTGAACAACATGGACGTTGTTGTTAGAAACAGAGGAACTTATATCAAAAAGAGGAGCCGTGTCAGTTGTGTGGAAGAACTTCGGCTTTAAAAAAATCTGACGCCGATCAAACAACCGTATTCTGTAAATGTCGTCGGGCTAAAGTCGTAGCCGCGGGAGGCGACACGAGCGATCTGCTTCACCGCCTCCGTCACAAACGCGTCCTGGAATATGAAGAATGCACGAAACTAAGATCTGCATCCTCTTCCACGTCTGCAGGGAACGTTCAAGTCGGCGCCGCGACACAAAACGCCACTCAGACGTCACTCAAAGACGCGTTTGCTAACATAACATAAACTACGACAGGAAAGGCAAACGGTGGAACGATATTACCAACGCTGTTACTGTCCACTTCGCCAAAGACATTGAAGCCACTTACTTATTATTGCAGTAATTATTCTTTAAATTATTAGGAAATGGGTTAACACCGAGTCATGCATGGAAAAAAAAATACCGTCAAATATCGTGATACCGATAAAATTTTGAAAAATACCGTGATATCAATTTTTGGTCATACCGCCCAGCCCTACACCCCTAAAGTGCTTTGGGTGTCATGAAAGGCGCTGTATAAATGCTATGAATTATTATTATTATTATTATTATTATTATTATTATTATTATTATTATTATTATTATTACAGTCGATCACTCATCAAATATAATAACACAGGGTAACAAAAAACAGAAATGTTTTCAAAATGTTTAAAATTCAATCAAATATTAAATAATCAGCACAAATATTTTAAAGCACTCAAATTAAACATCTAATTTTTCTCGCACATTTTTGTTTAGTTTAGTTCTTTTAATTAGCTGCCATTACTTGACGAGCTAATTAATCTGTTTTAAGTAAGTAGATTTCCATCAGCGTGGCCCCAAAGCCTCATAAATCCTTCTCATAAACTTTGTCTGTCAATCAAATAAACGACTCCACCGAACCCACAGCCGTAACATAAACCCCGAGAATTAAAACATATGAACTGATACGAGATACGGTTTAAGAAGTCTCATCTCCCAGAACACTCGTGTGTGACTGACAGGTGGATAAGCCTATCAGAAAATGTCGTGGTGTTGAAATAAATGTAAATGAGATGCAGATTTAATATAGGCTCAGTGCCAAAGGGGACTGCATGGAGTCTATTCAGGAATATATATGACTCTATGTAAAACAGTCGTGTTTTGGTGTTTTTTTTACATTTCATTTTCATTTGTAAAACCTGGATTTATTTCACTGTTTTCTACGTTATGTCTTATTCATTCTCCACTCGCAAAAACTCCAAATCGTGAGTTACGCGTCCACAAATGTTCAGAGTCGTCAGCTGGTTCATGAGAAAGACCAAACATTTAGTCAAAGTCCAGGAGGAAAGCCCAGTCTTTTGTGGATGAGTCAGTGGAGCTGTCCGTGGTGCTGAAAACCACCTCAAATCTAAGCAGGCCTCACTGGAGCTGTCCGTGGTACCAACGTCTGACCTGAGGCAGTGTTTAGCTTTAGACCAGGGGCGTCAAACTCATTTTGGTCCGGGGGCCGTATCCAACCGACTTTGATCCCAAAGGGGCCGGATCAGAAAACTCATGGCAAATATACCCCAAAAATAGCAATAAGTCCAAATATTTGTGCAGAGAAACGCAAATCTATTAGAGAAGTCTTTTTTATTTGATGAACTCTTTCTTTTACAAAATATTATAATATTATGAACAACCTGAAACTTTAGGAAAAATGCTATTTCAACACAAGCGTACAGGTTTCCCATTCGCCTCCGTGAACAAATAGGAATTAGTCAATTTTTCTTGAAAAATCCTGCACTCGGTCCACTTTTCTCATTTTTGACATTGTGCTGATGAGGGTGTCACGTCAACAGTCAAAACGATGGTCCTTTAAGAGCGTTTGGAAAGAGGCGAGTCTTCATTTGTGCTGCTCTGGTGGGAGGGGCCACGTACAGAGGCGCTGGAGACGCTGCTATGCTAAACTGCACAGAAAATTACCAATATTTTAATAGAAAATTAAAATATAATACAAATATTTTAATTGCGTGAAGAGTCCCTCAGTCATCCAGGTAGAATCCATGATAAAAGGAGAAATTCAATTTGTCAACTGGACAAAGTTTGTTTGGTCGAAAACGTTTCACCGCTCATCCGAGAGGCTTCATCAGTTCTGGTTCTAGTGCTGGTTAGACCCTGTTTATATCTAGCTGCAGGGATCAGCTCCCTACACTGAAATAGCTCTGAGTGGAGATAGTTTCAGAGCTATTTCAGTGTAGGGAGCTCCTCCCTGCAGCTAGATATAAACAGGGTCTAACCAGCACTAGAACCAGAGCTGACGAAGCCTCTCGGATGAGCGGCGAAACGTTTTCAACCAAACAAACTTTGTCCAGTTGACAAATTGAACTTCTCCTTTTATCAATATTTTTAATTGAAAATCAGCCGAGGGCCAGATAAAGGTCTTGGAGGGCCGGATCTGGCCCCCGGGCCCCTGGTTTAGAGAATCAGAATCAGAAAGGTTTTTATTCCCATATGAGTGAACAGGTTCACAACATTAGGAAATTGCTTCGGTACTTGGAGCGGAATGTAAACAAACACTTAACATGCAACAATTAAAATAGAATCAAATAAAGTAGAAAACCAATAAGCTATAATATAACACAAACTTTACACATTTACAAGAATATAACAGTGCAGGTAATGAGAGAATGTTCATTTTGATTGTAATTTATTGTTTTAGCTATTTTTGGGGGGCAATATATTCGTATTTGTTAAGTTTTATTTTATCCATTTATTATTTACTGACAGTAAAAAAGCAAAAAGTAAAAAAGAAAATAAAAGAAAAGGTTGCATAAGATTAAAGCCTGCACTGGAGCTGTCTGCGGTACCATCTGTCCTGGGCCCGTGTCCAGGTCCAGAGAGTGTTCATTTTAAATGCAAGTGTAATGTTATTTTATTTATTTATTTTTGTTGGAGCATTATTTTATTTTTCATTTTTTTTATTTTATTTATTATTTGCAGACAGTAGAAATGTAAAAAATAAAAATAAAAAAAACAAGAAAGAAAAGAAGAAAACCAACCCCTTAACTCAAAATCACGAGGTCCAGTTCATTATTTGTGGCAATTCTGTGTTTTGCTGTTTTAGACGAGCTGTCCGCGGTGCTGAAACCCCCAGTCCTCCCTGGAGCCGTCCGTCCTACCACCATCTGTCCGGAGTCAGTGTCCAGGTTTAGAGAACGTTCATGTAAATTTATTGTTTTGCCATGAATTGTGTTTGTGTGTGAGTGAGCATAAATTCATGTAGTTATTATTTTGTTTACTCATTTATTATTTGCAGACAATAAAAATGTAAAATTAAAAAGAAAAAAAAGTAAAATAAAAAGAATACCAATACTTAAAACCAAACCTAAAGTCACCAGTACACCAGGACTAAACCAGGACTAAACCAGGACTGAACCAGGACTGAACCAGGACTAAACCAGGACTGAACCAGGACTGAACCAGGACTGAACCAGGACTACACCAGGACTGAACCAGGACTGAACCAGGACTGAACCAGGACTAAACAAGGACTAAACCAGGACTACACCAGGACTGAACCAGGACTAAACAAGGACTAAACCAGGACTAAACCAGGACTGAACCAGGACTGAACCAGGACTGAACCAGTGCTACACCAGGACTGAACCAGGACTAAACAAGGACTAAACCAGGACTGAACCAGGACTGAACCAGGACTGAACCAGGGCTACACCAGGACTGAACCAGGACTAAACAAGGACTAAACCAGGGCTACACCAGGACTGAACCAGGACTAAACAAGGACTAAACCAGGACTAAACCAGGACTGAACCAGGACTGAACCAGTGCTACACCAGGACTGAACCAGGACTAAACAAGGACTAAACCAGGACTAAACCAGGACTGAACCAGGACTGAACCAGGACTGAACCAGGACTAAACCAGGACTGAACCAGGACTGAACCAGGACTGAACCAGGACTAAACCAGGACTGAACCAGGACTACACCAGGACTGAACCAGGACTGAACCAGGACTGAACCAGGACTGAACCAGGACTAAACCAGGGCTACACCAGGACTGAACCAGGACTAAACAAGGACTAAACCAGGGCTACACCAGGACTGAACCAGGACTAAACAAGGACTAAACCAGGACTAAACCAGGACTGAACCAGGACTGAACCAGTGCTACACCAGGACTGAACCAGGACTAAACAAGGACTAAACCAGGACTAAACAAGGACTAAACCAGGACTAAACCAGGACTAAACAAGGACTAAACCAGGACTAAACCAGGGCTACACCAGGACTGAACCAGGACTAAACAAGGATTAAACCAGGACTAAACCAGGGCTACACCAGGACTGAACCAGGACTAAACAAGGACTAAACCAGGACTAAACCAGGACTAAACAAGGACTAAACCAGGACTGAACCAGGACTGAACCAGGACTGAACCAGTGCTACACCAGGACTACACCAGGACTAAACCAGGACTGAAACAGAACTAAACCAGGACTACACCAGGACTAAACCAGGACTAAACCAGAACTAAACTTATTTGTTTGCAGACAATAAAAATGTAAAATTAAAAAGAAAAAAGTAAAATAAAAGAGAATACCAATACTTAAGACCAAACCTTAAGTCAAAATTAAGAAGAAAAGTCCAGTTCATTATTTAAATTAGTAAATTTGATGGTCGTTGGAGCTGTCCGTGGTGCTGAAAACATCTCAAACTAAATCAGAACTCACTGGAGCTGTCCAAGGTACCAACATCTGTCCCGCGTCTGTGTCCAAGTTTAGAGAACGAGTTTAATGTTTCCTATTTTTATCAACATTTTATTGGTTAAAGGTGCCCTGTGTGACTTTTATGGTGGGGGGTTTGCTTTTCAGCTCGTCTCCATGGAGATAGAGATGATGTTGCTGTGCCTTGAATGTCCCGTAGTATGGCATTAAACTTGAATCTTAATATAATACAATTACAGGTGTTTTTATTGCTCCTGAGTTCAATGAAAAACACAGTCACATGTGTACGCAGGGGAACATCTCCACAGATCTGACTTGTAACTTGGCCTGGTGCCGTTACTTGCCTGTTACCATGGAAACAGTCTTTGATAGACTTTTGAATAGACTTTGTCATACTGTGTAACATACCAGGCAAAGCAAGAGCATCTCCGTGGTGACAAGCTGCAGCACAACCTCCACCACAAAAGTTACACAGTGCACCTTTAAATGACAGTAACACATGAAAAGAAAACATTTATTTATTATTTGCAGTAAATAAAAAAGGTAAAAGTGTAAAAAGAATATATATAAAGCTTAAGACCAAATCAACAGTCCAATTCAAAATTGAAAATCGAAGTCCAGCTCAGTGAGTCTGCACTGGAGCTGTCCGTGGTCCTGAAACCCCCAGTGTAAAAAAAAAACTTGACTGGGATCTGTCTTTGGTGTTGAAAACTCCACAGCCGAACTCCGTAAAAAGCAGGAGTCACAGGAGCTGTCCGTAGTCCTGAAACACCCCAGTCTGACTCAGGTCGGTCACAGTAACAGATTTTGAAGTGTGATGTGTCGCTGAACAAAATATAGACAATGAACGTCAATATTAAAACTCATTAATGCCACTGACGCAATCAAAAAGCAGGATTATCAACAAAAAAATTCTAAATGTACTATAATCATAAAGCTGCAGTAAATGAATAAGAAAATGAAACAGTCTTGTTACATTAGAATGAGTCATAGAAGTTATTTAATGAACTCTCTACTGCTCCGAATCTTATTGCAGCACAGAAAAAGAAAAGTGAATTAAAAGAAAAATTCTGCGACGTAAAGCAGCCTCACTGGAGCTGTCCGTGGTACCAACGTCCCTCCTGAACCAGCGTCCAGATCCAGAGACTGTTCCTTTGGTTTTGCCATAATTTTTGTAAACATGATTTTACTGGTTTATTTTTATTTTATTTATTTTATCTTATTCATGTAGACAATTTAAAACAATACAGTAAAACTAAAATGATTAATTAAAGACTAATAAAGACCAAACCTAAAGTCAAAGTCAAGGAGCAAAGTCCAGTTCAGTTCTCAGGTCCAGAAAGTGTCAGTTTTGCCATGATTTCTCTTATTATGTTCATTTTTATTTCATTTATTTATCTGCAGACAAGAAAAAATGTTTAATGAAGACTAAACCTCGTCTAGAAGTCCAGAAGCAAAGTCCAGTTCATTATTTGTTGTGGCTGGATTAGATTAACCGTACTGGAGCTGTCCGTGGTACTGAAACAGGCCTCACTGGAGCTGTCCGTGGTACCAACAGCTGCTTTGCCATAGTTTTGTTAGCTGGATTTTTTTGTTTGTTTGTTTGTTTCCATGAAATAATATAGGCTAAATGGCATTATGGAACTAAACCAGGACTAGAAGTGGACTAAATCGACTAAACCAGGATTCAAGTGGACTAAATCAGGACTAAACCAGGACTAGAAGTGGACTAAATCAGGACTAAACCAGGACTAGAAGTGGACTAAATCAGGACAGTCAATACAGCGATGACTAAACCAGGACTAAGGAACATTTTTGTTTGAGTCTATAAACTACTGCCAACATTTCCCCCAAATTCCAAATAAAAATATTATCGTTTAGACAAATGGTGAAAATAACAAAAAAGATCCATGTTTTCAGAGCTCAAACAATGCAAAGAAAAAAGATTAATTCAAATTCATTTTAAAACAACATAATACTAATGTTTACACTTAAGAAGAGTTCACAAATCAATATTTGGTGCAATAACCCTTATTTTTAATCACAGCTTTCATGTGTCTTGGCATGCTCTCCACAAGTCTTTACCATTGTTCTTGGGTTCTAGTTTAGACCTGGTTTAGTTTTGGTTCAGACCTGGTTTAATCCTAGTTTAGACCTGGTTTAGTCCCTGTTTTAACCTGGTTTAATCCTGGTTTATGCCTGGTTCAGATCTGGTTTAGTCCTAGTTTAGACCTGCTTTAGTCTTGGTTCAGACCGGGATTAGTCCTGGTTTAGCTCTGGTTCGGTCCAAGTTTAGGCCTGGTTTAATCCTAGTTCAGTCCTGGTTTAGTCCTGGTTCAGATCTGGTTTAGTCCTGGTTTAGTCTTGATTCAGACCAGGTTTAATTCTAGTTTAGTCTTGGTTTAGTCCTCTTTTTAACCTGGTTTAGTCCAAGTTCAGACTTGGTTTAGTCCTGGTTTAGTCCCCTTTTTAACATGGTTTAATCTTAGTTTAGTCCTGGTTTAGTCCTGGTTCAAACCTGGTTTAGTCCTGGTTCAGACCTGGTTTAGTCCCAGTCTTTCACATTGTTCTTGGATGACTCCTGGTGCAAGAACTGAAGTAGCTCAGCTTTGTGTTTGTGTTGAATTCAACAGACGCTGGAATGGAATGGCTGTAACAAATGTAGAGATGCTGATTTCACAAAAAAATGCATTTGTCTCTTATTTTTGTCCAGAGTTGTATTTGTGTGCCCGTTATTTTATTATATTGTGATGAGTGAGCTGCAGTGTCCAAGTCATTTCTCTTTTGGATCAACTAAGTTTTTTCCAAGTTTAATGAGGATTATTACTCAGTGTATAAATGTAGTTTTAATGCTGTGTCCAAAATAAACTCAATTACTTTTTAAAACAAATTTAAAACATGAATTAAGACTCGAACAGAAAGCAAAAACGTTAAAAGCGTAAACTTCTGTTGTTATCAAATAAAAATCCTCCAGTCTCTCCTGTTCGTACGGGTGAAGTTTGGCCTGACCCTCACGTCTCATTAGGAGATGGAACACAGCTCCTCCACAGGGGCCCCTCTAATGGCCCCCGAGGGCCCCTGAAGCAGACCACACACCAGCAGAAGTTCAACCAGGGGGCAGAAAGTCCTCGAGTCTGAACCGTCTGAGAGGGACGTGCTCAAAAACTGTTTCCTACTGAGAAAAAAAGAGGCTCTGTGCCAGATTTTGGAGAAAAAAAAACACTTAGAGCGCTTGTGTCGACTTTATAGCCGTAATCTCTGACCCTCGTGAATCACCGTGTCATCTGCACGTTCTAAATCACAATATTGATCCAAACGACTTGATAAAAGGAGGAAGAGCGCCGACTTTGGCGTAAGAAAACTGTAGAGTCCAACAGTGCTGAAGTCTGCGTAAACCAGGACTGAACCAGAACTAAACCAGGACTACACCAGAACTGAACCAGGACTACACCAGAACTAAACCAGAACTAAACCAGGACTACACCAGAACTGAACCAGAACTAAACCAGGACTACACCAGAACTGAACCAGAACTAAACCAGGACTACACCAGAACTGAACCAGAACTAAACCAGGACTACACCAGGACTGAACCAGAACTAAACCAGGACTGAACCAGAACTAAACCAGGACTACACCAGAACTGAACCAGAACTGAACCAGGACTACACCAGAACTGAACCAGGACTACACCAGGACTACACCAGGACTGAACCAGAACTGAACCAGGACTACACCAGAACTGAACCAGGACTACACCAGGACTACACCAGGACTGAACCAGAACTGAACCAGGACTACACCAGAACTGAACCAGAACTAAACCAGGACTACACCAGGACTGAACCAGGACTACACCAGGACTAAACCAGGACTGAACCAGAACTAAACCAGGACTACACCAGGACTGAACCAGAACTAAACCAGGACTAAACCAGAACTAAACCAGGACTGAACCAGGACTAAACCAGGACTAAACCAGGACTAAACCAGGAGTGAACCAGGACCAAACCAGAACTGAACCAGAACTAAACCAGGACTAAACCAGGACTAAACCAGGACTGAACCAGGACTAAACCAGGACTGAACCAGGACTAAACCAGGATTGAACCAGGACTAAACCAGGACTGAACCAGGACTGAACCAGGACCAAATCAGAACTGAACCAAAACTAAACCAGGACTGAACCAGGACCAAACCAGGCTGTGGGCCCTTCACACTAGAGCAGAGCGTTTTTTTGAGAGTTTTTTTTACATTTGGACCAAAACCACAACGTGACACTGCCCAATCCTACAAGTGCCGCCCTTGAAGTCCGACTCTGCTCCTCAGAACAAACTGAACAGCAGGTCTGGAGCAGATCTGGAGCAGGTCTGGAGCAGGTTTGGAGCAGGTCTGGAGCAGGTTTGGAGCAGGTCTGGAACAGGTCTGGAGCAGATCTGAAGCAGGTCTGGAGCAGGTCTGGAGCAGGTCTGGAGCAGGTTTGGAGCAGGTCTGGAGCAGGTTTGGAGCAGGTCTGGAGCAGGTCTGGAGCAGGTCTGGAGCAGGTCTGGAGCAGGTCTGGAGTGGAACACGGCGCTCACGCAGGAGACCGTTTACTAAAGTCCAACAGAACAAAAACACCAAACCAGCGGCAGAATCCTGGATCTGAACCTGTCCGAGTTCCTTCCCACAGACCTGCTGCTCCTGAGCACCACAAACATCATGAAATCCCCTTCCAGACTTAAACTGTGACCCACTGAGCATTTGAGTTTTGATTTGCAATTTCTGAAATCTCTCAATTATGTCAATTTATATGAAAAATACAAATAATTGATCAATGACTTATTTTTCCAAATGATCGACAGATTCAACATCTACATAAAGATCTGAACATTTAAGAAATGTGCACGTCTCTGTGGTGGTGTGTATGGGCGTGCATGTGTCTGAGTGTGCACGTGTGGTAGTACGCGTGACAGTGCACGTGTGAGAGTGAGCGTGCATGTGAGTGATGCATCATTATTATTACTATTATAGAGCGTGCACGTGGTAGTGCATGTGAGCGTGCACGTGTGGCAGTGCATGAGATCGCGCATGTGTGGTTGTGCATGTGAGCGTGCATGTGTGGTAGTGCATGTGAGCGTGCATGTGAGCGTGCACGTGTGGTAGTGCATGTGAGTGTGCATGTGAGCGTGCACGTGTGGTTGTGCATGTGAGCGTGCACGTGTGGTAGTGCATGTGAGTGTGCATGTGAGCGTGCACGTGTGGTAGTGCATGTGAGTGTGCATGTGAGCGTGCACGTGTGGCAGTGCATGAGATCGCGCATGTGTGGTTGTGCATGTGAGCGTGCACGTGTGGTAGTGCATGTGAGCGTGCATGTGAGCGTGCACGTGTGGCAGTGCATGTGAGCGTGCACGTGTGGTTGTGCATGTGAGTGTGCACGTGTGGTAGTGCATGTGAGCGTGCATGTGAGCGTGCACGTGTGGTAGTGCATGTGAGCGCGCACGTGTGGTAGTGCATGTGAGCGTGCATGTGAGCGTGCACGTGTGGTAGTGCATGTGAGCGCGCACGTGTGGTAGTGGTGTACAGGTGGAGGTGGATCTGTTCTGTTCTTTTCTGTTCTGGGTTTTGTGAAGAACTGAGTGGAAACCTCTTCAGAACAAAAGAGCCGCCATCACAAAGATCACCACGGCAACACGGCCACGGCAACCTGTGTGTGTGTGTGTGTGTGTGTGTGTGTGTGTGTGTGTGTGTGTGTGTGTGTGTGTGTGTGTGTGTGTGTGTCCCCAGAATGTATCTCTCACTTAAATTTCACGCTGATAACGACAGCAGTAAAAGTTTTGTCCTGTTCTTGTTTTTATTACGTCATATTTTCATCCAGTATTTGTTTTCCATTGATTAAATTATTTTGGATCGACACTGGAATGGATAATGAGCCGTGGGTTTGCTAAAGAAACTGCAATAAATCAATCACTCTCATTGATAAAGATGATTAACATCCTAATTAGCGCCTGTTAACAACTATTAAAGGGCCCATATACTGATCTGTTCACACGTCGTTTCCTCGGCACAAACACACCTTCACGAGAATCATCTGGATCATCTCAGCACTGGAATCTCCCATCTCCACTGAAGTAAAGGTAAAAGGGGTGGTCCACTTCATGACATCACGAGGTGGAAGAGAGCGTGTGGAGCTTTGGAGATGTTACAGACGAATAATAAAGAGTTCCTCAAACATGTGAATGAAACAAAACAACTCCAGGTCTGATTTTGAGGAGGTAACAACATTCTAACCGGTCCATCACCTGCTTGTTTCCATGGATACGTCATTGCTCTGTCAGGAATGTTCCACAGTGTGACTTTAAACAGCTCAACTTTACATTTATTCAATCACAGGTGGTTTTAAAGCTCAAAAATACCTAGAAAAACAGACATTCTGACTGTGAGCGGGGTCGTCTCTCCACAGCTCTGACCTGTAACTTGGTCTGGTTTGGTCGCCACGGAGATAGAAAGGTTTAATGCCGTACTGTGGAACATTCCAGACAAAGCAATGATAATAATAATCTCCACGGAGAAAACAGTTGCACAATACAGCTGTACAGCTCAGAAGAATCCATTATATGTAATACAGGACCTTTAATACGTTGTGCCAAGTTCCAGGTCAGATCTGTGGAGAGGCGACCCCGCTCACAGCCAGAATGTCTGTTTTTCTAGGTATTTTCATAATAATAATAAGTAGAAATAACAAATAATAATAAATCTCACAATAGATAATGGAGAAAATGATCAAAATGTTGAAATGTACAAAATGTGTTCCGATGAGTTTGTGCAGATCTAAACCAGGGCTGGACTGGCATTTTTGGTTTAGACCGGCCCCTCATAATTAGCGGAGCACAACGGACTAATTTATGTTTGTGTTCCCCGAAGTGAAGTATTTTACTATTGTTACGTCTTGGCCGAGGGGAAACCAGGGCGCAACATTTAAAGGAAAAATCCCCAAAACCACCAGCAAACTCACAGTAACTACACATTCAACGGTTTATTTAAAATGCATCTTGCACACACAAAAAAAAACCCTTTCTCGTCAAATCTACATGATTCATGTAGTTCACCTGTTTTGGCTTCAAAACAGTGAATTTCTTCGAAAGGTGAGCGATTTTCCTGCCTGTCCGTCACCTAAAAGTCCCGGTATTATCCTCACATTACTACTGCTGACCTGCTGTGCCTTCCCTCGTCACTCTGTCTTCTTATCGATCATTTCAGTTAGTTATCGTTTTTTTTTTGTTTTTTTTGTTTTTTTAATTGTCCTCGTTTCGTTTAGTCCTGCTTTAGTTCTGCTTTAGTCCTGGTTTAGTTCTGCTTTAGTCCTGGTTTAGTTCTAGTTTAGTCCTGGTTTAGTTCTAGTTTAGTCCTGGTTTAGTTCTAGTTTAGTCCTGGTTTAGTCCTAGTTTAGTCCTGGTTTAGTTCTAGTTTAGTCCTTGTTTAGTCCTTGTTTAGTCCTGGCTTAGTCCTGGTTTAGTCCTACTTTAGTCATGGTTTAGTCCTGGTTTAGTCCTTGTTTAGTCCTGGTTTATTCCTGGTTTAGTCCTTGTTTAGTCCTGGCTTAGTCCTGGTTTAGTCCTACTTTAGTCCTTGTTTAGTCCTTGTTTAGTCCTTGTTTAGTCCTGGTTTAGTCCTGGTTTATTCCTTGTTTAGTCCTTGTTTAGTCCTGGCTTAGTCCTGGTTTAGTCCTACTTTAGTCATGGTTTAGTCCTGGTTTAGTCCTGGTTTAGTCCTTGTTTAGTCCTTGTTTAGTCCTTGTTTAGTCCTAGTTTAGTCCTGGCTTAGTCCTGGTTTAGTCCTACTTTAGTCATGGTTTAGTCCTGGTTTAGTCCTGGTTTAGTCCTGGTTTAGTCCTGGTTTAGTCCTAGTTTAGTCCTGGCTTAGTCCTGGTTTAGTCCTGGTTTAGTCCTGGTTTAGTCCTAGTTTAGTCCTGGCTTAGTCCTGGTTTAGTCCTACTTTAGTCATGGTTTAGTCCTGGTTTAGTCCTTGTTTAGTCCTGGTTTAGTCCTGGTTTAGTCCAGAGAATATGTCTGTTATTTTAGAACATTTTGCAGTGTCTATAGTGAGATTTTTTTTATCTTTTATCCCCTAACTTCCCCACACCCCCTTTCTGCCACTTCTCCATGTTTCCACCTCAACACTGAAACTGTCGGATCAGTGCAGAGAAAGGGGCGGGACCGCTCTCGTAAGCTTCTATATCCTGATTGGTTTAGTCCACTGTCTGTATTGAAGATGGACCAATGGGACGCCTCCATGAAACTGTGGCGCGGTCTCTAAGTAAACAAAAAACAAAAAACATCGGCCCTGAGGACTGTCGGCCCACTGGGAAAATGCCCGGTATGCCCAATTACCAGTCCAGGCCTGGTCTAAACTACAGCGTTAGCAGTTTTTATGCAGAACAAAACAGCAGATTTTGTTATTTGTGAAGGAAATAATGAACGGTTCTTCAAAAATAACACCTTTTGTGATTTGCTAATTGCGTTAAAAACCTGACAGCCAATAAAAACTGCAGTCACATTTGTATTAAAGTTGTATATTTCGAGGTTTAAGTCATGTTCTAATGTTGTTACCGCCTCAAAAAACACTTTTTTATTCACCTGTCTACATCTCCAAAGCTCCAAACGCTCTGTTCCACCTCGTGATGTCATGAAGCGGGAGTTTTCGAGTGAACAGCTCCTTTTACCTTTCGCTCAGTGGAGATTTAGTTGAATAAACCCAGGGCGGAAATGATTCTAGTGAAGGTTGAGTTTAAAAACACAGCGGCACATGACATCACAAGGTGGAACAGAGCGTTTTCAGTTTGAGAGAAGAACTCGTGCTGAATCTGCAGGTTTGTGCGTTAAACGTGTGAACGAAACGAAACGAAAACACAACTCCAGGTTTGTGATGAGGAAACGACACGAGAACAGATCAGAAAACGGCAGAACGGGGACGATTTAAAGTGTGCGATCGTCCAAACGCTCCAACGCCAGCCCCGAAATGCCCCCCCTTCCTCCCCGCTCCTTTAACGGCTTAACAGTTTTGGAGAAACATCTCACTGGCTTCGTTACAGATGGATCGCAATCAGATATCGCGAGGAAACTGAAACCTGAACTGCAAAACCGATCCAAAAATCCCATTTCGGAACAGCTTTTCCACGGAATAAGACGCCACGGAGACACGGGGAGGACATTTGACACCCAGGAACATTTCAGAACATTCTTTTAAAGGTTTATACTACATAATTACTAGATTTTACACAGAATAAGACCTTCTGGAGACACGAGGAGGACATTTGAGACACAGGAACATTTCAGAACATGTTTGTAGCAGCTTTTCCACGGAATAAGACACCACGGAGACACGGGGAGGACATTTGACACCCAGGAATGTTTCAGAACATGTTTGTGGACGTCTCAACCACAGGGTGAGCAGCTTTGTGGCGTTTCAGAACATTCTTTCAAGGGTTTATACTCCATAATTAGCAGATTTTACACAGAATAAGACCTTCTGGAGACACAGGGAGGACATCTGACACAAAGGGACATTTCGGGACACGTTTGTAGCAGCTTTTACACGGAATGAGCCATGGACACGCCATGGAGACACGGTGAGGACGTTTGTGGACGTCTAAACATTTCAGAAGCTTCTTTTAAAGCTTTATACAACATAATTAGCAGATTTCACACAGAATAAGACCTTCTGGAGACACAGGGAGGACATCTGACACGCAGGGACATTTCAGGACATGTTTGTGGACGTCTAAACCACAGGACGGGGACATGGGGACATTTAGTTCTCGAAGAGGACATTCGATTTTCTTAACTAAACCTGCGAATCTGGAAAAAAAAATGGAAAGAATTTGAAAATTAAATGACAATACGGATGTAAATGGAGAATTAAAGCAGGACTACGCAACTTTTCTAGTCAAGGCTGTGTCCCGCCTGCATGCTTGTCGCCATGGAGATGTCACTGCGTGGCCTGGAATGTTCCACAGCATGGCATTAAGCTCGCATCGCCCGCGTTTATTGCATTTACAAGTCTTTTTTTACTGCTCAAAAGTACCCCGAAAACATGAATTCTTGCAGCGCAGTTGCAGTATTTTCCGTGTTCTTTTCAAATTGTGATTTTAATTCCATTTGATTTCGACTGTCCAGCCTCTTTAGACGATTCTTTGCAAAAATATTGACAAAAGCAGGTTTTTTTTTTTTCTGTCAACCGAACCAGCGTTGCCTCATATTCACCGAACTGTTCCCTCTTATAATGAACTAAATCGATGTTACGTGGAGCGCTCCGACGTGCTGCTGGCGCCCCCTAGCGACAACACACTTGCACAGAACTTCCCCAGGCTTTTAAGACCACAAAATTACACATTTTTGCGCAAAGATTCCACAAGTCATCGCAGTAAAACCCACAACAAACACACGTATGTGCAGATTTACGCGCAAAACCGAATTGCGCGTAAAAAGGGTGAGAATCGAACCAGAAAACGCACTTCTCCGCGCACAACTTCAAAGCTGTGGCGTAGGTGAATAAACATGACAAATCTGACTGGGAATAAAAGGGAAAAAAAGCGCAATAACCTTGTAGCTTCGTGTGCGTAATCGGGAATTACGTGAGACATGCGAAAACGAGCGAAGTCTTCTTACCTGCGCACGACAGCCGCGTTTAACCACATCTCCCCGAAGAAAAATCCCTCTTTTTAGTCCTCGAGGTATACTCCCATTTGGCTCGTCTCTTCTTCCACCAAAAAAGTCCGCGGAGACTCAAGTGACAGACCGTAATCCAGACATTTTTGGGGTTTTTTTCGTGTCGTAAAACCAGATCCGAGCGCGCCGTCTCCGCGTTCCAACAGCGCAGCGGAGGAGCGAGCGAAACGCGAGCGCAGAGCCGTCAGCGCGGGAGGGAAGATCGGTGCGCCGCTCTCAAACTTTGCCTCCAACAAACCGGTGCATGTTCCGTTGGGTTAGAAATGTCGCACACGGTGGAGTTGGCGGTGCGCGGAGGAGCCATGGAGCGGCAGCATTCCGCGGGGGTTCAAATAAAATAAAATAAAAAACAAACAAAGTAGCTCCAAAAACGAGGAGTGGAAAGCGGGTTTTGACGCGCGCAAGAAGCAGGTCCTCCGCGCCGGTGGACGTTCGGTGCGGTCCCGTCCGTCCGAAGAGCCGAGTCCGGGGGAAGGGTGCGGGTGCAGACGGGCGGCGGGAGCGCGGCGGAGCGGTGGTAGGCGCCGGGCAGGTCGGGTATGCGCGGAGGAGTGGGCGGCTGATGTGCACACTCTCTCCCTCTCCCTCTCTCTCGTTCTCTCTCTCCTCCTCCTCCTCCGCTTCTGCCGCTGGTTCTTCTCCGCGCGCAGTGACAGACGCGCCGCGCTGACGTCACGTGAAAGCCCGGTATGTCACGTGACCGAACGAGTCTTGTCAAAAGATGAGCGGATGAGGTGAGAGGATGAGGGTTTTTCTGGGATTTGTGACCACCAAACCCAGTGTCCTCATCTGGAGCTGAGTACAGAGTCTTTCTAACTCTCAAAATGTATGGAAAAAATGTAAAAACTTCATTTAAATTGTGTTTTCTATGCTCTACTTTTTGACAGGCGGATCGGTGCAGCGTCAGCAGTGATGCGGTCGATTTACCGTCGATCTACGTTCCTACCGTCACCTATGGTCATGAGCTCTGGGTAATGACCGAAAGGACGAGATCGCGGATACAAGCGGCCGAAATGAGTTTCCTCCACAGAGTGGCTGGACGCTCCCTTAGAGATAGAGTGAGGAGCTCAGTCACACGGGAGGAGCTCAGAGTAGAGCCGCCGCTCCTCCACGTGGAGAGGAGCAGCTGAGGTGGCTCAGGCGCCTGTTCCGGACGCCTCCTGGAAGCCTCCCTCGGGAGGTGTTCCGGGCATGTCCCACCAGGAGGAGGCCCCAGGGAAGACCCAGGACACGCTGGAGGGACTATGGTCGTTTTCACACCTGCCTTGTTTGGTTCGTTTAAAATGAACCAGAGTTCGTTTGCTCCTTTGATTCGGGCCTTTTGGGCTGGTGTGAATAAAAACCATAAGTCTCGATCCGGAGCAAACAAGAGAACCGAGACCACCTAAAAAGCTCGGTCTCTGCACGGTTCCATTCGAACTCTGGTGCGGTTGGTTTGAGGTGAGAATGCAGACCGGACTCGATCCGACACAAGTTGACTTTTTGAACTTAACGAGCTCCCGTCGTATGTCGAGCATTATGGGAAACCGAGGCTGACGAAACAAAACTAAATGAAATTAAATGAAACTTACGAGGCTTACTTACGTTTTGCGTGAAGAGCAAGAGTCAGAACTTGATGCGCACATGAGCGCTGTCCTCCGTAGTCGTCTTGCCCTGTGTCTTCGTCATTTGTAAATTGTAAAATAGTGTAAACCTCACGATGCTGCTCAAACATTTGTGCAAACTGTAAAAACTGAGCAAACCATATCGGTAAGGCTAGATTGAAAACAGCACATAACGCCATTATTCTCCTCCTTCACGTGTTTGGACACGGCTAATTTCTGTCCAATGGCTGAGCGACCTCAGCACACGTGGTTTTGTTTATAGATGTTGGTCCACTTGAGAAAAAACTGCAGTGTAAAAGCGAACCGCACCAAAAAATTTAGTCCGGACCAAAGCAAGTGTGAAAACAACCTATGCCTCCCGGCTGGCCTGGGAACACCTTGGGATGAAGGAAGTCTGGGAGTCCCTGCTTAGACTGTTGCCCCGGCGACCCGACCCTGGATAAGAGGAAGAAAATGGATGGATGGATGCTCTACTTTTGTCTTTATTTGTTTTAAAGCAATATTGTGCAGAATTCACTCTTGTGAGCTTTAAGTCTTCTGAGTACTTTGCAAATGTTATGTGGTTTTGAGGATATGTAACTTAAATAATAAAAGATTTTAAAAAGTCATCACACCTGGAGTTGTGTTTTGTTTCATTCACATGTTTAACACACAAACCTGCAGATTTAGTTCTTTTCTCAAACTGAAAACTCTCTGTTCCACCTTGTGATGTCATCATGTGGTAATACAGGAAGTGCTTCGCTGTGTTTTTAAACTTCACACACCTTCACTAGAAACATTTGGATCATTTCAGCCCTGGAATTGCCGATCTGAAGATAAACAGTAGCTGTTCACTTGTAAAGTTCCCCTTAATCCAAGAAGGTCGGGCTGCAGACCTCCAGCATGGGAACACCTCCAGTGTGAGACGTACTTCCAGTGTGAGACGTACCTCCAGCGTCAGGCATACCTCCAGTGTGAGACATACCTCCAGTGTGAGATGTACCTCCAATGTCGGGCGTACCTCCAGTGTGAGGCATACCTCTAGCGTCAGGCGTACCTCCAGTGTCGGCGTACCTCCAGTGTCAGGCGTACCTCAAGCATCGGGCGTACCTCCAGCGTCAGACGTACCTCCAGCATCAGATGTACCTCCACCGTCAGATGTACCTCCAGCGTCTGGCGTACCTCCAGCGTTGGGCGTACCTCCAGTGTCAGGTGTACCTCCAGCGTCAGGCGTACCTCCAGCATCAGACGTACCTCCAGTGTCAGATGTACCTCCAGTGTCAGATGTACCTCCAGTGTCAGATGTACATCCAGTGTCGGGCGTACCTCAAGCATCGGGCGTACCTCAAGCATCGGGCGTACCTCCAGCGTCAGACGTACCTCCAGTGTCAGACGTACCTCCAGCGTCGGGCGTACCTCCAGTGTGAGGCCGGTCAGGACCGGAAGTGCGCCCAACAAACTTCAAAATAAAATCAAGTTAACAAAGAGAAAACTTTGTGCATTTATATTTGACCCTGCTACACTAACTTTGCAAAAAGTGTCGTCTCAGTAACACCACTGCACAAACACGCCTCGTAAAACTTAATACGACTAGACAAATATAAACATCATAACAGATTTATCAATGGCGAGATAATGCACGCGACCAGGACGGTGATCAGCAAAACAGCGGAGAAGCGAAAAAAACTATTTTTCGCCGCTCTTCCCACTGGGATGGTGCGAAAAAATTGTGTTATTTCCGGGCCTCACGCTGGAGGTACGCCTGACCCTGGAGCCTACACAGGAAGAGGTCCCACACTGGACATCTGCAGCCAGACCCCTCTCACTTAATGACATCACAAGGTGGAACAGAGCGTTTGGAGCTTTGGAGATGTAGACAGACGAATAATAAAGAGTTCCTCAAATGTGTGAATGAAACAAAACACAACTCTAGGTCTGTTTTTGAGGAGGAAACAACATTAGAAGATGACTTAAAGCTCACAAGAGTCCGTTTTACATAATAAAAAGACCTTTTAATGTCACACCATGGAACATTCCAGGCAAAACAACAACATCTCCATGGCAACAAGCAGGTGACGGACCCTAAGTCAGTAAAGTTGCGCCGTGCTCCTTTAAAGCCGACACTGAGCTGTCGCCTTCTGTAAAGTGAATCTGACACCAGTGGATTAAATTTTGGACATTTTAAATCACAATATTGATCTGAGGAGACTTCATAACGTAGACGAGCTGCTGACGAGGCGGAGTCCGTCTCCTTCGCCGTCCGTCACCATCAGCGTCATCTCAGCGGAGACGGCGGAGCTACAGTTCACTCCACTGAGCAGGACTTCTCCGTTTGTGCTGAAATCTGCTGTCGTTGTGTCCTTGGGCAAGACACCTCGCCCCCAGCGTCGGCACACACTCACTGCGTGCACATGGACCAGTGTAATCCGATTGCAAACGGATTGGGATCGTATCAAATTCATGTGCACAGGCTAAGGATCGTATAGGGATTTTTTTCCCGAATCTGATTGGAACCCCTGGCTTAGGCCGATAGTAATCCGCTTGGTGCCGCCTTGTGCACGATATCTGATCGGATTGGCGTACTGCACATGCGCGAGAATTTCACCCGGAAGTGGCAGGAGACACCGTCATAATGTAGCGATTGTTGCCGGAAAAGTCAGACGAAATCATGGCTGCGAAGAAAGAATGCACAACACGTACACCAATGCTGCTCCGTCAAACTCCTCGAGCGCCATCTTTGTATACCACCACATAGTTTGTTGTGGTTTTATTGAGTAGCCATCACCCGGAAGTAGTTGGACTACAGCGCCACATAGCGTAGCAGAGCCGGCCAGGTCGCTGACCATTATCCAATTACACGAGTTTCATGTGCACTTGGATTATAGGACAGACCACCCGCCGAGTAACGGGATCAGATTTAGAGAAATCCAATCCGATCCTACCATGTGCACGCAGTGACTGGTAGCCCTCAAATATATCAAGGCCGGTTGTGTCAAGCGACGTGAGGCCGTCCTCCCGTGGACCCACCACCCGCAGGAGGATCCTTGGGGGTTGGTGCGTTGAGATCTGGATGACAGATCTGTTTGGACTGTTGCCCCCGTGCCCCTGAAATGGTGCGAACATGCATTTATCCCGGTTGTGAAAACGAAATGACAGCTTGGACAAAGTTGAGTTTTCACAGGCTTCCTCGTAATAATCCGGAGTTATTGAAGCTGTGGCGAGTTGCTTTGAGAATGGACCCAAACACCAAACCATGGATGGATATCGGATTACAGGCCACTTTGGACTCCAGCAAAAGTGTAGACTAACATTGAGCTTTTGTCATCTGAAAAGTGCTAAAGTTTGTGTCATTTGGTGACGGCAATCGCCTGCCCCGAGCACTCACGTTAACGGATATCGCTAAACTACAAAATCTCCGGAAATGCTCCAAATGACACCAAAGTACAATGGGTGAGTAAATTACGTTGTTTTATTACCAAAATAAGGTTCAGATTGAGATTCAGTAGAGATCAGCAATTCCAGGGCTGAAATGATGCAGATGATTCTAGTGAAGGTGTGTGGAGTTTAAAAACACAGTGGAGCTCTTCCTGTATCACCACATGATGACATCACAAGGTGGAACAGAGTGTTTTCTGTTTGAGAGAAGAATTCAGCCTAAATATAAATATAATAAACTCTAAATCTAAGTCTAAATCTGCAGGTTTGTGTGTTAAACATGTGAATAGATTAGTTAATGTTGCGTAATACTGGACCTTTCATTCTTTTTTGGTGAATATTGGATTTTCTAGTCGAATTTTTTTTAAAAAACGGATATGAAATAAGTTCATTCCACATCAGACTTGTTCTTGGGAGAATTTGGAGCTGGAGGCTCATAGTTAAAGTGTCAGAGCAGATCCGGTTTAATGGAAAAACTCCATGTAGCTTTAATAGGTCACAAACGGCGATTACGTCAGACCTCCAGCCCGGTCCACTCCATCTCCTGCCCCCTTCGGCTCTGGTGGAAACTCTGGACCTCAGCCAGAACCTGCAGCTTTACATGATGAATCCATTTGGCTTCACTTCTCATTCTTACAAGTAAAATCTGCTCAAAACACGAGGCTGTCACGGTACTTAAAGTTGTATTGTGTAACTTTTCTAGTGAAGGAAGCGCCATTTTCTAGTCTAAACGTACTTATAGGGACGTACTTAAAGGGATAGTCCTGGTTTAGTCCTGCTTTAGTTCTGGTTTAGTCCTGGTGTAGTCCTAGTTTAGTCCTGATGTAGTCCTGGTTTGTCCTGGTTTAGTCCTGGTGTAGTCCTGGTGTAGTCCTGATATAGTCCTGATGTGTAACATTTATACTTAAAGGGATAGTCCTGGTTTAGTCCTGGTTTAGTCCTGCTTTAGTTCTGGTTTAGTCCTGATGTAGTCCTGGTGTAGTCCTAATTTAGTCCTGATGTAGTCCTAGTTTAGTTCTGATGTAGTCCTGGTTTGGCCTGGTTTAGTCCTGGTTTAGTCCTGGTTTAGTCCTGATGTAGTCCTGATATAGTCCTGATGTAGTCCTAGTTTAGTCCTGGTTTAGTCCTGGTTTGTCCTGGTTTAGTCCTGGTGTAGTCCTGATGTAGTCCTAGTTTAGTCGTGATGTAGTCCTAGTTTAGTCCTGATGTAGTCCTGGTTTAGTCCTGGTTTAGTCCTGATGTAGTCCTGGTTTAGTCCTGGTTTAGTCCTGGTTTAGTCCTGGTTTGTCCTGGTTTAGTCCTGGTTTAGTCCTGATGTAGTCCTGGTTTAGTCCTGGTTAGTCCTGTTTTAATCCTGGTTTGTCCTGGTTTAGTCCTGGTGTAGTCCTGATGTAGTCCTAGTTTAGTCCTGGTTTAGTTCTGGTTTAGTTCTGGTTTAGTCCTGGTTTGTCCTGGTTTAGTTCTGGTTTAGTCCTGGTTTGTCCTGGTTTAGATTCACATAAAAAAAAAAAACACTATCCCTTTAATGCCATATTGTGGAACATTCCAGATGAGGCAATAACAACTCCATGGAGATCAGCAGACCCTCTACCAGAAGTGAGCCGACATAATGCATCCATCCACTGTAGATATAAATGGAAGTGCGCATGGGGGGCACTTCCAGCTCCTACTGACCCTGGCTCCCATTCACTTATATTAGCCGCTTTCAGGTCGTTTTCACACCAGGAAAGTCCGATAGTTCACTTGCTTTAGTCTGGACCAATTTTTTATTTTTTTTTTATTTTGGTGTGGTTCGCTTTTACACTGCAGTTTTTTCCCCAAGCGAACCAACATCTATAAACAAACCCACGTGTGCTGAGGTCGTTCAGCCATTGGACAGAAATGAGGAGGAGGAGGAGGAGAAGGAGAAGAAGGAGAACAAGAAGAACAAGAAGAACAAGAAGAAGAACAAGAAGAAGAACAAGGAGAAGAACAAGAAGAAGAACAAGAAGAAGAACAAGAACAACAAGAACTCCATGATCTTATTGCTCGGCTTGGTCAGGACCTAAGCTGGAGGATTTTACCTGAGCCGTGTCCAAACACGGAAGGAGGAGAATCATGGTGTTACGTGCTGTTTTCAATCTAGCCTTAGCGATATGGTTTGCTCAGTTTTTACAGTTCACACAAATGTTTGAACAGTATCGTGAGGTTTACACTATTTTATAATCAATTTCCAAAAGACGAAGACACAGGGCAAGACGACTACAGAGGACAGCGCTCTTGCTCTTCACGCAAAACGTAAGTAAGCCTCGCAAGTTTCGTTTCGTCAGCCTCGGTTTCCCATAATGCTCGACATACGACGGGAGCTCGTTAAGTACAAAAAGCCAACTTGTGTCGGATCGAGTCCGGTCTGCATTCTCACCTCAAACGAACCGCACCAGAGTTCGAATGGAACCGTGCCGAGACCGAGCTTTTTAGGTGGTCTCGGTTTGCTTGTTTGCTCCAGATCGAGATTTTTGTTTTTTATTCACACCAGCCCAAAAGGTCAGAATTAAAGGAGAAAATGAACTCTGGTTCGTTTTACTGTCGGGCCGGGCCACTAGCCTCATGCCCTGAGACCGGTTGTGTTCACACTGTTGGGCGACCAGCCTCTCCGTGTTACGCCCCAATCTGTGGAAACGTCACTGATACAGCCCATTTTGAAACAGGACAGGCGGGAGATTCATTCACACCATGACAGAAGACGATTTGTATCTGACCAAGTATCAGACCAACAACTACTGCGATACCTCTGAGTACGAACACTACGACACTCATAATGAACGCTGTGGAAGTATGCCGCGATGTGCCTCATGAGGTCCTTGTTTCTGCAAACCTGGTGGAGCTGGTGGAATGTTCTTGTATCGACCTGTGTTCCGTTGAGCAGGGAGGATTTAAGAGGCTGGGTGAAAGAGAAGGTCTCCACATGAATAAGTAAAAACCTGGGAGATGTTCACAGAATTTATGGGTCCATTTGGTTCTGGGCAGTAGTGACCGGGTTCAAATACACGACTGACGTTTTTAAAGGAGACATAAACCGCTAATGAACTTTTCTGAGCTTTTAAACAAGCTATAACTGTTTAAAACCCAGGGCAGCTGTGGCTACGAGGGACGAGACTCATGAGATTCAGTCCAGGAGATCGAGACAGGAGTCCTGGTTTAGTCCTGGTTTAGTCCTGATGTAGTCCTGGTGTAGTCCTGATGATGTAGTCCTGGTTTAGTCCTGGTTTAGTCCTGTTTTAGTCCTGATGTAGTCTTACTTTAGTCCTGGTTTCTCCTGGTTTAGTCCTGGTATAGTCCTGGTATAGTCCTGATGTAGTCCTGGTTTGTCCTGGGTTAGTCCTGGTTTAGTCCTGGTTTAGTCCTGATGTAGTCCTGGTTTAGTCCTAGTTTAGTCCTAGTTTAGTCCTAGTTTAGTCCTGATGTAGTCCTGGTGTAGTCCTGATTTAGTCCTGATTTAGTCCTAGTTTAGTCCTGGTGTAGTCCTGATGTAGTCCTGGTTTGGCCTGGTTTAGTCCTGGTTTAGTCCTGGTTTAGTCCTGATGTAGTCCTGGTTTAGTCCTGGTTTAGTCCTAGTTTAGTCCTGATGTAGTCCTGGTGTAGTCCTGGTTTAGTCCTGATTTAGTCCTGGTGTAGTCCTGATGTAGTCCTGGTTTAGTCCTGATGTAGTCCTGGTTTAGTCCTGGTTTAGTCCTGATGTAGTCCTGGTTTAGTCCTGATGTAGTCCTGATGTAGTCCTAGTTTAGTCCTGATGTAGTCCTGATGTAGTCCTGGTTTAGTCCTAGTTTAGTCCTGATGTAGTCCTGGATTAGTCCTGGTTTAGTCCTGGATTAGTCCTGGTTTAGTCCTGATGTAGTCCTAGTTTAGTCCTGGTTTAGTCCTGGTTTAGTCCTGGTTTAGTCCTGGTTTAGTCCTGGTGTAGTCCTAGTTTAGTCCCGGTTTAGTCCTGATGTAGTCCTAATTTGTCCTGGTTTAGTCCTGGTTTAGTCCTGATGTAGTCCTAGTTTAGTGCTGATGTAGTCTTGATGTAGTCCTGGTTTGTCCTGGTTTAGTCCTGATGTAGTCCTAGTTTAGTCCCGGTTTAGTCCTGATGTAGTCCTAGTTTGTCCTGGTTTAGTCCTGGTTTAGTCCTGGTGTAGTCCTAGTTAGTCCCGGTTTAGTCCTGATGTAGTCCTGGTTTAGTCCTGGTTTAGTCCTGGTTTAGTCCCGGTTTAGTCCTGATGTAGTCCTGGTTTAGTCCTGGTTTAGTCCTGGTTTGTCCTGGTTTGTCCTGGTTTAGTCCTGATGTAGTCCTGATGTAGTCCTAATGTAGTCCTAGTTTAGTCCCGGTTTAGTCCTGATGTAGTCCTGGTTTGTCCTGGTTTAGTCCCGGTTTAGTCCTGGTGTAGTCCTAGTTTATTCCTGGTTTAGTCCTGGTTTAGTCCTGGTTTATCCCGGTTTTCAGTCAGGACTAAACACGGGGAGTCAGTTTCAGTTTTCTGTGGTTAAACCTGGAACCGTCTGAACCTGTGACTCTTTAAATTTTATGCTGATTATTGATGTTTTGATTTGTTTGTGTTGTGGTTTTAATGTCGTTCTTATTCTGTAAAACACTTTTGAACCCTGGATCCAGGATCGGTGCAGGTTCTGGGGTTCAGATCAGGAGGTCCTTTTCGCTTTTCTGGATTTCCCAAACGAGAGACGGATGTGAGGCGACGTGCCGGAGTTCGGTTTAACGTTGGCGAACACTCGGTTTGAAAATGACACTCCCGTTTTAATGAACGTGCACAAAATAAGTCGTTAATAACAGCAGGAGCGACACGGGCGACATAGAGGCGATTCATAACGGTTACCTAGCAACCGCAACGTTCACGAGGGCCACAACCGAGTACACAAAAGACAAAAGAGAGAGAAAAGAGAGAGAAAAGAGAGAGAAAAGAGAGAGAAAAGAGAGAGAACAGAGAGAACGGATTAATGAAAATAAACGAAAGAATGAGAGGGAGAGAGAGAAAGAGAGAGAGAAAGAGAGAAAGAAAGAAAGAAAGAAAGAAAGAAAGAGAGAATGAAAGAGAGAGAAAGAGAGAGACAGCATGAGAGAGAGAGAGAAAGAATGAGAGAGAACAAAAGAGAGAAAGAGAGAGAATGAAAGAGAGAGAAAGAGAGAAAGAGAAAGAGGGAGAGAGAAAGAGAGAGAGAAAGAGAGAGAGAGGGAGAGAGAGAGGGAGAGAGAGAGGGAGAGAGAGAGGGAGAGAGACAAAGAGCATGAGAAAGAAAGAATGAAAGAGAACAAAAAAGAGAGAGAGAGAGAAAGAGAGAAAGTGAGAGAGACAATGAAAGAGAGAGAAAGAGAGAGAAAAAGAGAGAAAGAATGAAAGAGAGAACAAAAGAGAGAGAGAGGGAGAGAGAAAGAGAGAGAGAGAATGAAAGAGTGTGACAAAAAAAGACAACTTGTCTAAATTACACAAAAGAGAGCAGATTAATGAAAATAAATGAAACCGTTTTATTTTTATAAATGAAGCTTGAAACTGTCAGAACCTTCCAGAATTTAAAAAAATCAGACAAAGAGAGAGAGAGAGAGAGAGAGAGAGAACCCAGAGAGAGAGAGAGAGAGAGAGAGAGAGAGAGAGAGAGAGAGAGAGAACACAGAGAGAGAGGACCTAAAGAGAGAGAGAGAAATCAGCTGTAAAGTATAAATAAAGTGCCCAAGGACACAACGGTATAAACTCTTAAGGCGATTGAACCCCAACCACAGGTGAAGGTGAGGATGATGGAGATGGTGTGGTTGGAGATGGTGTGGTTGGAGCTGGTGTGGTTGGAGCTGGTGTCGATGGAGATGGTGTGGTTGGAGGTGGAGCTGGTGTAGGTGGAGCTGGTGTGGTTAGAGATGGTGTGGTTGGAGCTGGTGTGGTTGGAGATGGTGTCGATGGAGCTGGTGTGGTTGGAGATGGTGTCAATGGAGATGGTGTGATTGGAGGTGGAGCTGGTGGAGGTGGAGCTGGTGTGGTTGGAGATGCTGTGGTTGGAGCTGGTGTGGTTGGAGATGGTGTCAATGGAGATGGTGTGGTTGGAGATGGTGTGGTTGGAGTTGGTGTGGTTGGAGTTGGTGTGGTTGGAGTTGGTGTGGTTGGAGTTTATTAAAGTATCAATAAAGTGCCCAAGGACACAACGGTATAAACTCTTAAGGCGATTGAACCCCAGCCACAGGTGAAGGTGTGGTTGGAGGTGGAGCTGGTGTAGGTGGAGCTGGTGTGGTTGGAGATGGTGTGGTTGGAGTTGGTGTGGTTGGAGTTGGAGATGGTGCGGTTGGAGATGGTGTGGTTGGAGCTGGTGTGGGTGGAGTTGGAGCTGGTGTGGGTGGAGAGCTGGTGTGGTTGGAGCTGGTGTGGATGGAGATGGTGTGGATGGAGATGGAGCTGGTGTGGTTGGAGCTGGTGTGGTTGGAGGTGCTGTGGGTGGAAATGGTGTGGTTGGAGGTGCTGTGGGTGGAGTTGGAGCTGGTGTGGGTGGAGCTGGTGTGGTTGGAGGTGGAGCTGGTGTGGTTGGAGCTGGTGTGGTTGGAGCTGGTGTGGGTGGAGGTGGAGCTGGTGTGGTTGGAGATGGTGTGGGTGGAGGTGGAGCTGGTGTGGTTGGAGATGGTGTCGATGGAGATGGTGTGGTCGGAGATGGTGTGGTTGGAGTTGGTGTGGTTGGAGCTGGAGATGGTGTTGTTGGAGATGGTGTCGATGGAGATGGTGTGGTTGGAGATGGTGTGGTTGGAGGTGCTGTGGGTGGAGTTGGAGGTGCTGTGGGTGGAGATGGTGTGGGTGGAGCTGGTGTGGTTGGAGGTGCTGTGGGTGGAGCTGGTGTGGTTGGAGGTGCTGTGGTTGGAGATGGTGTGGTTGGAGATGGTGTGGGTGGAGCTGGTGTGGTTGGAGGTGCTGTGGGTGGAGCTGGTGTGGTTGGAGCTGGTGTGGGTGGAGCTGGTGTGGATGGAGATGGTGTGGATGGAGCTGGAGCTGGTGTGGTTGGAGGTGCTGTGGGTGGAGCTGGTGTGGTTGGAGATGGTGTGGGTGGAGCTGGTGTGGTTGGAGGTGCTGTGGGTGGAGCTGGTGTTGGTGGAGATGGTGTGGTTGGAGATGTGTGGGTTGAGCTGGTGTGGTTGGAGGTGATGTGGGTAGAGCTGGTGTGGTTGGAGCTGGTATGGTTGGAGATGGTGTGGTTGGAGCTGGTGTGGTTGGAGGTGCTGTGGGTGGAGCTGGTGTGGTTGGAGGTGCTGTGGGTGGAGGTGCTGTGGTTGGAGCTGGTGTGGTTGGAGGTGCTGTGGGTGGAGGTGCTGTGGGTGGAGCTGGTGTGGTTGGAGGTGCTGTGGGTGGAGGTGCTGTGGGTGGAGCTGGTGTGGGTGGAGGTGCTGTGGGTGGAGCTGGTGTGGTTGGAGGTGCTGTGGGTGGAGGTGATGTGGGTGGAGCTGGTGTGGTTGGAGCTGGTGTGGTTGGAGGTGCTGTGGGTGGAGGTGCTGTGGGTGGAGCTGGTGTGGTTGGAGTTGGAGATGTGGAGTTTTCACAGTGAACCGTGGATCTGTGGCGTCTCTGTGTGAAACGCTCACGCCAACGCAGCAGCTCCAAATGAAAAGCTGATGTGTTTCCATGGAAACAACATCATCAACCCGCACTCCAGGGATCAGGCGCATAAAGTCTGTCAGCGGAGAGAGCACCTAAAGAGAGGGAGTACCTACAGAGAGGGAGTACCTAAAGAGAGGGAGTACCTACAGAGAGGGAGTACCTAAAGAGAGGGAGTACCTACAGAGAGGGAGTACCTAAAGAGAGGGAGTACCTACAGAGAGGGAGTACCTAAAGAGAGGGAGTACCTACAGAGAGAGGACCTAAAGAGAGGGAGTACCTGCAGAGAGAGCACCTAAAGAGAGGGAGTACCTACAGAGAGGGAGTACCTAAAGAGAGGGAGTACCCACAGAGAGAGGACCTAAAGAGAGGGAGTACCCACAGAGAGAGGACCTAAAGAGAGGGAGTACCTAAAGAGAGGGAGTACCTACAGAGAGAGCACCTAAAGAGAGAGCACCTAAAGAGAGGGAGTACCCACAGAGAGAGGACCTAAAGAGAGGGAGTACCTAAAGAGAGGGAGTACCTACAGAGAGAGCACCTAAAGAGAGGGAGTACCTAAAGGAAGTACCTAAAGAGAGGGAGTACCTACAGAGAGAGCACCTAAAGAGAGAGCACCTAAAGAGAGGGAGTACCCACAGAGAGAGGACCTAAAGAGAGGGAGTACCTAAAGAGAGGAAGTACCTAAAGAGAGGGAGTACCTACAGAGAGATGACCTAAAGAGAGGGAGTACCTAAAGAGAGGGAGTACCTACAGAGAGGGAGTACCTAAAGAGAGGGAGTACCTACAGAGAGGGAGTACCTAAAGAGAGGGAGTACCTACAGAGAGGGAGTACCTAAAGAGAGGGAGTACCTACAGAGAGAGGACCTAAAGAGAGGGAGTACCTACAGAGAGAGCACCTAAAGAGAGGGAGTACCTACAGAGAGGGAGTACCTAAAGAGAGGGAGTACCCACAGAGAGAGGACCTAAAGAGAGGGAGTACCCACAGAGAGAGGACCTAAAGAGAGGGAGTACCTAAAGAGAGGGAGTACCTACAGAGAGAGCACCTAAAGAGAGAGCACCTAAAGAGAGGGAGTACCCACAGAGAGAGGACCTAAAGAGAGGGAGTACCTAAAGAGAGGGAGTACCTACAGAGAGAGCACCTAAAGAGAGGGAGTACCTAAAGGAAGTACCTAAAGAGAGGGAGTACCTACAGAGAGAGCACCTAAAGAGAGAGCACCTAAAGAGAGGGAGTACCCACAGAGAGAGGACCTAAAGAGAGGGAGTACCTAAAGAGAGGAAGTACCTAAAGAGAGGGAGTACCTACAGAGAGATGACCTAAAGAGAGGGAGTACCTAAAGAGAGGGAGTACCTACAGAGAGAGCACCTAAAGAGAGGGAGTACCCACAGAGAGAGGAAGAGTACCTAAAGGCAGAGAGAAAGAACCTAAAGAGAGGGATTACCTACAGAGAGACCACCTAAGGAGAGAGAGAGCCCACAGAGGGCGCAACTAAATAGAGGGTGTACCCACAGAGAGAGGACCTAAAGAGAGGGAGTACCTACAGAGAGAGCACCTAAAGAGAGGGAGTAGCCACAGAGAGCGCAACTAAATAGAGGGAGTACCCACAGAGAGAGGACCTAAAGAGAGGGAGTACCTACAGAGAGAGCACCTAAAGAGAGGGAGTAGCCACAGAGAGAGGACCTAAAGAGAGGGAGTACCCACAGAGAGAGGACCTAAAGAGAGGGAGTACCCACAGAGAGAGGACCTAAAGAGAGGGAGTACCCACAAAGAGGACCTAAAAAGAGGGAGTACCCACAGAGAGATGACCTAAAAAGAGGGAGGATCTAAAGAGAGGGGAGTACCAAGAGAGAGAGGGGGAGTACCTAAAGACAGAGAGAGACGGAGTACCAAAAGAGAGGGAAAGGAAGGGAGTACCTAGAGAGAGTGGACCTAAGAAGAGGGAGTACCCAGAGAGAGAGGGGGAGTACCTAAAGCCAGAGAGAGAGAGGGAGTACCCAGAGAGAGAGAGAGAGTACCTAAGAAGATCCTGAACAGCTCCCCCACTGCAGCAGACGATAGAGGGACAGATAATACTCCCTACACCTGTACAACTGTGATTTGATATTTTATTCTTTTTTACTTATTTTTCTATTTTATTCTGATTTGTACATATACATTTATTATATTTTTTTATTTTTATAGTTATGTCTCTTGACACCGGCCTCTTGCTCTTTTTTTGTTCTCCTCTGTTATAGATTATATTGATGAGTGAGCGACTGTACCCAAATAATTTCCCTTGTGGATCAATAAAGTTTGGCGTATAATCTGAGCCCTTTAACAGTTCGCTGAAAATGAGGTGCAGATTTTTAACGCCGCCGTTCTGATCTCCAGCAGGATGTTCGTTTGTTCTTGTGTTTTGGTTGTCGCTGTCGCAGGAGCAGATGGAGCCAGCCGAGGAGCGCGGCGTCCGGGTGCGCTTGACGGCGTTCGGGGTGCGTTTGGGCGGGCGGGGGCGGATTGGAGATGGGAGCGCCTGCTGGGAGCGCCAGCCCACACTGGCACGTAATCAATCACCGGCTCCACGGATCTTTTACACGATCAGGACGAGCGTTAAATCAGACCGACTTCGCTGATAGACTGAGCAGTGCCTCCCTCCAGCGTGTGAGAGAGGCTGGAGGGCAATGGGGAAGTCAGGTTTGATCCAGAAAAGAGTACCTAGATGGAGGGAATCTGGAGAGACAGAGAGAGAGAGGGAGAGACAGAACCCAGAAAGAGAGAGAACGCAGAGACAGACAGAGAGTACCCAGAAAGAGGGAGAGTACACAGAAAGAGAGTACCCAGAGAGAGAGAGAGAGACTACCCAGAGACAGACAGAGAGTACCAAGAGAGAGAGCGTACACAGAGAGAGAGAGAGTACCCAGAGAGAGAGCGAGTACCCAGAGACAGAGCGAGAGTATCCAGAAAGAGAGAGTACCCAGAGACAGACAGAGAGTACCAAGAGAGAGAGAGAGTACACAGAGAGAGTACCCAGAGAGAGAGAGAGAGTACCCAGAAAGAGAGTACACAGAGAGAGAGAGTACACAGAGAGAGAGAGAGAGTACCCAGAAAGAGAGTACACAGAGAGAGAGAGTACACAGAGAGAGAGAGAGTACCCAGAAAGAGAGTACACAGAGAGAGAGAGAGTACCCAGAAAGAGAGTACACAGAGAAAGAGAGTACACAGAGAGAGAGAGAGAGAGAGAGACTACACAGAGACAGACAGCGAGTATTGAATGAGAGAGTACCCAGAGAGAGAGTAACAGAGAGTACCTAGAAAGAGAGTACAGAGAGAGAGACTACCCAGAGAGAGAGAGAGACTACCCAGAGAGAGAGAGAGAGAGACAGAGAGTACCCAGAAAGAGAGAGAGTACAGAGAGAGAGAGAGAGAGAGACTACCCAAAGACAGTTTCCAGAGACAGACAGAAAGAGTACCCAGAGAGAGAGAGTACCCAGAGAGAGAGAGAGAGAGAGCCCAGAGATAGACAGAGTACCCAGAGACAGAGAGAGAGTACCCAGAAAGAGAGAGTGTACACACACACACACACACACAGAGAGAGAGAGAGAGACTACCCAAAAACAGAGAGAGAATACCCAGAAAGAGAGTACACAGAGAGAGTGAGAGTACCCAGCGAGTGAGAGTACCCAGAAAGAGAGAGAGTACACAGAGTGAGAGAGTACCCACTACCCAGAGAGAGAGAGAGAGAGAGAGACAGAGAGTACCCAGAGAGAGAGAGAGAGACAGAGAGTACGCAGAGAGAGAGAGTACCCAGACAAAGAGAACCTGGAGAGAGAGAGAGAAAAGGAAAAGTGAGAAGAGCAAGAAAGAAATGAGAGGGAAAGAGAAGAGAGAAATAGGAAGAGAGGAGAGAAAGAGAGATGAGAGAAAGAGAGGAGAGAAAAGGGAAGAGAGAAAGAAGAGAAAGAAAGAAAGAAAGAGAAAAGAGGAAGGAACAAAAGAGAGAAAGGGGAGAAAGAAAGAGAGAAAGAGATAAGTAAGAGATGGAAGAGAGCAGAGAAAGAGAGAGAGACAGAAATGGTATTTTGACAGAGAGAGAGAGAGACAGAGAGAGTACCCAGAGAGACAGACAAAAAGAAAGAGAGAGAGAGAGTAGCCAGAGAGACAGACAGAAAGAAAGATAGAGTACCCAGAGAGAGACAGAGACAGAAAGAGAGAGAGAGCACCCAGAGAGAGAGAAACAGAAACAGAAAGAGTGAGAGTACCCAGAGAGAGAGAGAGAGACAGAGAAAGAGTACCCAGAGAGAGACAGAGAGAGACAGAAAGAGAGAGAGTATCCAGAGAGAGATAGAGAAAGAGAGAGTACCCAGAGAGGGAGAAAAACAGAAAGAAAGAGAGAGAGTACCCAGAGAGAGAGAGAGAGAGTACCCAGAGACGGACAGAAAGAGAGAGAGTACCCAGAGAGAGACAGAGACAGAAAGAGAGAGAGCACCCAGAGAGAGAGAAAGAGAAAGAGTGAGAGTACCCAGAGAGAGAGAGACAGAGAAAGAGTACCCAGAGAGAGAGAGAGAGAGAGTACCCAGAGACGGACAGAAAGAGAGAGAGAGTACCCAGAGAGAGACAGAGACAGAAAGAGAGAGAGCACCCAGAGAGAGAGAAACAGAAAGAGAAAGAGTGAGAGTACCCAGAGAGAGAGAGACAGAGAAAGAGTACCCAGAGAGAGACAGAGACAGAGTACCCAGAGAGAGACAGAGACAGAGTACCCAGAGAGAGACAGAGAGAGAAAGAGAGTACCCAGAGAGAGAGAGAAACAGAAAGAAAGAGAGAACCCAGAGAGAGAGAAAGAGTACCCAGAGACAGACAGAAAGAGAGAGAGAACCCAGAGAGAGACAGAAAGAGAGAGAGAGAGTACCCAGAGAGACAGACAGTTATAAAACGTGATTTGAAAGCTTGTATTTCTTGTCATTAAGTGAAGAATGTCGTCTCTGAAACAACGCAAAGTCGCTCGGCGTGTTCGGTCCGTTTAAAGAGCCGCTTTCCCTTCGCCGGATCGATACCGAAACATAACGAGGGCGTACATAAAGCCGGCCTCGGTACTTATGGGGATTATCACGAGTTATGACGCGTGTCCAAGTGACCTTCAAGCCAACGTGGATTTTAATAATGTCTCCAATAAAAGCGGAGCTGAATTATGCGGGCGCCATGGCGACAGTACGACTGTCACCGTAAAGAAGACGTCCACATGAGGTGTGGAGGTTCTGGAACTTTTCTGGTAGAGCGTCCGTTAAACTTTTATCCATGGAGATTTTTTTGAAGTGTTTTGTCTGGAATGTTCCACAGTATGGCATTAAACCTTTCTGTCTCCATGGAGACCAAACCAGACCAAGCTACAGGTCAGATCTGTGGAGAGGCGACCCCGCTCATCTGTTTTTCTAGGTATTTTTGAGCTTTAAAACCACCTGTGATCGAATAAATGTTTAAAGTCACACTGTGGAACATTCCAGGCAGAGCAACGACGTGTCTAATGTAAGGACTAAACCAGAACTAAACCAGGACTAATGTAAGGACTAAACCAGAACTAAACCAGGACTAATGTAAGGACTAAACCAGAACTAAACCAGGACTAATGTAAGGACTAAACCAGAAATAAACCAGGACTAATGTAAACCAGAACTAAACCAGGTCGAAAGTAGGGACTAAACCAGGACTAAACCAGGACTAATGTAAGGACTAAACCAGAACTAAACCAGAACTAATGTAAACCAGAACTAAACCAGGTCGAAAGTAGGGACTAAACCAGGACTAAACCAGGTCTAAAATAGGGACTAAACTAGTACTAAAATAGGGACTAAACCAGGTCAAAAGTAGGGACTAAACCAGGTCTAATGTAGGGACTAAACCAGAACTAAACCAGGTCTAATGTAGGTACTAAAATAGGACTAAACCAGGTCTAATGTAGGTACTAAAATAGGACTAAACCAGGTCTAATGTAGGGACTAAACCAGAACTAAACCAGGTCTAAAATAGGGACTAAACAGGGTCTAAAATAGGGACTAAACTAGGACTAAAATAGAGAGTAAACCAGAACTAAACCAGGTCTAAAATAGGGACTCAGCCAGGACTAAAATAGGGACTAAACCAGGACTAAACTGGGTCTAATGTAGGGACTAAACCATGTCTAATGTAAGGACTAAACCAGGAGTAAACCAGGTCTAATGTAGGGAGTAAACCAGGACTAAACCAGGTCTAAAATAGGAACTAAACCAGGTCTAATGTAGGGACTAAACCAGGACTAAACCAGGTCATACATAAATGTGTATGCACAAGTCAAAATAAAATACAGCAAAATAAGAAACAGGTGATGAACTTGTACCCGGGGACTGAGTCAGGTTCATCTGTGTGTTTTCAATTTCTGGACGTATGTGGAACCTTTGACTCCACAGAACTCGTCAGCGCGAGTATTGGGTAAGAACCGTGCATCTACAGTATGTGCGCGTCGTGCTCCCACCATCTGAAAACCAGGACAGATCTGAAACCACGACAGATCTGAAACCACGACAGATTCCCGTGTGACATGAACATCTCACTGCAGATAATCCCTCCTACGGCGTGCGGTATCCTCCGACAGCTCTCAAGGCCACCCGCTCGCCACACTCAGAGGAACAGAGGAGCTGCGCCCATCATTCAGCCGTGTGTGGGTGCAGAGTCATCGCCATGGAAACAAGGTAACACCAAGGCATTCTGGGACGCCACCGAAAAAAATCTCAGACTAACGAAGGCTTTCCCAATCAGGGGGAGGGGCCACCCGGTACACAGATCAGCAGGAGGTATGAGGAATTACACGACGAGTGACAAGAGTGGTCCAAGTGGGAGCTGTTTAAAGGAGAAATATTGTGCAAGATCTACTTTATGAGACCTAAAGGTGCACTGTGTAACATTTCTAGTGTAGGAAATGTTATTGCTTTGTCTAGAATGTTCCACAGTATAGATTAAACCCATCTATCACAACGGGGACAAGCAGGTTATAGCACTGTGCTACAGTACTGTACAGGTCTAATCTGTGGAGAGTCGCCCAGATTCACAGAAGGAATTAAGGCTGTCAGGGTAACGCGTTAATTAGATTAATTAATAAACATTAACGCAATTAATGATAAGCGGCAATTCAACGCACATTTTAAATTTGGCGTGCGGCGAACGAATCGCTGCCAGGGCCTTTGAACAGCAAGTTTATTTATAAAAAGAACGAAGACGGGAGGATCAACAAGAACGCCGTGATTTGGAACTTTTGGCATCGAAGCTGCTCCAGCCTGACGGATCATTTGAACGATAAACACGTTCGGATAAGTTCGATCGATACCGGTGATAGAGCGAGCATGAGCGCACTTCACCAAACCACCAAACCAACAAACCAACAATCCACCAAACCACACCAACAAACAACCAAACCAACAAACCACCAAACCAACAAACCACCAAACCAACAAACCAACAAACCACCAAACTAACAAACCAACAAACCACCAAACCACGCTCACAGAATTTGGGAAACGATTGAACAAAGCGACCACTTGAAAATTGACAGACTCAATCAGGAAGTGGGTTCGTTCATTCACTCAATCGCTCACTCACAATCTCTCTCTCTCGCTCACACTCTTAAAATTCCATTAATTAGATTAATTAATTACAAATCCTGTAATTAATTAGATTAACTTTTTTAATCGCCTGACGGCACTAGAAGGAATTCTTGTATTTTTGAGCAACAGAAACAGCCGTTATGAATAAATACTAGATGGATATGTTCTGATGTCTTACCGTGGAATATTCCAGGCAAAGCAAAAACATTTCCAGAGACAAGCAGGTAGCGGACCCTCCAACAGAAAAGTTGCGCAGTGCACCTTTAAGTGATCTGGAAATGTCAGTTTTCACCTACCCCCTATCTCCGCCTCCTTCCCTAAACTCACTGTCACACACTTGGGTTCATGTTGGTGTAACCCAAGTGGTTTTTGGGGTTTTCTGCGCCTCTCGGTCTGTGAAGTTGCAGATTGAAATATCGCAGTACTTCGTAGCGCTTTCGCAAGAGTTCCCACAGGACTTCCGCGGCATTATTTCCTTTTAATATGGAAACATATTAAAAGCATCACACATACGGTGATGTGTGTGGTGACTCCTGCTAGGAGCTGTTACTCAGGGCCCATCCACACGACAATGTTTTTTAGTGGAAACTGAGAAGTTTGTATTTGTTTTGGCCTTTCGTCCACACGGCACCGGCCTTTTTGGAGGGCGAAAACGGTGTTTTTTGAAACCAGGTTCCAGAGTGGAGAAATTTGAGAATGCCGGGGTCGCGTTGTTGTGTAGACGAGCAAAACGCAGCTTTTGGAAAACGATGGCGTTACGATGCTTGTTTGCGGAAGAGAAATGACTTTATACGCATGCGCTCTTTGTAGTGTTGCGTTTCTGATGGCTCTGGCTGTTTCCTGTTTACAGCCCCACATATCGGTGTGGCGTATGTATTATATCATTTTCAATCAGTGCTCCGTTTTCGTCTGGATGCGAATATTTACTGATCTGACACGTGTGTGGACGCACATTTTTTTCAACCCGCATTAAAAAAAATCCAGGAGCGTTGTCGTGTGGACGTAGCCTCAGGCATCTTTGCCAATTGTTGATGCAACATTGTCACATTTTGCACATGAAAAACAAAGAGGGAACTGGCCAGGTTCCTTTGTCTCGGGTTCCTTTGTTCCATTGTTCCTCTATTCCTTTTGTCCATTCATCCATCAATCCACTGTCAACTACATTCTCCGATTGTCGGACCGTCTACTCCAGGGGTGTCAAACTCATTTTGGTCCGGGGACCGTTTCCAACGATCTTTGATCTCAAAGGATTATCAGAAAACTCATGGCAAATATTTGGACTATATAGCAATAAGTCCAAAATATTACAATATTATGAATAACCTGAAACTTTAAGAAAAATGCAATTTCAACACAAGCATACAGGTTTCCCATTCACCTCCGTGAACAAATAGGAATTAGTAAATTTTTGTTGGAAAAACCTGCACTCGGCGTCCACTTTTCTCATTTTTGACATTTTGCTGATGAGGGTGTCACGGTCGACAGTCAAAACGATGGTCCTTTAAAGGGATATGCCACCCCCAGGTCAAATTTGGGCATCTCCCCACAGTCCAGAGACTAAAATAAGTGGTGGAAAGCGTTTTCCTGATCACCCAGCCATTGTCCGAGTCTGTCGCCACTGACCGCCACGGTATCTGCAGCTCCTCCGCCTTAGACTGGAGTCTAACGTCGCCAGAGAAAGATTGCTGCGTGCTGCGTGATACGACTGTATTCTTCCGCACTGGAAAATAGTTCCCACCCAAAATGACCAAGGCAAGCTCTCCGTGTTGATTTGCACATTTATTTGCACTCGATATGAATGCACACTACACATAAAGTAATTGGGAAACGCATCGAGCAAATTAATTCCTTTTGGCCGAAATCTTTCTCTGGCGACGTTAGACTCCAGTCTAAGGCGGAGGAGCTGCAGATATCGCGGCGGTCAGTGGCGACAGACTCGGACAATGGCTGGGTGAGCAGGAAAACGCTTTCCACCACTTATTTTAGTCTCTGGACTGTGGGGAGATGCCCAAATTTGCCCTGGGGGTGGCATATCCCTTTAAGAGTGTTTGGAAAGAGGTGAGTCTTCATTTGTGCTGCTCTGGTGGGAGGGGCCACGCACAGAGGCGCTGGAGACGCTGCTATGCTAAGATGTGCAGAAGAAAAAAAAATTATTAATAAAATATTTTAATAGAAAATCAGCTGAGGGCAGATTAAAAACCTTGGAGGGCTGGATCTGGCCCCCGGGCTGCATGTTTGACACTCCTGGTCTACTCGATGGTCTAGCTGAATCCGATGGGGAGCGCTCCGAGGCCACAGACCTAAGGAACCGCACCAATTACCACCTTCTACAGTGCGGTAGGAGGCACCTGCTCCCCACAAACACCCCACACCACATTAACCATAAAGGACCGGGTCAAAACATACACGTTACTCACTTGGACATGATAAACTTTCCACTACAATATCAACAATATTGAACTGAACTTTTAAATCGGAACGGTAACGCGCCGTATTCTTTTGTCCCACCGTATGCATATTGTAAATATTGTAAATACTGTAAATATCCCGTTTGTCAGTCCCTTCGATACAACTCACACCCTGCATCATATTCTGTCTTCTGGTTTTGTGTCTCACTTCCCTCCCTGAGCTGAAGTAGATCTTCTGTTACTAGCTGTACTCCATCTCTCGTGTAGTAAATGCAGAACTCAAAGATCTGCTGCTCGCTACTGTGAAAGGCTCATGTATTCTGGAGTGTTGTTTCTATTACTAAGCCTTTTAGATCCATAATAAATGTTTTTTTTTAAGTAAGGAGCATGCCCCAGCATCTAAACAGCAGAAATGCTCAGAAGTGGTGAAGAGTTTTGGATTTAGAAATTCAGCTGCACTGCAAACCGTTTCTACCAGTGACGTCACAATCCTGGGAAAATTCAAGCCAAGTGTTTCATGAAGTTCAGAGGGAGCGTGAATAAAGTGAAATACAGCTGCAAGTGCTTTTGATGAGGGGACAAGATTACAAAAAACATACATGACGTGTTCTTAAAAGCATCCCCCTGTAACATGGAGAATGCAAATCACCTGCGTGATTCAAAGGAAAGAGGAAGTGAAAACCACTTTGTTCCTTATTAAAATAAATCACTAAACAGGATTATTCTAGCTAGACAAACGGTGACTCCTGGAAGGATCAATACTGAGCTGTTTTTGTGGTTCATTAGAACAAAGAGGCACTTCCTGTAATGGAGCAATGGAGTTATAATTAGAGTGTGTGACCCTCAGGACGGACGTACAGGGCGCTCAGGGGCAGGAGGACCCTGATGGAGGTACAGGAGGACCCTGATGGAGGTACAGGGCGCTCAGGGGCAGGAGGACCCTGATGGAGGTGCAGGAGGACCCTGATGGAGGTACAGGGCGCTCAGGTGCAGGAGGACCCTGATGGAGGTGCAGGAGGACCCTGATGGAGGTGCAGGAGAACCCTGATGGAGGTGCAGGAGGACCCTGATGGAGGTATAGGGCACACAGGTGCAGGAGGACCCTGATGGAGGTATAGGGCACACAGGTGCAGGAGGATCCTGATGGAGGTGCAAGCGGACCCTGATGGAGGTGCAGGAGGACCCTGATGGAGGTATAGGGCACACAGGTGCAGGAGGATCCTGATGGAGGTGCAAGCGGACCCTGATGGAGGTGCAGGAGGACCCTGATGGAGGTGCAGGAGGACCCTGTTGGAGGTGCAGGAGGACCCTGTTGGAGGTGCAGGAGGACCTTGATGGAGGTACAGGAGGACCTTGATGGAGGTACAGGGCGCTCACGTGCAGGAGGACCCTGATAGAGGTAGAGGGGGTTCAGGTGCAGGAGGACCCTGATAGAGGTAGAGGGGGTTCAGGTGCAGGAGGACCCTGATGGAGGTGCAGGAGTATCCTGATGGAGGTACAGGGCATCAGGTGCAGGAGGACCCTGATGGAGGTTCAGGAGGTACAGTGTGTGTAATGTCTGTTGTGATGTGTCTGTGTTTGTTGTGTTGTTGCTGTTGTTGTGGAATTTCTATCCTAAGAAAATAAAACTGGAAAGTTGTCTTGAATCAAAGAGTTAATTTATTAAAAGCAATTGTGCACAATTACGCCCTGCCTGTCCCTCACAGAGGACTCTGTCCCTAGATCTGTGTTCGTAACAAAACATAGCAAGTCCTTATACCCCACGGGGGGGCATGAGCAAATGCGTACATGCATAATCAAGACATAATATTTAACATAACAATAACAGGTCAGCTCAAGGCTGGCTCCTTCACAGGCACAATAACAACTTTAGAGGCCAGTGGAAATTTACCACACGTGTAACATAGGCCTAAAGCCTTAGCTAGATTTTGGTGTCAAGATTGACACTCCATTTCATTAAGAATCATCAGAACCAACTTAAACATTACATATATTATACATGATTATATGCATGATTATTGTAAGATTTGCATTACACTGTACAGTGGGTACAGAATGTATTCAGACCCTTAAATGTTTTCACTCATTGTTATATTGCAGCCATTTGCTAAAATCATTAATAAAAATAAAAAAATTAATTAAAAAAATAAAAATAAAAATAGTTCTCATTAATGTTCACACAGCGTCTCATACTGACAGAAAAACACAGAATTGTTGACATTTTTTAGATTTATTAAAATAGAAAAAGTGAAATCTGACATGTCAGAAGTATTCAGACCCTTTACTGTGACATATATTTAACTCCGGTTCTGTCCAATTGTTCTGATCCTCCTCAAGATGTTCTATGCCCTCACTGGAGTCCAGCTGTGATTGATTAAACTGATTGGATTGATTAGGAAAGCCACACACCTGTCTATATAAGAGCTCACGGTGCAGGTCAGAGCAAATGAGAATCATGAGGTCAAAGAAACTGCCTGAAGAGCTCAGAGACACAAGTGTGGAAAGCACAGATCTGGACAAGGTTACAAAAACATTTGTGCTGCACTTAAGGTTCCTAAGAGCACAATTTAAGGGGTCTGAATACTTTCCGTACCCACTGTATATGTCAAACAAGCTCTGTGTGAGTGAAAATGAATTTCCCATTGGGGACAATAAAAGTCTAAAGTCTGAAAAGTGTTTCACTGGATTATTCTCCTGCAGTAACAGAAGAGTGTACAAATGGTTCAAAGTTCAAA
Source organism: Paratrypauchen microcephalus (assembly GCA_036785185.1). NCBI lineage: Eukaryota > Metazoa > Chordata > Actinopteri > Gobiiformes > Gobiidae > Paratrypauchen > Paratrypauchen microcephalus. The sequence continues at coordinate 4,097,933 of JAVJIX010000072.1, read as the reverse complement.
AGGCTCAGACTGCGACACACTGGCGGATTTTAAACTCTTCTACAAATGTAAGACAGACAGGACATTTTGTACATTTTCAGGAAAGATTTGCTCAAAGAAAAAGACCCTGTCACTGTGGGTTACCATTACACTCAGACGGCCTTGGTATAAAGGTGGCTCTGGCTCACACTGAGCAGTTTTTGAAGCTTAGTTGGCTAAAATGTCATGATATGATGTTAAAAACCGAGCTCAAAAAACAAAGAAGTGCAGCCTGAGCAGTTCAAATGACTCGATTAAGGGACTATTGGATTGTGTGAAATTAAAGGAAAAGTAAAGTTTTTTTTTACAATCTGAGCCTTCTTTCGGCAATAAAACAAGTAGTTTTACTCACCCATAGCAGTTTGGTGTCAATTGGAGCAGTATCGCAGAACTTATGTTGTAGCCGTTCTGTTCTACTAGTGATCCCGTATCCGTTAGCGTGAGTGCTCGGGGCACTGATTTGCGGTCTCCAAATAACACAAACTTTAGCACTTTTCAAATCACAGAAGATCGCTGTGTCAGGGTAGACTTTTAGTAGATTCCAAAACGGCCTGAAACCCGATATCGCAACAGAAAAGTAAAGTTCAGAGCGGTGTTAGCTTCTTTCGGACTAGCGGTGTTTACAAAACAGCTGAGTTCACGCATGTGCACTGTCCTCTCTGATGACGTCATCAAATGAAACTAGCTGGATATCGGGTTTCAGGCCGTTTTGGAATCCACTAAAAATCTACCCTGACACAGCGATCTTCTGTGATTTGAAAAGTGCTAAAGTTTGTGTTATTTGGACACCGCAAAGTAATGCCCCGATCACCATGTTAACGGATACGGGATCATTGGTAGAACAGAACGGCTACAACATAAGTTCTGCGATACTGCTCCAATTGACACCAAACAGCTATGGGTGAGTAAAACTACTTGTTTTATTGCCGAAAGAAGGCTCAGATTGTAAAAAAAAAACGTTAATTTTAACGTTAACTGTTTTTCCCATATCCATAAAAACCGTGCCAGAGGCTGTAGACGCTACAGGGTTTCCACACCAAATGTGGCAGCAGAACTTATAGAGGAAACACTGAGGGAAAGAGTCATATCATCACCAACAAACACCATAGCGTAGGAAGAGTGAGGCCTTTTCTGTTGTGCTCACCTGGCACCCCCTGGAGGCTGCTGTGATGAGGAGGGACACTTTTGTTCCTGTTAAACTACACTGAGACCTGCGACCTTTGACTGAGACACAAAAGCCACTGAGATGCGCAGAGTAAATTTTGCTGTAGCTAAACAATAGCGCATGTAGGCTTTGATCAAAGTTCGCCAAACAAAGATCTGAAAGGTTTGGAATAATATGAGTATGCCATGACCCGGATTCAAACCAGGGTTGCTGCGGCCACAACGCAGAGTACTAACCACTATACAATCACGGCTGTCCTACTGTGGAGTAATCTGTCTAGAGCAGGGGTTCCCAACCAGTCGATCACAGGAAGAGTGTCAGTCGATCGCGTATGGCTATGTTCAGACTACAGGGCTTACTGCTCAACTCAGATTTTTTTGTGAAATCTGATTTTTTTTTGCGAGGCCGTTCACATTTCCAATTAAATACGACTTGTATGTGATCTCCAGTGTGAACTTTAAACGCCCCAAAAGTGTCCCACATGCGAGGTCACATGCAGCGAGCGTGCTCAGTGTTTACGGAAGTCGCCTAAAGTTGCTGACGTACCGGAGCCAAAACATGTACAGCTTATTTGTTTTAAGGAGGAGACGTAGAAGGTGAAGGACAAGGTTTTTGGTCACGGCGTTTTGTGGGGCAGTGGCAGCAACATCCGTATGAACGTGTTGGTGCGGAGTCGCAGACAAGAGTGGTGGGATTGCTATGTGCTTCACCGTTTCACTGTTACGTAGTTCATGTACTATTTTCGCATGACGAGAAGAACGTTTGTGTACATTTGTGAGCGCCTACTTGTACCACTCTCGCTAGAGGAAACACGCCCAGGTCGGATGAACGCGACCTGGCCGTTCAGACTGAAGTCGCATGCCAAAAGTTTGGATATGTATCGGTTTTAGGACCACATATCTTGGGCAACGTTCACACTGCAGCCTGAAGTGACCCGAATCAGATTTTTTTTTCGCCCATATACGACTTAAAAAAAATAATCTCACTCCAAAAGCCCATATTTGCCATGTCTAACAGGTCATTCTAAAATAGACTAGAATGCAGGAAATCACATCTAAACCCCCCCATCCCCTCGCATGTAGTTTTACTCCAGGGTAAAACTGCATGCAAGTTAGCCAGGAGTCAAACCTAGAATCTTCTGATCCGTAGTCAGACGCGTTATCCATTCCGCCAATAGCCCATGTATTCTCTGGAAAAATAAAATATCTTAGGGTCTCTCATAAAAGTGCCAGGCCCTATCAGAGTAACGTACTGTGTTCATCGTTTGGTGAGGTCAGGTTCAGACTCATTCATCCCTCCAGATCATGATTCATCTGAGCAGCACCAGGCACCAAAAACCATCACACAACAAACATTCATAACTACAGTAAAACCAAGCCTCAGTGATCTGCCGTCTTGTGTGGATGGTCAGGGTGCCACACTGAATGGAGCTAAATTATTCCCTGATTATGGGAAAGATGGACTGTTGTGTTTTTAGTTTTTGTTTGTCCATGATGCAGAAAAGAGAGAAAAGAGTGAATGTTCATGTATGTTAGCTTAACGGATTAATGGGTGTCACTCTACAGAGGACATGTTGGCGTGGGCTGCCTCTTCCTGGTGGCTGGCGTGTACTCGGCGGTGGCTGGCGTGTACTCTGAGCTTTGGTACTGCCAGGGTGTGCCTGTTTCAGCCTAACCCTGGTATGTTAATGGTACTCCGGTCTGTAAGTGAATTCAAGTATCTTGGTGTTACCTTGGACTCCACATTAACTTTTAAAACAAGTAAAGATTAAAAAAAACATTAAAAAAAACTAAATTTAGGCAAATTTGATCATCATTGCCAGAAAATGTTTTTCCACAGCGGATTTTTTCTCGCATTGAATACTGCATGCACGAGAACCTCAAAAGCAATAGAATCACTTTTTAAAAAGCTTTAAAAATATTTGACAGAAAATCTTTATCTTTTCATTGTCTCATACTTCTGAAATATAATATCTTAAGTTTAGAAAGTTTTAGAAAATTTAAACTTGCCTGCTCGGTGTATAAGGTCTGAAATGGACTACACCATCTTTGGATGAGTTAATTTTGCCCAAATTCAGCAACAAGAGACGCACAACACCTTATAGACGCACAACATTCAGTCTCAGGTGTTTTCAGTCGAGGTTCAGAAATCTGGAACAACATTCAGCTGCAATAAGAGACTCGACCACATTCCGTCAAACTCCTCGAGCGCTTTGTATACCGCCACATAGTTTGTTGTGTTTTTATTGAGTAGCCATCACCCGGAAGTACACTCAACAAAAATATAAACGCAACACTTTTGTTTTTGCTCCCATTTTTCCTGAGATGGACCCAAAGATCCAAAATTCACTCCAGATACACAACACTACCATTTCTCTCAAACATTGTTCACAAATCTGTCCAAATGTGTGACAGCGAGCACCTCTGCCCCGCCGAGACAATCCACCCCACCTCACAGGTGTGCTACATCAAGATGCCGATCCGACATCATGACCAGTGCACAGGTGCGCCCCAGACTGTCCACAATAAAAGGCCACCCCGAAATGTGCATTTTTTTTGCTTTATTGGGGGTCTGGGGACTCAGAACCAGTCAGTATCTGGTGTGACCACCATTTGCCTCATGCAGTGCAACACATTTTCTTCACATAGAGTTTATCAGATTGTCAGTTGTGGCCTGTGGAATGTTGGTCCACTCCTCTTCAAAGGCTGTTATGGACGAAGAACACAGGTGCATTTTATTGATGGCATTTTGAATGCACAGAGATACCGTGATGAGATCCTGAGGCCCATTGTTGTGCCATACATCCATGAACATCACCTCATGTTTCAGTAAGATAATGCACGGCCCCATGTTGCAAGGATCTGTACACAATTCTTGGAAGCTGAGAATGTCCCAGTTCTTGCATGGCCAGCATACTCACCGGACATCTCACCCATTGAGCATGTTTGGGATGTGCTTGACCGGCGTATACGACGGCGTGTACCAGCTCCCACTAATATCCAGCAACTTCGCACAGCCATTGAAGAGGAGTGGACCAACATTCCACAGGCCACAATTGACAATCTGATAAACTCTATGCGAAGAAGATGTGTTGCACTGCATGAGGCAAATGGTGGTCACACCAGATACTGACTGGTTCTGAGTCCCCAAACCCCCAATAAAGCAACAAAAAAAAATGCACATTTCGGGGTGGCCTTTTATTGTGGGCAGTCTGGGGTGCACCTGTGCACTGGTCATGATGTCGGATCGGCATCTTGATGTGGTGCACCTGTGAGGTGGGGTGGATTGTCTCGGCGGGGCAGAGGTGCTCGCTGTCACACATTTGGACAGATTTGTGAACAATGTTTGAGAGAAATGGTAGTGTTGTGTATCTGGAGTGAATTTTGGATCTTTGGGTCCATCTCAGGAAAAATGGGAGCAAAAACAAAAGTGTTGCGTTTATATTTTTGTTGAGTATAGTTGGACCACAGAGCCACATAGCGGTCACATGGTAGGATCGGATTGGATTTCTCCAAATCCGATCCCGTTACTTGGCAGGTGGTCTGTCCTATAATCCAAGTGCACATGAAACTCGTGTAATCGGATAATGGTCAGCGACCTGGCCGGCTCCACTACGCTATGTGGCGCTGTAGTCCAACTACTTCCGGGTGATGGCTACTCAATAAAAACACAACAAACTATGTGGCGGTATACAAAGATGGCGCTCGAGGAGTTTGACGGAGCAGCATTAGTCTACGTGTTGTGCATTCTTTCTTCGCAGCCATGATTTCGTCTGACGTTTCCGGCAACAATCGCTACTTATGACGGCGTCGGCACCTCCTGCCACTTCCGGGTGAAATCCCTGGCGAAAACTCCCGCGCATGCGCAGTACACCAATCCGATCCAATATCGTGCACAAGTGCAACGCCAAGCGGATTATTATCGGCCTAAGTTAGGGGTTCCAATCGGATTCCGGAAACCAATCCCTATACGATCCTTAGCCTGTGCACATGAATCCGATACAATCCCAATCCATTTGCAATCTGATTACACTCGTCCATGTGCACGCACTGAGTGATAGTTTGTCAGCCTTATTTCTTCCAGTCTGTCCCAGGGCATCTGTGGAGTGAAGACATGATGATGGTATTAAAAAGTGTATTATTATCCATTATTATCTATGGTGAAACTATTTGCCCATCAGCGCCATCATCTGGTCACACACAGTGCACCTTTTTTCATTCAATGACAGGTTTTCGTAATTGAGTTTGTAACCTTGTGGATTCCTCAGAGCACTCAGTCTGCGTGTGCGTGCGTGTCTAGGTGTGTGTATGTTTGTGTAGTATAAACAGAGTGGTGGATTTATGTGCGTCGCTCGGCTGCCGCCATTACACCGGCGCCAAAGTGGAACGGGGCGTTTGTGGTGAAGTATGACACCTGCCACTGGCCTCGTGTGATGGATCTGTGCAGATTAGCCTGAAAGAGCGCTCCCCTCCTCTGCATCCATCACCAGGGCCTCACGGGGTTCGCTAAACGTCGTCAGCACGAGCTCATCACGTCCAGTTTGTGCACACCGCCAGGGCTAATTATGTGAGTTAGCGTTAGCGCCGTTCGGTTATTGAGTTCTCATGTGAAGAAAACTGTTCAGACAAGCAACACACACAGATCTGTCAAGGAAACGTTTGAAAGCTTGTGGAGGGTCCGCCACCTCTTTGTTTCCATGGAGTCTGGAAGGTTCCATAGTATAGCATTAAAGGGCCCATATTACTCTATTTTCTGATATGTTAAATTGTGTTTATTCATCATAAACATACAGTACCTGGAGTAAGGTAGTGATGTTATGAGATGGGCCGAAGCTGCGAAGCGTGTGCCGAGTAATGAAGGGGGCGTGTCCGCGAAGCGCATTTCGAGGCTCGCTTCCTTTGGGGGAGGAGCCAAAATGATGACGTGCGAAGCCTCGCTGCCCGGCTGTACCACGTGATTACTTCAGGAAGCGGTTCAGATTTTGCTGCAAGCTTTTCCAGCTGTATAGACCCCTCAGGCTCCATTCAAAATGTGGGGATTTGAAGGAGAGTTGCATCAGTTGAGAGTTTGGAGAGAGTTTGGAGAGTCTAGACACTAGAGTTGCATAGCGTTTATATAGTTTGTAGATATTTTGGAGAGAGTTTGGAAAGTTTAGGGAGAGAGATTTAGGAGAGTGAGGAGAGTAGGATAGGTGATAGGATGGAGCCAGCGAGGAAGAGGAGGTTTTCCCCTGTGTGGGAACACTTTGATCTGAAAAAAAAACTGTTGAGAAACTCTTGTTTCTGAATAAAAATTAATAAAAAATAAAAAAAACATGTCCTGTACATCATTGTCCAAGTTACACAAGCATAATCTGTGTCCTTTTCCTAGTTCCACAAACACTTTCACTGTCCTCTGTCTGATTATGCCCTTGCCATTTTCAGAAAAACAGCTTAACATTTTATTTCATTTAATTTATTTAACAGGACAATGTACAGCCACATAATGCCAAAGGCGGAGATGTTTGTACCAGATTATAGCTTGAAAGCTAATTTCCATCTGTAGTCCTTTAACCTGTCATATATGATCATTTTGGGAAAATGTAAATGTAAATGTAAATGAAAATGCAAAACCAAAGTAATGCTGTTTTCTAGAAGTAAGATTGTGCAAAATGTTCCTCCAGTTGTTGCACCTGATGGCTCGGTTATTGAAGTTGTTCATGTTTTTAAATACTTGGGTGTCATAATTGATGATGGACTGTCTTTTAAGTTTCATATCGACTCTCTTGTCAAAAAGTTGCGTTTTAAATTGAGTTTTTATTTTAGAAACAAGTTGTCTTTTTCATTCAATGCCAGAAAGAGGCTTGTTGCTGCAACATTCCTCCCTGTGCTAGACTACGGGGATCTTTTGTATATGCATGCCCCAGCCCAAGCTCTGCGCTCTCTGGACTCAGTATTTCACGCCTCTTTGCGCTTTATTACAAACTGTAGTGCTCGGACCCATCATTGCGAACTCTACTCTCGTGTTGGATGGCCTGCTTTAGCGACCCGGCGGCTCACACACTGGTACAAACTTATTTATAAGGGACTTGTTGGGCTGCTCCCTCAATACCTCAGTGTGTATCTTCAGCGGAGGCCTGACGGACCCCAGAATTTACGTTCTCAGGATGTTTTCACGTTGCTGGTTCCTACTGTGAGAACAGAGAAAGGAAAACTGTGTTTTCAGTACCGTGCTCCAGCAGACTGGAATTGTTTGCAGAGAGTTTTAAAACTTCAAACACTCGTACCTATGGCTTCTTTTAATACTCTTTTAAAGGACCTGGAAACGCAATCGATGATATGCCAATGTTTTTAAACTGTTTTTCATCATTTTATTTGTGTTGATTTTAGATGTATTTGTTGTCTGGTGAGTCGTATTGTGTTTCTAATTGTTTTAACATTTTATCTGTGTTGACCTTATATTTAATTGTCGTCTTGTGAGTTGTACTGTGTGGGCCTCTTGGCCAGGACTCCCTTGAAAAAGAGATCTTTGAATCTCAATGGGACTTTTTTCCTGGTTAAATAAAGGTAAATAAATAAATAAATAATGTACACACACAGAATACATACAACATTTATTATACACATATGTGATAATATATGTATAGAAAGTATTTGGTCATACATGTTTTGTAATTCATAGTCCCAACAAACATAACAGACACAAAAATGCAATGCATCACACATTCTGTGGTTCAGATACAGCTGCCTGTGATTACACACTTGGCCAGTAGGTGGTTTCGTGCGCACATGAAGCTTCGAGAAATGAACCTTTTCTCGAACCAATTGGCTCAAGTGATTCAATGCCTCATGAGGCTTCATCTCACCATCACTAGTTTTAACAGGGGCGTATATCCAAAAAGTTACATTTCCACTGACAAACAGCCCCAGAACCCGCAGAGCTCCCCTTTAAAAGGGATAGTGCGTTTTTGTTTTTTTTTCTAATGTTAATCTGTATGGATTTCCTTCTAAAAGTTACGTGTGTTGACACCGGCTTACCTCTGACAGTCTCAGCTGATCCCGGTTCGGCTCGCTTTCTGGAGCCCACGTAAGTAGGTCAGGTAACTTCCCTGGAACATGAAATAAAGCTTGTTTTTCTTCTTTGTTAGAAAGGTGATATATTTGCGTCCGAAACAGTTGTCCACGAAACATCCAGCAGTGTATTTCGCATTCGCATATTGTCTCTCTCCACTCGTATCACTACGCCCATGTTAACTCTATCAGCCTGTAGTGATACTCAACGCTCTCAAGTCTTGCGCTTTGAGAGTGTGACACACCCATTTCAACGAGCTCACACGCTCACACTGTAAAAAGTGACTCTTTGGATCAAATTAAAAAATTTGCGTCAACTTGTCACATGTAATTTTTTTAGTTTCTCTCAAATTAAAAAAATAAAGTTTGAACAAAGTAAATAATGTAGTAATATCAATTCAAAAATATAATTTAAACCAAGGACAGTTTTCAAATACAATGAAATCATAATTTCAATTTAAATTTCCTCATATATTCAACCTGGCTTGAGCCAAAATCTTGCATAACTTCACAGTAATATTTTGTATGAATACAATGCATTTTTTCACCTTCAGAAAAACTAATGAAATTGCGTCGTTTTGTCACAAGTAATCAAATTACTTAACGCCAACATACAATCATGAAAAGACACAGTTCCAATTTCTCACATTTCTTTTATTACAACAACCTTCTGAAATGATTTTGAGATGAGCTGGGCTAGAATAGAACTGTATAAAAATGAAATAAAAAATATATATAAAATTAAATAGTTTTACAATCTCAACTCCAGCTGTTCAAAGGCACAAGAAACCGCTCAAAATTGTGAGGTAGGCCAATCTTTCAAAAAAAAAAACTGTATGAACATTATATGCATATAAAATTAAATTCCGTGACAGTGGCAGTGCATTTAGCAGACGCGCGTGCACACACGCACAGACTCACTCACACACAGGCGCGTGCGCACGCACACAGACGCACAGACAGGCGCGCACACACACAGACGCACGCACACACAGACGTGCGCGCACACACAGACGTGCACAGACACGTGCACGCACACACACAGACACGCGCACGCACACAGGCACGCACACAGACACAAACACACGTACGCACAGACGCACGCATGCACACGAGTGCACTGCCCTCCACTAATCAACAAAGCATCAGACTGGTGTGAATACCCACCAACAATGTTGCATGACAACTGGGGCAGCAACACTCTCAATAAAACAAGTGCCATTTAAACTCCATGAAACATGTCCCATTTTAAAACAAAGAAACATGAACAAAATCACTGAATGACGGAACAATGTTTTCTCTTGCAACAGCAACAAGCAATGTGATGAATACCAAGGCTCAGACTAACCATGTGACAATGTGTTTCTCTTCACAATTTTTCAGTCCTGCAGCTTAGCATAGAGGTTCTGAATCCTTCTTGACATTTGCCTACTTTCAATACCCATGATGATTTTTTGAAAGGTCTCAAAGGTATATTTGAGTTCCACTGGGTAACTCAGGTTGACTGCATAAGTCAGGCCAAATAGCATAGCACAAGCCGATGCAATGGAGAACAAGTTGTTGAGTACCTCAACACCATCGATAACAAGACCAATGTCCTTTGGAGGGGAGAGATCATCACCATCGCGGAGGACAAAGATGGCCATGGTGGCATTTTCAAGTTCTGCCTCTGCCTCTTCCTTTTGGACAACCTAAAATCACATAATTCAGTTAGTTTAGCCAATTCCCCATGGAGGGGAGAGGGGGATTATTCATTCAGTAAATGATTACAATTGTTGACACTCATAATAAAAATGAAAATAAAATCTGCTACAACCAGTATTTTTTGCTCCCACTTAGTTAGTTAGCATTGTCACTTACCAGGTACTCTTTGATCAGGTGCCTTACATCCTCACCGAGGTAGATCACAAGTGACTTCAGGATGCACTCTCTTCTTATGTTCGAGTCCACACCCTGTAGCAACAAAGCCATATCAAAATATAAAATGCGCATCAGCTTTCAACTCACCAACATTGAGATGACACTGAACGTGACAAAAGAGGAATCAAATGCGAAACATCTGCATTTCATACCTGATCCAAAGGCTTAAGGGCGTCGCTGATTTTCTCCCCGACGGCTCCACCTTTTTTCCTCATGACCCGAAGAAGCTGACTGCTCTGCTTATCCAAACCAGCTAAGAATCGTGGTTGTAGTGGTACTGTTGTGATCCGTAGAAATTCAGCATTGATCTAAAATACACAAATTAGACAACACATTTCATGTTAAGGCATATGAGTGGCAAAGTTAAATAGATTAGGAAAATATAGTGTTTGCCTGACTTGACTCTGGAATAGAGTTTTAACAGATTTTGACAGTGAGTCTACCTCATCTTCTTGAAACATTGCTGGCCATCGCTCCTGGAGTTCTTCTACCCTGGGCTGTTTTTCCACAATTTCTTGCCTACGGAGGGCAAATGTCTTGGCCATTTTTTCTCGGATGATCTTCCCGTTGTTCCGTTTCTTCACCTCCTGTACCTGTCGCTCCATCTCAAGATTTTCTGCTGTCTCGCCAACTGGATAGGACGGCACATGGTTGGTCTCACCACGTTTAGGTCGCTTGACATTTTTTGCTGGATGGGCGTCATCTGTAGCTTTGGTCTTTAGAGAATTGACAGCTAGCTCAGGGCATCCAAGTCCCTTCAGTTGGGTACGAAGGTTTCCCATCTTGGTTTTAAGTCTCTGTGTCCAACCATAGCATCCATTCCAAGATCCTGCCTCTGCCAAGCAGGGATGCTTCTTGATCAGTGCCTCTGAAACCTCACAAAAGTCTATGTTTTTTGGGTAGGCTTTATACTTGTAGATCAGATCAGACAACTTTTCCAGAATGTCTGACTTCATCCTCGGACCGGCTGTCAATCTTGTTCCGTTTCCCGGCCGTGTCCCAGTTCCCAGAGCGCACAGCTCGGAGCCCGAAGGGGGCTCAGACTGCAGTCAAGGAGGTGCACACTTGCCCCGACTGCAGTCCGCAGACCGCTTAACGACTGCGGTCTTCAGACCGCGTGATAACTGCGCATGGGACAAAAAAGAAGTGGGTCAGCAGTCGTCGCGCCGGTGTTCTGGCGAAATGTGTGACGCACATGCCCTTCGGGCCACGCTCCGAGCCGCGCGCTCTGGGAACTGGGACACGGCTTCTAATGGCAAAGAAACATGTCTGCGGCCATTTGCCCACAAAAATAACAGCAAAAGACCGCGCGAAACAGTTCCCCTCCTAGTAATTTATTTTCGATATTGGTAAGGTTGTTTTAGGACCATATCTGTGATCTCTGTGTATTTGTATTATTCTTTGTCCAGGGCTCTCAAGTTTTGAGCGGGGTCGTGCGTGTGACTGTAATTTCCGAGGACCGGGGGGGGGGGGGGGGTGCGCGCGAGTGAACAATTTTTGGCGCTTGAATTGCGTGAGAAATGCCGTGTGAGCGTGTGAACACGTCGAATTGCGTGTTGAGAGCTCTGTTTGTCTAAAGAGCAAACTTAAACTACAAAGCAACTAATGAGAGTTATATAAATGAAGTTATTACCTGATGGTTCTCAGTTTGTTTTATCATCACCGCACTTTGTCAGTGCGCGCTGAGAGGGGCGGGGAGGAGGGAGCGGGACATTTTTAACGGATTCATGTAAGAGTCTGGTCAATGCACCGGGCCCGCGTCTCACCGCGTCTCACCGCGTCTCACCATGGGCAGTTCGGCTCTGGGCCGCGCGTATTCCGCGCGTAAGCCGTCGGGGGGGACACGTTACGCACAGACGGAGACACCGGGACCGGAGTCGGTGCGTCTCAGAGGAGACGTGGCACCGGGACTGAGGCTCAGGACGTGCCCGGGGGACGGCGAGCAGACGCGCCGTCCCCCCCTCCCCCTGTTCCCCCTGCTCGGGGGAGCAGGGGGAGGGGGCGGCGCTGAAAACGCGCGGAGCCTGCATAAACTAAGCCACACAGACCGATTTTCTGGGCACAAAAAAACAAAAACAAAAACACTAATCAGGCATTTTAGCCCGCAACAATCACAAAAAATGCCCGCGAAATCCTGGGGGGTCTGATAAAGTCACATTGTATACGAGTGGTGTATATATGTATGCACATTATTCAACAGTCATGCATATTTCTTACCGATTTCTTTCTCTGGTCTTCCCGTCGGTGTGGAGCTCCGAACTTCGTGCAGTTAAAGACAATGGCGGATTCAAAATTCAGTTCAAGCTCTGGTTGTGGTGGCGTGACGTCAGTACGTACGCACGTCACGTGACATGCAACGTTTTCACTTGAATGGAATTTTTTTATTTGATTGTAAGTGTGCCAATTACTTTGAACCAATGAGGCCTTGATTTACATTGGATGAAAGTAATATAATAAATTAAACCAAACAAACGACAGAAACATAGCGATAATAGGTCAGTTCAATTAGATATCCTTCCTTACATCAATGGTTGCCCATGTTCACTTTTTTCAGTGCACACGCCACACATGGTATTTCTCACGCTGAAATTTTCTTAAGCAATTCAAAACTCTAGCCACTGGTCACAATGCTTCTGTGCCCAGAAAATCGGTCTGTGTGGCTCAGAAGAGTTAGTTATGCAGGCACCGCGCCGTTTTCAGCGGGAAAAAAAAACTCAACTGTTTGGGACGCAAATATATCACCTTTCGGACAAATGTTTTGTTTTGAGAAGAAAAACAAGCTTTATTTCATGTTCCAGGGAAGTTACCGGACCTACTTACGTGGGCTCCAGAAAGCGAGCCGAACCGGGATCAACTGAGACTGTCAGAGGTAAGCCGGTGTCAACACACGGAACTTTTAGAAGGAAACCCATACAGATTAACGTTTTAAAAAAAACGCACTATCCCTTTAAATACCCCTTAGCTCCGCCCCTGGGCTAAATAATTAACGAACCACTGGGTTTAAGATTTAACTTTTACTCATGAACCATTTAGCAAATAGTATATAAACATCACCAAAATGACCAAAATAACCTCCCTCCGGCGAGTACTTTAATTATTCATAATAATAAACAGACAAATATTAATGGTTTAGTCCACGTGACGTCCAGGAGCGCGCTTGCCTGGAAGAATCCATGACTCATCGCTGTACCAACGAGTGAGTCTGGTAACGCTTGATCCACAGAATGCGCTGCGGTTGCGCGTAGACAGACAGCTAAGTGAACCAATCAGAGATTGCGCCATCTTGATTCAAAACTGAGGCGGAACTTCCGCTGCCTAAGAGTGACTTTGCGGGCAAAGGCGGGTGCACTGACGTCACCATCTTTGAACGAATCAGAATCGCGGAGTCGGTTTGGAACCGGAGGAGCGAGAGTGGATGGAGAGTGTCCAAATGGTATCGCGGTGTATAGGAAATACAGAGAGATATCATTTGGCTGGCCAGGTAAGGAGTGCGCCACCGAGCGCGATTTAAAGCGTAAACAGGAAGTGCTCCGATTTGGCCCCTGAACCCGGGGGGAGCGCGCCACGAACCCGGGGGGAGCGCGTCACAAAGACAGCGCCAGGTAAGGAGCGCACGGACCCTCGAGCGGGAGAATAGAGTCCAGGCGGTGGGAGACAGTTTGTACGGGACAGGGTACAGGGCCGCGGGACACATGTGCGGGCCTCCCCCCACGGGCCCGCGGGGAGCGCTCCCCCGGCGGAGCCAGAGTCGGACCCTCCTCGACGCGCCGGTCGGTGATACCGGGGCAGCTGAGGGCGCTCCGTCAATAAACGTAAATGAAAAGTGTGTCCAGACGTTTAACTGATCGTGTCTGTGCAATGTTTTGACTCAAAATAGATAAAAACAAATGAAATCGTAATTGGAGCAGCACAATGATCAAATCACAGAAGCTGCAGTGATTTGAATAACAGACCGTCCTCTGCAAAGAACAGAATATCCTGTGTCTTTTATTGAAACATCTCGTACCTGTCGTTTAGACCAAACGTGTTCTGAAACCCCTGCGATTCTGTTGTCTGTTTCAGACGTGTTGTTCACATTTCACTCTGAACAGAATCTTTTAAAGGTCCTGTATGACACAGTTCTGTTCTGTGCTGGTTATGTTCACACATGTTTTAATGCCAAAAAAAAAGGAATTTGTGTTTTGTTTCGTTCACATGTTTGAGAAACACTTTCTTATTACTCTGCAAAGCTCAAAACGCTCTGTTCCACCTTGTGATGTCATGAAGTGGTGGATTTACCTTTAGTTCAATAGAGAATTGGTAGTTCCAGGACTGAAATGATCCAGTGGTGTTACTATGACTACGACTATGACTACGACTACTACTGCTACAACTACTACTGTTACTACGATGACTAATACTACTACTATTACTACGACTACTAATACTACAATTACTATGACTACTAATATTACTATAACCACTACTATGACTACTACACCTCCCTCTCCTCTCTCCTTTCTCCCCTCTCGTCTCCTCTCCCCTCTCCTCTCTCCCCTCTCCCCTCTCCTCTCTCGTCTCCCATCTCCTCTCTCGTCCCCTCTCCTCTCTCGTCTCCTCTCCTCTCTCGTCTCTCTCCTCTCCCCTCTCCTCTCTCGTCTCCCATCTCCTCTCCCCTCTCCTCTCTCGTCTCCCATCTCCTCTCCCCTCTCTCGTCTCTTCTCTCCTCTCCTATCCTCTCTCTAGTCTCCTCTCTTTTCCTCTCTCCCCTCTCCCCTCTCGTCTCCTCTCTCTCCTCTCCCCTCTCCTCTCTCGTCTCCCATCTCCTCTCCCCTCTCCTCTCTCTTCTCTCCTCTCCTATCCTCTCTCTAGTCTCCTCTCTTTTCCTCTCTCCCCTCTCGTCTCCTCTCTCATCTCCTCTCCTCTCTAGTCTCCTCTCTTTTCCTCTCTCCCCTCTCCTCGCTCCCCTCTCGTCTCCTCTCTCATCTCCTCTCCTCTCTAGTCTCCTCTCTTTTCCTCTCTCCCCTTTCCTCTCTCCTCTCTCTCGTCTTCTCTCGTCTCCTCTCTCCTCTCTCTCGTCTCCTCTCTCTCGTCTCCTCTCTCGTCTCCTCTCTCGTCTCCTCTCTAGTCTCCTCTCTCGTCTCCTCTCTCCTTTCCCCTCTCCTCTCTCTCGTCTCCTCTCTCCTCTCCTCTCGTCTCCTCTCCTCTCTCTTGTCTCCTCTCTCCTCTCCTCTCTCGTCTCTCCTCTCTCTCGTCTCCTCTCTCGTCTCCTTTCCCCTCTCCTCTCTCTCGTCTCCTCTCTCCTCTCTCGTCTCCTCTCCTCTCTCCTCTCTCTTGTCTCCTCTCTCGTCTCCTCTCCCCTCTCCTCTCTCTCGTCTCCTCTCTCTCGTCTCCTCTCTCGTCTCCTCTCCTCTCCCCTCTCTCGTCTCCTCTCTCTCGTCTCCTCTCTCCTCTCTCTCATCTCCTCTCTCCTCTCTCGTCTCCTCTCTCGTCTCCTCTCTCTCGTCTCCTCTCTCCTCTCCTCTATCGTTTCCTCTCTCCTTTCCTCTCTCCTCTCTCTCGTCTCCTCTCTCTCGTCTCCTCTCTCTTGTCTCCTCTCTCGTCTCCTCTCCCCTCTCCTCTCTCTCGTCTCCTCTCTCCTTTCCCCTCTCCTCTCTCTCGTCTCCTCTCTCGTCTCCTCTCTCCTCTCTCTCGTCTCCTCTCTCTCGTCTCCTCTCTCGTCTCCTCTGGTATCTCGTCAGGACTAATACCGGTCCAGCCAAGTGTGAGATTGGTTCTGTGGTTCTGATGGTCGCCGACTCCACCTGAGGCGACGCTGTGGATGAGCTGGACCTGTCCTGTAAACGAAACACAACTCCAGGTCTGTTCGTGACCAGGAAACTACATTAGAACAAAGATCAGGTTCCGGGGTCCGTCACCTGCTCTTTTCTATGGATACATCACTGCTCTGCCTGGAATGTTCCACAGCATGACTTTAAACAGCTCTACTTTACATTTATCCAATCACAGGTTTTAGAGCTCAAAAATACCAAGAAAAACAGACATTCTGACTGTGAGCGGGGTCGCCTCTCCACAGATCTGACCTGTAACTTGGTCTGGTTTGGTCTCCATGGAGATAGAAAGGTTTAATGCCGTACTGTGGAACATTCCAGACAAAGCAATAACACCTCCATGGAGAAAATAATTTGAAGTTTACTTGCCTTTATACGAGTAAACGCAAGATACATCAATAATAGATAGATAGGTAGATAGACCTTTAATGCCATACTGCGGAACCTTCCAGGCAAAGCAATAACGTCTTCATGAAGACAACCAGGCCAAGTTACGGGGCAGATCTGTGGAGAGGCGACACAAGAAGGATACATGTTTTTAAGAGTGTTGTTTTGTTTGTTTTTAAGCAGCAAAACCAAGAGAGACTAGTTTAATTCCATAACTTTTCCAGAACGTTTCAGGCAAAGTAATAACATCTCCGTAGAGACGAGCGGGTTTCAGAGTTAGTGCCGTTTAAGCCTGTGTGAGCTGTTTGTACGTTTAAACTTAAACCTGAGACTCTGGAGGATTTGCAGAGCTGCTTTTAAACATCATATTTCATTTGGCTGTTGTTATTTTTCCTATTTTCTGCTTCCTGGTTTTATGGAGGAGAAATTGACCTGTGCTGTGGGATTCTGCGCTGCGAGCTATAGGCAAACGGAGTACACAGAAATAATACTCAAATTATACTACAGATACTTCGAAATATTATCACTCAATTATTAAGTACTGTATATATATTTATTAGGGCTGTCCGTTTAACACGTTAATTAGATTAATTATGACACTGCAAATTAACGCGTTGTAAAAATTAACGCAATTAATTATGAGCGGTAATTCAGTGTGCATTTTAAATTCGGCATGCGGCGAGCGAATCGCTGCCAGGGCCTTTGAAGGGCAAGTTTATTTATAAAAAGAACAAAGACAAAGATCAACAAGAACACCGAGATTTGGAGCTTTTGTCAAAAAGAATTTTCCGATCACCGAAGCTGCTCCAGCCTGATGGATCAATTGAGCGATAAACGCGCCCAGACAAGTTCCATCGTTACTGGTGATAGAGCGAGCGTGAGCGCACTTCAAGAAACCAACAAACGACCAAACCAACAAACGACCAAACCAACAAACGACCAAACCACCAAACCACCAAACCACCAAACCACCAAACCAACAAACCACCAAACCAACAAACGTCCAATCTAACAAACCAACAAACGACCAAACCAACAAACGTCCAATCTAACAAACCAACAAACGTCCAATCTAACAAACCAACAAACGACCAAACCAACAAACCAACAAACCACCAAACCACCAAACCACCAAACCACCAAACCAACAAACGACCAAACCAACAAACCAAAAAGCCACCAAACCACGCTCGCAGAATTTGGGAAACGATTGAGCAAAGCGAACACTTGAAAATTGACAAACTCAATCGCGAGTGGGTTTGTTCATTCACGCAATCGCTCGCTCACAATTTCTCTCTCTCGCTCACACTCTTAAAATGCGATTAATTAGATTAATTAATTACAAATCCTGTAAATAAAATAATTAGATTTTTTTTTTTATTGCCTGACGGCACTAGAAGGAATTATTGTATTTTTGAGCAACAGAAAAGCCGTTATGAATAAATTCTAGGCGAATATGTTCTGATGTCATACCGTGGCTCTACCGTGGCTCGCCACCAAACCACCAAACCACGCTCGCAGAATTTGGGAAAAGAATGAGCAAAGCGACCACAGAAAAACTTGACAAACTCAATCGCAAAGTGGGTTTGATCGCTCGTTCGTTCGCTTGCTCACTCACTCACTCACAATCTCTCTCACACTCTTAAAATGTGATTAATTAGATTAATTAATTACAAATCCTGTAATTAATGAGATTAAATTTTCTAATTGCCTGATAGCACTAATATTTATCAATACAAAGTGATATTGTGAGAGAGAAAGAGCAATAACTTCCAGAGGGAAATTCAAGTTTTGCTGCAGAAACATTTCCACGGCTCTTCTCAGTGGCCTTTGTTTCAGTCAAAGGTCTCAGGTCAGTTTAACAGGAGGACTGGTCAGGGAGGGTCAGCAGATCATGTGTCAGGGCATTTTGAGGAGAGGAAGACCCAAAGGTGTCCCTCCTGAATGGTTCATTCAGTGTTTCCTCTGGAAGGTCTTCTACAACTTTTTCTCTCACATATGGTAAAAATCCTGTAGCATCTTTAGTTCACTCCTTAGCTAGCCTCTTGCACAGTCTCCATGGATACGGGAAAAACAAGTTAATTTCAAAGTTCAAAGTCAGCTTTATTGTCAAAAACCATATGTACAGCGCCCCCTAGGCCCACAGTGAACAAAAAACATCTAATAAACAAGACAATAAACACCATGACTAAAACATCACATATACCCGTAGCAAAAGTACAGTAAACTTGTGTATAATACAAATAAGTAAAACACACAGTGTGGAGCGGAATAAAGCTCAAATATGATATTTAAGCAGCAGTATCAGTGCCATTTAAGTGTCATTTAAGCATCAGTGTCATTTAAGCATCAGTGTCAGTGTCATTTAAGCGTCAGTGTCATTTAAGCAGCAGTGTGATTGGGAGAGAGTTGAGCATCCTGACAGTTTGGTGGATGAAGCTGTCTTTCAATCTGCTGGTCTTGGCCCTGAGGCTCCTCAGTCTCCTTCCTGATGGCAGCAGACTGAAGAGGCAGTTTGATGGGTGGGTGGGATCACCCAGAGGGCTTTGCGGGTGAGGCGGGTGCGGTAGATGTCCTCTCAGCTGCTCTCACTACTCGACATACGAACATTCGATTTACGAACATTCGGAGTTACGAACAGGGTCGGAAAAAAAAAAAAAAAAAAAGGTTAAATGTTTGGGCAAAAGCGCTGTACGCCTATTGCGACTTCCGGGTACAGTACGTAGTGCGTATTTCCGCCGCTGACGCACAGGCAGGTGCTGCGCAGCATCCCCCAAGCGTCACGCCCACTCAGTAGAAGTGTTCAGAACGTCAACTGAGTGGGCGTACTACGGTGTTACTACGGTGCGGTGTTATGAACTTTATTGTTTTTCTTGCATGCGTACAGTAATCCAATATGGTTGGTGAAAAGCTAGAGAAGCTTCTGTGAAAAAGCAGCAAGCCATTTCATTTGGAAAAGAAGGTGGCGATAATAAAGAAACTTGATGCTGGTGAGAAGATGGTGAATGTGGCACACGCATACAACGTGAATCGTTCGACAATTGGTACGATATATAAACAAAAGGACCGCATTATGGAGCATGTGAAAACTGCAGCGGGTATGCAATCCACCATGATAAGCAAGAAGAGAGTGAAACTCATGGAAGAGATGGAGAAACTTCTCGGTATTTGGCTCGAAAATCAGCGGCAGCTTTCCCCAAGAGCTCAAGGAAAATAGGAGGTAAATACACACACACACACACATACATTCACACACACGCGCTCTCTCTCTCTCTCAGCTGACTGCGTTTGCCTCTGTGTCCCTCTCTTCTTTTTATCTCATCAGTTTTCCATATTTTTAAAAAGCATATTAGTATTATTTAGTGTTATTTATTAGTGTTATTGTGTTATTAGTGATATTAGTGTTATTTAAATGCAGTACAAATCCATATAGATAACTTATACAAGCTTTAAACATATAATGACTTACAAACAAATTCAACTAATGAACGGGCGTCCGAAACGTAACTCGTTCGTAAGTTGAGGAGCGTCTGTAGCTTTTTCCGGCAGGACACGGTGCATGTGCCATACCACACAGTGATGCAGCTGCTGAGGATGCTCTCTGTGGTGCCTCTGTAATTTCACACAATCCAACAGTCTCTTGATTGTGTCCTTCAAACTGCACATGCTGCGGTTCTTAGTTGGCTAAAATCGCATGATATGATGTTAAAAAATGCTCAGTGAGCGAGAGCAGACAACCACTCTGTTGCCGTGGGACTAAGAATAAAATAAATCCAGAAAAACAGATTTATTATCCATGTTAGATGTTTGTTTTGTACCAGATCTTAGGTTTGGAAGCTCATTTCCATCTGCACGAGTTGACCTCATCACAGGAGTGTCTAAACGTCTCCATCTGTGAGCTTCAAAATCATCTCGTCTCTTGTTTATTTCAGAGCGTCGTACGTCTGTAATGTTTGTCTATCGTTTGTTTATGTGGTTTCTTTTTAAATTGAATATGACAGGTTGGACTCATTTTACAGAAACACACTTAAGATCATTAGAATATAACGCTGAAACTGAAATTAACTTTCCTGCAGTTCAAAAAGCGCCAGAATCTGAATCTGAATGACTTTGCGACTTCTAATTGGATGTTTATTTTTATGTTCCATTTTGACATTTCAGTTAGGTTAGCATTAGCATTTTTTTGTGTTTTTTTAATGTCTGCTGTCCTGCTGTTTTTGTGTAATGTTTATGTACACTCAACAAAAATATAAACGCAACACTTTTGTTTTTGCTCCCATTTTTCCTGAGATGGACCCAAAGATCCAAAATTCACTCCAGATACACAACACTACCATTTCTCTCAAAAATTGTTCACAAATCTGTCCAAATGTGTGACAGCGAGCACCTCTGCCCCGCCGAGACAATCCACCCCACCTCACAGGTGCGCCACATCAAGATGCCGATCCGACATCATGACCAGTGCACAGGTGCGCCCCAGACTGCCCACAATAAAAGGCCACCCCGAAATGTGCTTTTTTTTTTTGCTTTATTGGGGGTCTGGGGACTCAGAACCAGTCAGTATCTGGTGTGACCACCATTTGCCTCATGCAGTGCAACACATCTTCTTCACATAGAGTTTATCAGATTGTCAGTTGTGGCCTGTGGAATGTTGGTCCACTCCTCTTCAAAGGCTGTTATGGACGAAGAACACAGGTGCATTTTATTGATGGCATTTTGAATGCACAGAGATACCGTGATGAGATCCTGAGGCCCATTGTTGTGCCATACATCCATGAACATCACCTCATGTTTCAGCAAGATAATGCACGGCCCCATGTTGCAAGGATCTGTACACAATTCTTGGAAGCTGAAAATGTCCCAGTTCTTGCATGGCCAGCATACTCACCGGACATGTCACCCATTGAGCATGTTTGGGATGTGCTTGAGCGGCGTATACGACAGCGTGTACCAGCTCCCACTAATATCCAGCAACTTCGCACAGCCATTGAAGAGGAGTGGACCAACATTCCACAGGCCACAACTGACAATCTGATAAACTCTATGTGAAGAAGATGTGTTGCACTGCATGAGGCAAATGGTGGTCACACCAGATACTGACTGGTTCTGAGTCCCCAGACCCCCAATAAAGCAAAAAAAAAATGCACATTTCGGGGTGGCCTTTTATTGTGGGCAGTCTGGGGCGCACCTGTGCACTGGTCATGATGTCGGATCGGCATCTTGATGTGGCGCACCTGTGAGGTGGGGTGGATTGTCTCGGCGGGGCAGAGGTGCTCGCTGTCACACATTTGGACAGATTTGTGAACAATGTTTGAGAGAAATGGTAGTGTTGTGTATCTGGAGTGAATTTTGGATCTTTGGGTCCATCTCAGGAAAAATGGGAGCAAAAACAAGTGTTGCGTTCATATTTTTGTTGAGTATATGTTTAAACATTTCTTAAAAATCAATAAAAAGATTTGGATATTAATATTAGCATTCGCTTAGTGATTATAACCTGCTGCCTGATATTTAAAAGGCCCATGTTACGCCATTTATTTTCTGATTTTTGTTCTAATGTCGTTTTCTGCTTTAGTTCTGCTTTAGACTTGGTTTTGTCCTGCTTTAGACTTGGTTTAGTCCTGCTTTAGACCTGCATTAGTCCTGGTTTAGACCTGCTTTAGTCCCGCCGCAACCTGGTTTAGTCCTGCTTTAGTCCTGGTTTAGTCCTGCTTTAGTCCTGGTTTAGTCCTGATGGTTTAGTTCTGGTTTAGTCCTGCTTTAGTCCTGGTTTAGTCCTGGTTTAGTCCTGATGGTTTAGTCCTGCTTTAGTCCTAGTTTAGACCTGGTTTAATCCTGCTTTAGACCTGGTTTAGTTCTGGTTTAGTCCTGCTTTAAACCTGGTTTAGGTCTGGTTTAGTCCTGGTTTGAACCTGGTTTAGTCCTGGTTTAGTCCTGCTTTAGTCCTAGTTTAGACCTGGTTTAATCCTGCTTTAGAACTGGTTTAGTTCTGGTTTAGTCCTGGTTTAGTCCTGGTTTAGTTCTGGTTTAGTCCTGGTTTAATCCTAGTTTAGTCCTGGTTTAGTTCTGGTTTAGTCCTGGTTTAGTCCTGGTTTAGTCCTGGTTTAGTCCTGGTTTAGTTCTGGTTTAGTCCTGGTTTAGTCCTGGTTTAGTCCTGGTTTAGTCCTGGTTTAATCCTGGTTTAGTCCTGGTTTAGTTCTGGTTTAGTCCTGGTTTAGTCCTGGTTTAGTCCTGGTTTAGTTCTGGTTTAGTCCTGGTTTAGTCCTGGTTTAGTCTGTATTTTGATCTAATTAAATGTGTTTAATGTGATACTTGTGTCTTTATACATTTATTATGTAATTTTACATAATCTGAAATTTGCTCGTCTCCATGGAGATGACAAAAGGAGAAATCCAATTTGTCAACTGGACAAAAGTTTATTTGGTTGAATCCGTTTCTTGGCTCGTCAAAGCTGCTTCTTCAGTTCTGGTCAGACGCTGGTGGACACTGCCTGCAGGGGGCGCTAGAGACCGCCACACCTGCTTGTTTACAGTTTTATGCTGCGAGATGTTTGTCCAACTTTCCTCCAAACATCTGCGCCTGATCCTCCTGGACCTGCCTCAGATTCACATCTCGGGCGTTTACGGTGATAACGGCGCGTGCTCCTTCGGCGTGGCAACACAAACTGGCTCCGTGTGGCGGCGAGGAGGCACTTTCATTTGGAGCAGCGCTGTCGGCAGAAGCAATAACTGCAGATTAGCACAACTCTCGCGGGGCTCAGCGTTCCAGGCCATTCCTCCGCAAATGTTTTTCCCTCCTACACTTCCTCCTCTTCCTCTTCTCCTCCTCCTCCTCTGGATCTCAGTCTCATTCTCTCCTCTACCTCTCCTCTTCCTCCTCTTCTCCTTTTCCTCCTCTTCTCCTCCTACACTTCCTCCTCTTCCCCCTCTTCTCCTCCTCTTCCTCCTCTTCCTCTCCTGTTCCTCCTCTCCTCTTTCTCTCCTCCTCTTCCCCCTCTTCTCCTCTTCCTCCTCTTCTTCTCCTCCTCTTTCTCCTCTTCCTCCTCTTCTCCTTCTCTTCCTCCTCTTCTCCTTCTCTTCCTCTTCCTCCTCTTCCCCCTCATCTCCTCCTCTTCCTCCTCTCTGGATCTCAGCATCTCATTATCTCCTCTACCTCTCCTCTTCCTCCTCTTCTCATCCTCTTCCCCCTCTTCCTCTCCTGTTCCTCCTCTCCTCTTTCTCTCCTCCTCTTTCTCCTCTTCTCCTCCTCTTCCCCCTCTTCTCCTCCTCTTCCTCTCCTGTTCCTCGTCTTCTTTCTCTCCTCCTCTTTCTTCTCTTCTCCTCCTCTTCCCCTCTTCTCCTCCTCTTCATCCTCTTCTCCTCCTCCTCCTCTTCTCCTTCTCCTCCTCTTCCCCCTCTTCTCCTCTTTCTCCTCTGGATCTCAGCATCTCATTATCTCCTCTACCTCTCCTCTTCCCCCTCTTCTCATCCTCTTCTCCTCCTCTTCCCCCTCTTCTCCACCTCTCCCTCCTCTCCATATCTCAGCATCTCATTATTTCCACAGCCTTCATCTTTTCCTTCTCTCTTCCTCCTCTCCTCTTTCTCTTCTCCTCTCCCTCCTCTCCTCTTCCTCACTCACCCTTCTCCTCTCCCTCCTCTCCAGATCTCAGCACCTCATTGTCTTCACAGCCTCAATCTTCTCCTCTTCCTCTCCTCTCCCTCTCCTCTTCCTCCTCTCCTCCTTTGCTCCTTCCTCTTTCTCCTCTCCAGAGCTCATCATCTCATTATCTCCACAGCCCTCGTCTTTTCCTTCTCTCTTCCTCCTCTCCTCTTCCTCCTCTGCTCCTCCTCTCCTGTTCCTCCTCTCTTCCTTCTCTCCTCTTCCTCACTACTCCTCCTCTTTCTCCTCTCCAGATCTCAGCACCTCATTGTTTTCACAGCCTCCATCTTCTCCTCCTCTCCTCCTCTTGTTCCTCCCGTCTTCTGAGTGTCTCACTGTCGCCACAGCCCCCGTCCTTTCCTCCTCTCATTTTCCTCTCCTCCTCTTCTCTTCCTCCTTTCCTCCTCCTCTTCCTCTCATGTTCCTCCTCTCCTCCTCCTTCTCTTCTCTATTCTCCTTTTCCTCCTCATTTTCTCTCTATCCTCCTCTTCTCCTCTATTCTCTTCTTCTTCCTCTCTTCTTCTGAGCGTCTCAATGTCACCACAGCCCCCGTCTTTTCCTCCCCTTTTTCTCTTCCCTTCCTCCTCTTCTCTTCCTCCTCTCCTCTTGTTCCTCTCCTCTTTTGAGCATCTCATTGTCTCCACAGCCCCTCTCTTTTATTCTTCCTCCTCTTTTCCTCTTCTCCTCTCGTTCCTCTCGTCTTCTGAGTGTCTCATTGTCACCACAGCCCCCGTCCTTTCCTCCTCATTTTCTCTTCTCTTCCTCCTCTTCTCTTCTTCCTCCTCTCCTCCTCTTGTTCCTCTCGTCTTCCTCTCGTCTCGTTGTCTCCGCAGCCCCCGTCTTCTTCACCGTGGGGCCCGGCGTTTATTTGCGAGGGAAGGCGAGGACGCGATGAAGGCCATTAATCACCAGGCAGGCCATAACAGATAATTGTGAAGGGAGAGGAAGAGGAGCGGTGAGGTAAGAGGAAGTCTACGGGGGACAAAACAAAATAAATCAGCAAAAGCAGCGTGGGGATTGGTGCATACAACCACCTCCAATTTCCCCCGTGTCGGTGGCCCTCCAGTGGCCCCGGGGCCCGTCTGATTGAGTGCAGTGGGAGAGTGAATTATTACAGGAGCTGCAGGAGTCTGGTGGTCTGTGGTGTTTGTGGAGGACCGGGTGAAGCTGACATGTAGCGGAGAGGGGGATTGTGGGTATTGTAGTGCTGACGGACAGGTGTGGATCGTGGCTAAACGTTTTAGTCTCCAGTGCCATACAGCTCTGGAAAAGAAATAAGAGACCACGGCAAAATGATCAGTTTTTCTGATTTTATTACTTATATGTATGTGTTTGGGGAAAAAGGAACATTTTTGTTTGAGTCTATAAACTACTGACATTTCCCACAAATTCCAAATAAAAATATTATCATTTGTTTTGTTTTTTTTGTTAGGCTAAATGGCATTATGGAACTAAACCAGGACTAGACCACAAGTAAACCAGGACTAGCAGTGATCTAAACCAGAACTAGACCTGCTCTTCCACTGCCTGGAATGTTCCACAGTATGGCATTAAATGTGTCTTGCTTAAATTGTTTTTTATTGCAAACACAAGTACCGTCTTGGAGATAGATGAGTTTAATAATGTGGAACATTCTAGGCATAATAATCAGGTCTAAAGCGACACCTGCTTTAGACCTTATTAAGACCTGGTATAGTCCTGATTCAGACCTGCTTTAGTCCTGCTTTAGACCTGGTTTAGACCTGCTTTAGACTTGCTTTAGTCCTGGTTTAGACCTGGTTTAGTCCTGCTTTAGACCTGCTTTAGACCTGCTTTAGACTTGCTTTAGTCCTGGTTTAGACCTGGTTTTGCCCTGCTTTAGACCTGCTTTAGACCTGCTTTAGACCTGGTTTTGCCCTGCTTTAGACCTGCTTTAGTCCTGGTTCAGACCTCCTTTAGTCCTGCTTTAGACCTGCCCACTGCTCTTAATAACAGGATGGGTTAAATGCAGAGAAGAATTTCTCCTGTGTGAGATCAGTAAAGTCACTTCTTCTTTAGACCTGCTTTAGTCCTGCTTTAGTCCTGTTTTAGACCTGGTTTAGTCCTCTTTAGTCAATATAACCTAGTTTCCCCTTTTTCAGTCCTGGTGCAGACCTCATAGTTCAAAGCTAATACACTAGACCTCGTTTAGTCCTGGTTTAGTCCTGGTTTAGTCCGGATTTTGACCTGTTTAATGTGATACTAGAAAATAATCTAACTGACATGTACTTGTGCCTTTTCAGGTGTATTATGTAATTTTTCTGATGGAGGGTCTGAAATTCGCTCGTCTCCATGGAGATGTTTTTCCTCTGCCTTTTAGTCCTGTTAAGCCCCGGATTCCCCTGTGGCCCCTCAGTGGCCCCGGGGCCCGGCTGATTGAGTGCAGTGGGAGAGTCAATTATTACAGGAGCTGCAGGTGTTGGGGGTCTGTTTGGGGGTCTGTGGAGGGCCGGGTGGAGCGAACAGCGGGGGACACAGGTGGATTGTGGGTATTGTAGTGCTGTGGATTGTGGCTAACCTTTTCAGTCCCCTATAGTCTTATAAAACAGAACTGACTGGTACTTGAGTTGCAGTCTCGTCTATTTGTACTGTGTAACTTTTCTGAAACCTTAACGCTTGTCTCCATGGAGATGTTTTGCCTCTGCCCAGAATGTTCCACATATGGCATTAAATGTGTTTTAATAACATGTGTTTTTTATTGCCTTTTAAAACACTCTGTGAGCGCGTTCCACCTCTCCACAGATGTGACCTGTAACTTGGCCTGCTTGTCTTCTTGCAGATGTTATAGTGTGGTCGGCTTTCTACCAGAAATGCTACATTTTGTTTAGACCTTATTAAGTCCTGCTTTAGTCCTGCTTTAGTCCTGCTTTAGTCCTGGTTTAGTCCTGATTTAGTCCCGCTTTAGTCCTGCTTTAGTCCCGCTTTAGAGCTGGTTTAGTTTTGCTTAAGTCCTGGTTTAGTCCTGCTTTAGACCTGGTTTAGTCCTGCTTTAGACCTTATTAAGACCTGGTTTAGACCTGGTTTATTTTTGCTTTAGTCCTGCTTTAGTCCTGCTTTAGACCTGGTTTAGTCCTACTTTAGTCCTGGTTTAGTCCTGCTTTAGACCTGGTTTAGTCCTGCTTTAGTCCCGCTTTAGACCTGGTTTAGACCTGGTTTAGTCCTGCTTTAGTTCTGCTTTAGACCTTATTAAGACCTGGTTTAGACCTGGTTTATTTTTGCTTTAGTCCTGCTTTAGTGCTGGTTTAGACCTGGTTTAGTCCTGCTTTAGACCTGGTTTAGACCTGGTTTAGTCCTGCTTTAGACCTGGTTTAGTCCTGCTTTAGTCCTACTTTAGACCTGCTTTAGACCTGGTTTAATCCTGTTTTAGTCCTGCTTTAGTCCTACTTTAGACCTGGTTTAGTCTTGGTTTAATCCTGTTTTTAGTCCTCTTTAGTCAATATGATCTATTTTGCCCCTTTTCAGTCCCGGTGAAGACCTCATATTAGTTCAGACCTGATACTAGTCCTGGTTTAGTTCTGGGTTAGTCCACATTTTGATGTAATTAAATGTGTTTCATGTGATACTTGTGCCTTTACAGGTTTATTATGTAATTTCACATGATCTGATGGGGGTCTGAAACTCGCTCGTCTCCATGGAGATGTTTTTCCTCTGCCTTTAGTCCTGTTTACTCAGTTTGACCTGGTTTTCCGGGTGGCCTCCAGTGGCCCCGGGGCCCGGCTGATTCAGTGCAATAGGACAGTGAATTATTACAGGAGCTCCAGGTGTTTGGGGGTCTGTGGAGGGCCGGTGGAGCTGAGGTGGAGTACAGAGGTGGATTGTGGGTATTGTAGTGCTAATAGCTAACCTCTTTAGTCCTCGTGGAGACTTCATATTAGTTTAGACCTGCTTTAGTCCTGCTTTAGACCTGGTTTAGTCCTGCTTTAGTCCTGGTTTAGTCCTGCTTCAGTCCTGGTTTAGTCCTGCTTTAGACCTGCTTTAGACCTGCTTTAGACCTGCTTTAGACCTGCTTTAGACCTGCTTTAGACCTGCTTTAGTCCTGCTTTAGTCCTGCTTTAGACCTGGTTTAGTCCTGCTTTAGACCTGTTTTAGTCCTGCTTTAGTCCTGTTTTAGTCCTGCTTTAGTCCTGGCTTAGATCTAGTTTCTTCCTGTTTTTAGTAATGTACTTTTAAAGCTGTACTACGTAACTTTTCCGGTGTTGGTGAAACATGAGGAGCTGCAGATGGATCAGAAACAGGATCACACACAGAGACAGACGCACACACAGATCCGATGTGTCAGAGATTATAACTATAACACACAAGTGTTCCAGATTATTCTACAAATGTTATTTTCTCTGATTTTGCCAAATTGTTTAATTATTTAAACCATGTTACTGGCAAAAGGAGAAATTCAATGTCAAATGGACAAAACTTTATTTGGTCGAATCCGTTTCTCGGCTCATCCAAACTGCTTCTTCAGTTCTGGTCAGACACTGGTGGACACTGCCTATATCTGCCTGAAGGGGGCGCTAACTACAATGAAATGACTCTGAGACTACCACACCTACTTGTTTACAGTTTATGACCTGCTGCCCTATTGTTTTCTTTGTTTTGATTTAGGTTTGAGGATCGAGTTATTCACTGCGTGCACATGGACGAGTGTAATCCGATTGGGATTACACCACCAGATTGGGACTGTATCGAATTCATGTGCACAGGCTAAGGATTGTACAGGGATTGGTTTCCCGAATCCGATTGGAACCCCTGGCTTAGGCCGATAGTAATCCGCTTGGTGCCGCCTTGTGTACGATATCGGATTGTATTGGCGTACTGCGCATGCGCAGGAATTTTCACCAGGGATTTCACCCGGAAGTGGCAGGAGGCGCAGACGCCGTCATAAGTAGGGATTGTTGGCGGAAAAGTCAGACGAAATCATGGTTGCGAAGAAAGAATGCACAACACGTACACCAATGCTGCTCCGTCAAACTCAATTACAAAAACCTGTCATTGAATGAAAAAAGGTGCACTGTGTGTGACCAGATGATGGCGCTGATGGGCAAATAGTTTCACCATAGATAATAATGGATAATAATGGATAATAATACACTTTTTAATACCATCATCATGTCTTCACTCCACAGATGCCCTGGGACAGACTGGAGGAAATAAGGCTGCCAACCTATCACTCACTGCGTGCACATGGACGAGTGTAATCCGATTGCAAATGGATTGGGATTGTATCGGATTCATGTGCACAGGCTAAGGATCGTATAGGGATTGGTTTCCGGAATCCGCTTGGAACCCCTGACTTAGGTTGATAATAATCCGCTTGGCGTCGCACTTGTGCACGATATCGGATCGGATTGGCGTACTGCGCATGCGCGGGAGTTTTCGCCAGGGATTTCACCTGGAAGTGGCAGGAGGCGCCGACGCCGTCATAAGTAGCAATTGTTGCCGGAAACGTCAGACGAAATCATGGCTGCGAAGAAAGAATGCACAACACGTACACCAATGCTGCTCCGTCAAACTCCTCGAGCGCCATCTTTGTATACCGCCACATAGTTTGTTGTATTTTTATTCAGTAGCCATCACCCGGAAGTAGTTGGACCACAGCACCACATAGCGTAGCGGAGCCGGCCAGGTTGCTGACCATTATCCGATTACACAAGCTTCATGTGCACTTGGATTTAAGGACAGACCACCCGCCGAGTAACGGGATCAGATTTGGAGAAATCCAATCCATGTGTACGCCTTGATAGAGACAAATGATGTCTGAGACCTTCATTTCTGTTCTCTTTTTGACAAAAATAGCCTCTTTAACTCTCCTCTCAAACCAGTTCTTTTTCTGCCAAGATCTGGACCTCACTGTCCTCAAAGGAGTGGCCCGTGGCTTTTAGGTGGAGATGTACGGCAGACTGAGGTCCTTTTAGGTGGAGATGTACGGCAGACTGAGGTCCACTCTGGCTCTCTCGTCTGTGTTGGTACATCCTCTTGTGAAGTGGTTGTTTTGTTTCTTCAGCGTAGCGCTCGCTGCAGTCTTCACTACACTGAATGTTCTTGTTGTAAAGAGCTGAAATTAGTTTATTTTTCAATGATAAACTTTAGCATAATTACTGAAATTAAAAGCTATTTCAATCAAAACAAACAGGAACAGGTCCAGTTGCATTTGAACATATAGGACCCCTTAATTCCGCATCTATTGAACTTGTGAGTTTGTGGAGAGTTTGTGCTTGAATTTCTTTGCAGGATGTCACAATATCCTCCCAGAGCTGCTGTTTGGACGTGAACTGCCTCCCGGCCTCGTAGATCTTTCACTTGAGGAGCTCCAAAGGTTCTCAGCAGGGTTGAGGTCTGGGGAGGATGGGTTTCTCTTGTTTTATGGCCACAGCAGCCGATGATGCGGTGGCGTTCCTTGCAGCACCTTTTAAACACAATCTGCATAACAGTTTGTAGATTTAAGTACGTTTTAATCGAACCTGCCACAGGTACTTTTCTTCCTCGAGTCCGCGGTTTGATCGTTTACCTGTCGTCTCCGCGTCTGCCTCTGCCTCTCACCTGCCCCCAAACGCCAGGATCAATCACTTTAATGCAATTCAATAAACTTTTACTGTACCCTAGAGAGAGGAGGAGAAGAGAAAGAGAGAGGAATAGAATGGAGAAAAGAGGAGCAGCGAAATCCCAAAAGCACAGGCCACACCTCAGCAGTTTTATGTTCCTCTGCAAATGTCCCTGTGCTTTATCTCTCCATCTCTGCTCAAAGTACACACAATATACACAGGTACACAAACAGTACACAGATACACACAGTACTCTTAGACAGACACTCCTACTTGGTTGTACTTATCTTATTTTTGCTAATCGACCGATCATTGTGTGTAGATTATGAGGATTCCTTTGGGACAACAGCCGAAAGCAGAACTGAATGAGCTGAAGATTTGGTATTTTTGGATTAAAAATTAAACTCAATATTTAAAAGTTTAAAGGTGTATCTAAACCAGGTCTAAGCCAGGTTTAAGCCAGGTCTAAGCCAGGTCTAAGCCAGGTCTAAGCCAGGTCTAAACCAGGTCTAAACCAGGTTTAAACCAGGTCTAAAATAAATTATAAGATTTTGTATTTTTGGATATTTATCTGTAAAAAGTCAAATTAAACTCAATATTCACAAGTTTAAAGGTGTATCTAAGCCAGGTCTAAAATAAGTCTAAACAAGGTCTAAGCCAGGTCTAAAATAAGTCTAAACAAGGTCTAAGCCAGGTCTAAACCAGGTCTAAAATAAGTCTGAACCAGGTCTAAACCAGGTCTAAGCCAGATCTAAACCAGGTCTAAAATAAGTCTGAACCAGGTCTAAACCAGGTCTAAGCCAGGTCCAAAATAAGTCTAAACCAGGTCTCAAACAAGTCTAAGCCAGGTCTAAGCCAGGTCTAAAATAGGTCTAAACCAGGTCTAAAACAAGTTTAAGCCAGGTCTAAACCAGGTCTAAAATAGGTCTGAACCAGGTCTAAAATGGGACTAAACCAGGTCTAAACCAGATCTAAAATGGGTCTTAAATAAGTCTAAACCAGGTCTTAAATAAGTCTAAACCAGGTCTAAAATAAATCTAAATCAGGTCTAAAATAAATCTAAACCAGGTCTAAAATAAATAATAAATAAGATTTTTATTTTTGGATATTTATCTGTAAAACGTCAAATTAAGCTCAATAATTACAAGTTTAAAGGTGTATTGTGGGTCAGTCAGATGCTTTTCTCCGTGTGGATGTTGGGCGGTATGACCAAAAATTGATATCACGGTATTTTTCAAAATTATATCAGTGTCACGGTATTTGACGTTATTTTTTTTCCGTTCTGCTGCTCTGTGTTCCCCACGTTTTGTACGCACACACTCACCGGGTTTGGGATATATGAAAAATCCGTAGCATAAAAAAAAAATTACCAAATTTGCATTCGGTATGAAGCGGTATACCACCGAGCCCTATGTTATTGCTTTGAATGTTCCACAGTATGGCATTAAACCTTTCTATCTTCATGGAGACCAAACCAGACCAAGTTACAGGTCAGATCTGTGGAGAGGCGACCCCGCTCACAGTCAGAATGTTTGTTTTTGTAGATATTTTTGACGTACAAAACCACCTGTAATTGAATAAATGTAAAATGGAGCTGTGAAGAATCCCTCAGTCGTCCAGGTAGAATCCACGGCAAAAGAAGAAACTCAATTTGTCAACTGAACAAAAGTTTATTTGGTTGAAGACGTTTTGCGGCTCATCCAAGCTGCTTCATCTGTTCTGGTCAGGCGCTGGTGGACACTGCCTATATCTGGCTGAAGGGGGCGCTATCTACAATGAAATGACACTACCACACCTACTTGTTTACAGTTTGTGTTAGTTAGGTGGACCTATTAGATCTGCAGTGGGAGTGGAGTGTGGGTCTTGTTAGTTCAGTAGTGGTTTCATAGTTCATAGTTTGCTCTATTGTCGAATTCTGCCATATGTACATGACATACAGCAAATCGAAATTTCATTTCTCCCTGGCCAAGCAGAGACAGAGACAGTGACGGCTTGGAGATAACAGAGTAGAAAAAGATGCAATACAATCAATAACAATATTCACAAACATTACGACAAAAACAATTGGACACAATTGGACAGGTAAAACACACGGCGTCTTTTTGTTTGGTAAACAAACGGGAGGGTGGGGAGGGGGAGCAGAACAGAATATTGAGGAAATTGATTGAAAACTGAAGCTGAGGCGAAGATTACTAAATAGGCAGGGCAGAGTGTTTACAGAATACATGTTCAGAGTGTTCCAGCTGAATTTGATATGTCCTTTTGTTTATAGTGTGCCGTGTTAAAACCGCAGCTGTGTCCTTGGGGGGAGTGTTGATGTTGGAGAGCAGAGTTAAAACAAAGGGTCCTGTTGATTCAGAGATTTTAAAGGAGAATGAGCAGAATTAGCAGAACCATTCAGGACCAACCGCTGAATATCAAATCGAGAGATGCATATCGTGAAAATCGTACAGAGATTTGGATACCGGCACATCCCTCGTTAGGACTCGGATCAGAGACCTCTGGGAATATCAGGTGGGAAATGTTGTTGTGTCCTTAGGCAAGACTCTTCACCCACCTCGTCTAGAGTCTGTGTGTGTTTGTGCTGTATAAATATGTGACCATTTGTGCGTTCGCATTCATGGCAGTTGTATAACAGTGAATGAATATTGTGCGTTTTTATGAAACTATAAACTCGTGTGATTAATCGAAACCAAACACAGAGCTTTGTTTTCACACGATAGACCTGGTTTAGTTGGAACTGTTGTTAAAGTCTCAGATCTCTGCTGAAAATCAAACTCCTGAACAGGACCGTGAACTCGTATCGATCACAGGCTCCTGAAAATGTGGAAAATAGGTCTAAAATAACTCTAAACCAGGTCTAAGCCAGGTCTAAACCAGCTCTAAAATACACTCAACAAAAATATAAACGCAACACTTTTGTTTTTGCTCCCATTTTTCCTGAGATGGACCCAAAGATCCAAAATTCACTCCAGATACACAACACTACCATTTCTCTCAAACATTGTTCACAAATCTGTCCAAATGTGTGACAGCGAGCACCTCTGCCCCGCCGAGACAATCCACCCCACCTCACAGGTGCGCCACATCAAGATGCCGATCCGACATCATGACCAGTGCACAGGTGCGCCCCAGACTGCCCACAATAAAAAGCCACCCTGAAATGTGCATTTTTTTTGCTTTATTGGGGGTCTGGGGATTCAGAACCAGTCAGTATCTGGTGTGACCACCATTTGCCTCATGCAGTGCAACACATCTTCTTCGCATAGAGTTTATCAGATTGTCAGTTGTGGCCTGTGGAATGTTGGTCCACTCCTCTTCAAAGGCTGTTATGGACGAAGAACACAGGTGCATTTTATTGATGGCATTTTGAATGCACAGAGATACCGTGATGAGATCCTGAGGCCCATTGTTGTGCCATACATCCATGAACATCACCTCATGTTTCAGCAAGATAATGCACGGCCCCATGTTGCAAGGATCTGTACACAATTCTTGGAAGCTGAAAATGTCCCAGTTCTTGCATGGCCAGCATACTCACCGGACATGTCACCCATTGAGCATGTTTGGGATGTGCTTGACCGGCGTATACGACAGCGTGTACCAGCTCCCACTAATATGCAGCAACTTCACACAGACATTGAAGAGGAGTGGACCAACATTCCACAGGCCACAATTGACAATCTGATAAACTCTATGCGAAGAAGATGTGTTGCACTGCATGAGGCAAATGGTGGTCACACCAGATACTGACTGGTTCTGAGTCCCCAGACCCCCAATAAAGCAAAAAAAATGCACATTTCGGGGTGGCCTTTTATTGTGGGCAGTCTGGGGCGCACCTGTGCACTGGTCATGATGTCGGATCGGCATCTTGATGTGGCGCACCTGTGAGGTGGGGTGGATTGCCTCAGCGGGGCAGAGGTGCTCGCTGTCACACATTTGGACAGATTTGTGAACAATGTTTGAGAGAAATGGTAGTGTTGTGTATGTGGAGTGAATTTTGGATCATTGGGTCCATCTCATGAAAAATGGGAGCAAAAACAAAAGTGTTGCGTTTATATTTTTGTTGAGTATAAGTCTGAATCAGGTCTAAAATGGGACTAAACCAGGTCTAAACCAGGTCTAAAATAGGTCTGAATCAGGTCTAAAATGGGACTAAACCAGGTCTAAACCAGGTCTAAAATAGGTCTGAATCAGGTCTAAAATGGGACTAAACCAGGTCCAAACCAGGTCTAAAATAAGTCTAAACCAGGTCTAAGCCAGGCCTAAGCCAGGTCTAAAATAAGTTTAAACCAGGTCTAAGCCAGGTCTAAACCAGGTCTAAAATAAGTCTAAACCAGGTCTAAAATAGGTCTAAAATAAGTCTAAACCAGGTCTAAAATAGGTCTAAAATAAGTCTAAGCCAGGTCTAAAATAAGATTAAGCCTTTATTTGGTCTCACACGGGGGAAATTTGACTTCTGCATTTGACCCATCCTTTTCAGGAGCAGTGAGCAGCCATCTTTAGGCGCCCGGGGGGCAGTACCGTGAAGGGTCTTGGGGTCTAAACTAAATCTGAACCAATGTTGTTGTGTCCTTAGGCACTTCACCCACCTCACAGAGAGAGTGAGAGTGTGTATGTGTGTGTGTTTGTGTCTGTGTGTTTGTGTCTGTGTGTGTGTGTTTGAGTGTGTGTGTGTGTGTGTGTGTGTCTGCGTTCGTGGCAGTTGTATAACAGTGAGTGAATATTGTGCATTCTTTATAAATCACCTGCGTTTTTATGAAACTATAAACTCGTGTGATTAATCGAAACCAAACACAGAGTCAGAGGTGGGAGGAGCTGAGGACTGTGGAGGAAATAAAACACAAGAATGAAGGGAGGAGAGAGGGAAGGAGAGAGAAAAGAGAGGAAAGTGGAGGGAGAGGAGAGAGAGGAAATGAGAGAGAGAGGAAACTAAAATAGGTCTAAAATAAGTCTAAACCAGATCTAAACCAGGTCTAAAATAGGTCTAAAATAAGTCTAAACCAGATCTAAACCAGGTCTAAAATAAGTCTAAACCAGATGTAAAATGGGTCTAAATCAGGTCTAAACCAGGTCTAAACCAGGTCTAAAATAGGTCTAAACCAGGTTTAAAATAGGTCTAAAATAAGTCTAAACCAGGTCTAAACTAGGTCTAAACCAGGTCTAAAATGGAACTAAACCAGGTCTAAAATAAGTCTAAACCAGGTCTAAACCAGGTCTAAACCAGGTCTAAAATAGGTCTAAACCAGGTCTAAACCAGGTCTTAAATAGGTCTAAACCACGTCTAAAATAGGTTTAAAATAAGTGTAAACCAGGTCTAAAATAAGTCTAAACCGGGTCTAAAATATGTCTAAAATGGGATTAAACCAGGTCTAAACCAGATCTATAATAAGTCTAAACCAGGTCTAAAATAGGTCTAAACCAGGTCTAAAATAGGCTTAAAATAAGTCTAAACCAGGTCTAAAATAAGTCTAAACCAGTTCTAAAATAAGTCTAAACCAGGTCTAAAATGGGATTAAACCAGGTCTAAAATAAGTCTAAACCAGATCTAAGCCAGGTCTAAACCAAGTCTAAAATAGGTCTAAAATGGGAGCAAAAACCAGGTCTAAACCAAACAATAGAGGAAGGAGGGACTTGAGAAAGAAGAGGAAGAGAGAGGGAGATGGGACAGATGGAGAGAAGAGAGAGAGTGTGTAGGAAAGAGGAGAAGAGAGTGGAGGAAAGAGGAGAAGAGAGAGAGTGGAGGAAAGAGGAGAAGAGAGAGACAGGACAGAGAGAAGGAAAGAGAAAACAAGAGAAAGAGGTGAAGAGAGAGATGGGGGTGGAAAGCTGCAGAACAAAGAAAAACAGAAGAGGTGGCACGAGGAAACAAGAAGAGAGAGAGAGAGAGGAGTGAGCGACTACACGAATGGTCTTAAAGTGCCTCTACAGGCTGAGCTGAACTAAAACACAGTTAAGATTGCGTTTTTGTTTATTGTTTTTTTAGGTTTCAAATGTTATTTTTCTGAGTCTGAGCTCAAAAAACAAAAAGGTTGAAAAAGTGCTCAGTGTGTGAGGCAGGAAGCCACAAGAGCAGCCACTGTGTGAGTTTATTATAAGAGTTTTCAGCAGACCAGACATCACATCGATCTCCTGTAGGTCAAATTTAACTCTGGGCTGTTGTTAAATGAAGTGTTTTGTTCTGGGTTTGAGTTGCTATAGAAACCATCAGCATCATAATTTTGGGTTTACACGTGGGACACTTCAGGCTGAAGGAGAATGTGATCAAGACAAGAGGAAAGCACCAGCTGGTCCAAACTGCTGCTCTCCAAAAGTCTGAGTCCAGCTGTGACTCGGGGAAGGAAGGCAGTTTAAAGCCATACTCTGGAACTTTATGGAACTATTGTTTACACAGGAGTAAATTAAAGTGTAACTCTCAGAAAGTTTTCAAATATTTGTGCCAAATCTGCTCCATGAACTGAATGGAAATTAATATTTCTAAACAAATCATAAATTGCAAAAATCCTTTTGAAGGTTTTTGGTCTAAACCAGGTCTAAACCATGTCTAAAATAGGACTAAACCAGGTCTAAACCAGGTCTAACCCAGGTCTAAAATGGGTCTAAACCAGGTCTAACCATTGTGGGAGCTGGTGGGAGTTGCTTAAAAGAATGTAAAACAAGTCCTGTGTGAAACTAGCCCAGTGTGAAACGATCCCTGTGTGAAACGAGCCCGTACAGACCCCTGCAGCTCAGTGTAAGTCTCGTGTTCTTGTCAGACCTGCGGCGTCTCGGGACCGAACTCGCCATAATCGGCTGGATTGATGCGAGTCAGTTTCCTCGACTCCTGTTTGGCCTTGGACGGTGAAGTGTGACGGCCGCTCGTCCTCGCCGGCGTTCACCGTACGAGCGCCGCGCCTGGTTTCAGCTAAATGAGAACTGGACTTCAAAGTGGGATGATTGGAGCTTATGCAAGAGCGAAGTCTGAGGAACGGAGCTGCTGTGCCGCTCCGCACAGACCAGAGAAGAAGAAGAAGAAGAGGAGGAGGAGTGAGCGGCGTGGAGCGCATAACAACACAAGGTTTATCAGTTTCTGATACTTTGCAGCTCATGTCGTCATGTCCTGAACCTGTTACTCGAGTTAGACTTTAATCCGAGCTTTGTTTTCACACGATAGACCTGGTTTAGTTTGAACTGTTATTAAAGTCTCAGATCTCTGTTGAAAATCAAACTCCTGAACAGGACCGTGAACTCGCATACCAGGTCTACACCAGGTCTAAAATAAGTCTAAACCAGGTCTAAAATAAGTCTAAACCAGGTCTAAACCAGGTCTAAAATAAGTCTAAACCAGGTCTAAAATAGGTATAAACCAGGTCTAAAATAGGTATAAACCAGGTCTAAAATAGGTCTGAACCAGGTCTAAACCAGGTCTAAACCAGGTCTAAACCAGGTCTAAACCAAGTCTAAAATAAGTCTAAACCAGGTCTAAAATAGGTATAAACCAGGTCTAAAATAGGTCTAAAATAAGTCTAAACCAGGTCTAAATCAGGTCTAAAATAGGTCTAAAATGGAACTAAACCAGGTCTGAAATAAGTCTAACCCAGGTCTAAACCAGGTCTAAAATAGGATTAATCAGGTCTAAACCAGGTCTAAAATGAAATTAAACCAGGTCTAAACCACGTCTAAACCAGGTCTAAAATAAGTCTAAAATAAGTCTAAACCAGGTCTAAACTTTTCGGACAGTGTTTGCTCAGGTGTGCATTCCGTCTCCGTGGTAACTGCTGAACGTTGCACTATTAGAGATGCATTTAGAACATCCCGGCACACCACGACCAATACTTTGCAGCTGATGTCGTCAACGTTCCCTGTACTGGAGCGAAGTCGACTACAGACGCACAGTGAACGCCCGCGGGGACAACCGGCCATCACGCTTCACTGCCCAAGGCCAAACAGGAGCCGAGGAAACCGACCCGCATCAATCCAGCTGATTATGGCCGAGCGCGGTCTCTGACACGGCGAGTCCTGAACACCTGCAGGGTTCTACGTGTGTGTGTACACTGAAAGGGTTCTGTACATGTTTCTTATAATCTGGACACCTGCAGGGTTCTAGGTACAAGTTTCACGGTCTCGGAACCTGCTGGGGTCTACTCGTGTTTGTTTTTTTCACTTAGAACCCTGCAGGTGTCCAGACTATGTACTTGTTTCTTACAGTCTGGACACCTGCAGGGTTCTAGGTGCTTGTTTCTTACAGTCTGGACACTTGCAGGGTTCTAGACAGTGCTTTAATGTGTTTAAACTCCATTTACTAGTAGACGGACTAATTAAGATGTGTGAAGGAAACAAAACACAGCTCCAGGTCTGTTTTTGAGGAGGTAGCATCATTAGAACATGACTAAAAGCTCACAAGAGTCAGTTTAGTGTAATACGGGATCTTGAGGAGACGGTCTAAATACAAGAGAAACAAAACACAACTCCAGGTGTGTTTTTGACAAGCTAACTTCATTATAATGAGACCAAAAATGGCAAAAAAATCACCTGAGTTATTTTGTTTTTAAAGTGTCCCTTCTCGGGCCCAGGTGAGGTGTAGATCTGGACACAGGCAGGAGAGCAGTGCATTCTGGGTACTAAACGGCCTGTTAGTGGAGCTTCGTCCGAACTGCGACACAGAAGCGATTTAGAGTCTTAATAAGGAGGCTGTAACCATGGTGATGGAGAGGAAAACAAACACAAGAGGAGCCGAGTGTGAGCAAGTGAAAATAAATGAGACTGTACAGCTGAAAGGTCCAGTGACTGTAGTGGAGATGAAAACGTTTTGGTTGGGGGTCCGTCACCTGCCTGTTTCCATGGATACGTCATTGCCATCTGCCTGGAATGTTCCACAGTGTGGTATTAAACAGCTCTACTTTACATTTATTCAATTACATGTGGTTTTATAGTTCAAAAATACCCAGAAAAACAGACATTCTGACTGTGCGCGGGGTCGCCTCTCCACAGATCTGACCTGTTTTAGTTTAGTTTATTTGATTTGTTTGACAGGGACAATGTACAGGAGCATTAATCACACAAAAAAAATGAAGAGAGACAACATCAAACAATGAACATGAAGCAGAGAATTCATAATATTTACAGCGGCGGTTTCATCAATTAGTAAAAAATAATTCAAACTTTTCCCCCTTCTCATGTCTAATCTTTAACGCTGACACGTCTTAGAAACTGTTAATGTTAATTTCCAGGCTAAATTTTATGAAGCATTTGCATAATTTGAGCTCAGTTGGAAGTTTGCTCCGTTCTGAGATTGTTTTAAATGAAAATGCAGAATGTCCTAATGATGTTTTCTGTTTTGGTTTTACACATTGGCCATTGATCATTGACCTGGTTGTTCTGACCATCTGATCAGATGTTAAATAAACTTTTTCATTGGTGGTGGTGCCGCATTATTATATTGTTTACTTCTTCCCCTGCACTTTTGCAACACTTTTTTTTACCATGTACTATTATTGCATGTTATTAGTACTTCTTGACTATCTTAGCGAGTCAACGGTTCTTCTGATCCTAAGCATTTCATTGCATTGTTGACCCTGTGTTGATTCTGCATATGACAAATAAACAATCTTGAATCTTGAAAATCTTGAAATTATTGATTATCTTGAGTAATAACCTTAGATTGGCCAGTTTAATTGTATTATCAAAGTTTTTATGTTTATTTAATATCTGACAGTGATGGTATTTCCGTGGTTTCCGATCTAGAATCTTAAAGATCCCATGACATGGTACTTCTTGATGCTTTTATATGGCTCCTTAATGGTTCCCTAATACTGTAAATGAATCCTTCTTCAAAATCAACACTCAGTGCATGAGAAACAGAGATAAGATGAGAAAGAGTAATTTTTCTCACTCTGAACACTCTATAATGGGCCTTGTTGCTTGAATGCAAATGAGGAGAAAAGAGCTGGCCAATAGTAGAGGGTGGGGGCGTGGCTAAACTCTCCCTCTCGCTCTGATCCATTTCCTTGTTTTTGCACGGGGAGAGAGATTTGAAGCGTTCCATTGAAAAATAAACACATTTCCACATAAAATAAAATTAAACCACTGCTGTTCAAAGGTCCAGAGGTCTAAAATAGTTTAAGGTCTAATCTGGGTCTAAACCTCAAAAATACCCAGAAAAACAGACTCTGACTGTGAGCGGGGCCGCCTCTCCACAGATCTGACCTGGAACTTGGTCTTGTGAAGATAAAATGATAAAATGTCTTTTAGTTTGTGTTTTAGAGTCTGTTGTGTATAATGAGCAAAACACAATTATTAAATCATTGCGTCCCTATAACTGGAGGAAACAAATCCATAATATCCATAAGACAATAAAACCAGAGCCAGTGTCCCAGACCAGACAGACGGTGTCCTGGCGTAACCCGGGCCCCCTCCTTTACCCCACGCCCGGGGCCCCACACCCGAGAACCCCACGGCCAGGAC
The DNA here is from genome assembly GCA_036785185.1 of Paratrypauchen microcephalus. Lineage (NCBI taxonomy): Eukaryota > Metazoa > Chordata > Actinopteri > Gobiiformes > Gobiidae > Paratrypauchen > Paratrypauchen microcephalus. The sequence goes on along the minus strand of JAVJIX010000072.1, from coordinate 4,056,952 downwards.
CCTCTGAAGTGGGTGAAGAGGCGATGGGGCTGGAGGAGCAGGAGGAGCATGAATAATTGAACATGAGCGCTCTGACCCACTGTCTCTGATCTGAACAAGCAGATCCTGTTTTTATTTTACATTTTTATATCGCCACAATCTCCCAAAACTTTTACTCAAGAGTCACACAGTGTAGTGAGTAAATCCCCGGAGTTCATTTTGAATTGAAACGACTTTTGGGTGATTCTCCAACTATCAAAGAATTTGTGTCCCAGGCAGAAATAAGAAAAACAAAAACACGTTTGTCATTTTTTATTCATGCTGCACTTACTAGACACAAAGATGAACTTACAAAAAATGTATGATAAATAAATTACTATTTTTATTATGTAAAATCTGGTTTTATATGGAGTGTTTTTGCTGTATGTCCTTTGTCCCTTGTCCAGATTTTGGACTCTCAGTCCCTCATAAGACTGAAATTAAATTTGATTCAACAGTAACTTCATTGACAAATGACACAGAAATTCCTTATTTTAATGAAAAATATCGTGTGCTTGAAAGATATATTAGTATTTTATTTATTTTTCATAAAAAGAACACCTGTCCCTACTGTCATTTCCACCACAAAATGTAACTTTTATCTTTTATTGAAACCTTTGTCTCCTTGAACCACATCAGTTGTGATGTGACAGGAGCTCATGTTAGCATAGCAGCGTTAGCTCCACGGAAGGAAGGGAAACAACAAAATCAAGGTCAAGTTTATTATAGTAGTATTATATATATATTATATATATATTATATATAGTAGTATTATAGTAGGTTTATTAGTCATCATTTCCAAACACCTCATATTTCCTTTGAATGCACAAATAATGAGAAAAATACCATTTTATATTGTGTATTTTGAGTATATTTTATGCTAACTCTAAAACAGAGATTAGCATGCTAATATGTTATGAGATTTTAAAGGTCCCATGGCATGAAATTTTCACTTTCTGAGGTTTTTGAATGTTAATGTGAGCTCCCCTACCCTGTTTAGCCCCCCCCCATGGCTAAAAGTTGCGAAATGTCTAAACTGAGCATTTGCGGTCATTTTCTGCGTTACACAAAACCAGTGTTCAAACGGGCGAGTTCGGACAAGGCACCTTTTTGACGTCAGATCGGCAAATGCAGCTCCAGCCCCTCCCTCTGTCTCCGCTCAGCGTCCCTGTATATCCCGCCCATAGAGTTTGGACTGTGAATGCGCTGCGCAATGCGAAATGCGTTTTTTTATTTGCCTGGAGGCACGTCCGAGTGTTTCTAGGCTCACAAGTCCCTTACCCGACCCTCTGGACCTCTGAAATACCAGTGGTTTAATTTTATTTTCTGTATAAATATGCTTTTTTTCATTGCAAAGTCTCTCATCTGTCTTCCTGTGTTAAACACGGAAGAGAGGAGACGAGCTGCGCTTTTTTAAAAATATGCGTTGGATTTTCTGAAAAATATTATGACCAAATTTGACTGTAGTCGGAGAATCGTCCTTTTACTGATGTTTGATTTGTACATGTTTACGCCAGAGGACACAGACGAGTGACTGGACACAGCCATAAGACACTCTGGTGTTAGATTTTAGTTCATAATTGTAAGATTTTACATTTTGTATCTTCTCTTACTTGAACACAGTGTTGGCTGCACTCCTGTGGTGTGCGGGCAGCTGAATGAAGTAACATTTTAAGTCCAGCAGATGGCGATAAAGCCTCAACATGAATTCACACCTCTGTGATCTGACAGAGCAAGAACAGTCCAGATGTGTATTTGGGCTGCGTTTACACATCGCCGGGTATGTTGAAAAACGAATATTCATCTCCCTCTGTTTTCCAAATTAACATCGTGCACATAGCATCATTTTCAAAAAAGTTTTCATTTACCAACCCGCATAAATACGCCATCGAGCGCCATAACTACGCCAAGCCTACGGGCGGCAGTGTAGGAAGAAGGAGAACGCTCTACAAGACAATCAGAATCACACGCAAACGCCAAACCGTAGTTATTCAGAATCTCCACTCTAGCTGGAGTTTTTAGAAAGATTTCGCCGTTTGCGTGTAAAAGATGGGTACAAACGAAGGGAAAAATCCCAGTGTACGTGTAAACGGGGCCATAGAAGAGTTTGACTTCATATTTGGGCGTAAGTGTTGATTAAATATTTGGTAGAACCGTGATTGGCTGAGGTTAGAATGTGCCATTTTTGTTTTCTGCAGCTGCATATTTACCACGATCCAACAGTCAGAATCGTGAAACAGAAAATAGGGTAATATGTATGTCATTTAAAGAGAGCGTTTTTTTTGTTTTGTTTTTTATGTGAATCTGTATGGCGTCCCCTTCAACAGTGTCGTCCATTAACACTGACTTACCGATGACAGCGTCGTCTGGGCCCAGTTCTGCTCCGGTTCTGTAGCTCGCGAACGTAGTTCCGGTAAGTTAGCGGGGACATTTAATAAAGCTTGTTTTTCTTTTCAAAACAACATTTGTCCAAAAAGTGATATATTTGTGTCACAAACATTTGTCCGCGGAAAAATTCTGCAGCGTAATACATATGGTGCTATTTTCTCTGTTCAACTGTTTGTAACGCAAATATATCACTTTTTGGACAAATGTTGTTTTGAGAAGAAAAACAAGCTTTATTAAACAGACCCTCCAGGAATTCGCGATGTTGCGATTTGCAACTTTAACGCAACTTCAGCCAATCCCTGTGAATTCAGGGCGGTGTTGCAATTTTGACCAATCACCGCAACTTTCCTGCAATTTTTACTAATTTTGACCAATCATCGGCGACGTATTGAACTCACGCCGACCAACTTCTTTCTGCCTTAGTTCCGTGTGACGAAACGAAACTACGGCCGTGTCCCCAGTTCGGAGCGTGGTTTGAAGGGGGCTCAGACTGCAGTCAAGGCGGTGCACACTTGCTCAGCCCTGAGTGCAGTCCGCTGTCCACTTAACGACTGTGGTCTTCGGACCGCGTGGGACAAAAAAGAAGTGGGACAGCAGTCGTCGCGCCGGTGTACTGTTGAAATGTGTGATGCACATGCCCTTCGGGCCACGCTCCGAGCCGCGCGCTCTGGGAATTGGGACACGACTTCTAATGGCAAAGAAACATGTCTGCGGCGCCATTTGCCCACAAAAATAACAGCAAAACAGTTCCCCTCCTAGTAGTAATTTATTTTCGATGTTGGTAAGGTTGTTTTAGGACCATATCTGTGATCTCTGTGTCTTTGTATTATTCTTTGTCAGTAATAACTCAGTATTCAAAATATTACTCAATTTTAATTACAAAAAGGGAAAATCGCAACTATTTATCGCAACTTTCACTTCCTCCCGCAACAAAATCGCAACAAAAACCTTAAAAGCGCCGCAACTTTCATCGCAACTTTTTGGAAAAGCTCACGCAAATTCAGGCATTTTAGCCCGCGACAATCACAAAAAATGCCCGCGAAATCCTGGGGGGTCTGATTAAATGTCCCCGCTAACTTACCGGAACTACGTTCGTGAGCTACAGAACTGGAGCAGAACTGGGCCCAGACGACGCGGTGAGCGGTAAGACGTGTTAATGGACGACACTGTTGAAGGGGATGCCATGAAGGGTACGCCATACAGATTCACAAAAAAAAACACCACACTATCCCTTTAGAGTTCTCAGCAGTAAGAGTGGTACAGTTGGTTAAGTACAGTTGCGTGAAAAGTCCCTCAGTCGTCCAGGTAGAATCCATGATCAAAGGAGAAGTTCAGTTTGTCAACTGGACAAAGTTTGTTTGGTTGAAAACGTTTCGCCGCTCATCCGAGAGGCTTCGTCAGCTCTGGCCCTCATGCTGTTTCGACCCTGTTTATATCTAGCTGCAAAGGAGGAGCTATCTACCCTGAACAAAGCTCTGACCCCTCCCCGCTACTCTCTTTTGTTTTACGAATTCCTCTGGCGTCTTGTATTAGCATATCTATCAGCCCTAGGCTGCTCTCACTACACTGAAACCACTCTGAACCCATCAGCTAATCTGTCTCTTTGTATTTCAAATTTCTCTGGCGTCCAATTCCCTATTCACGACAACGACCCTCTCCACCCCTCTGCAATGGCTTGTCTGTCCTAATGATTCTTTGTTTGAGAATCGAATTATAGATGGGAGACAGGTTGTGTCTAACTCCCCCATTTCTGTTTAACGACGGATTCTCTTTTTTGACAAAAATAGCCTCTTTAACTCCCCTCTCAAACCAGTTCTTTTCCCTGGCTAAGATCTGAACCTCACTGTCCTCAAATGAATGGCCCGCGGCTTCTAGGTGAAGATGTACGGCAGATGACGGTCCGCTCTGGCCAGCCCGCCTGTGTTGGTACATCCTCTTGTGAAGTGGCTGCTTGGTTTCCCCAATATAGCGCTCACTGCAGTCTTCACTACACTGAATGGAGTAGACCACATTGCTTTGTTTGTGGCTCGGTGTTTTGTCCTTTGGGTGGACGAGTTTTTGTCTTAAAGTGTTTGTGGGTTTGAAATAAACTGGGATTTGATATTGTCTGAAAATCCTCTGTAGTTTTTCCGAAACGCCGGCCAAGTACGGAATCGCTACCCCTTTCCTCCTGGGTTCGGATTCTCTGTTGTCTTGTTTCTTGCCCTTGTCTCTCTTGGTTTTGTTGACAGCCCATTTAGGATATCCACAAACAGAGAGGGCTTCCTGCACATGTTGTTCCTCTTTCTCCTTACCCTCTGTGCTTGTGGGAACCACTTGGGCCCTGTGTTGCAATGTCCGAATAACACCTAGTTTGTGCTGCAGTGGGTGGTGTGAATCAAAAAGCAGGTATTGGTCTGTATGTGTGGGCTTCCTGAAGACTTCTACTTGGAGTCCCCGGTCTCCTCCTATTGTTACTGCACAATCTAAGAATGCCAATGTGTTATCATTAGCATCTTCACGGGTGAATTTGATATTAGGATCTACGGATGAGCGGCGAAACGTTTTCAACCAAACAAACTTTGTCCAGTTGACAAACTGAACTTCTCCTTTGATTAAGTACAGTTGTACCAGAAATCCACGTTAAAATCTCGGTTGAAGTGCATTTTTTTTCTGTCCCCACTCAGGATTCCCTAAACTCCCATTCCAGTTCCAGTGAGTAACTTTAAAAAGTGAAAAACAAATTCATTTTAAAGGAAAAGTAACATTTTTACAATCTGGACCTTATTTCGGTGATAAAACGTCATTTACTCACCCCATTGTACTTTGGTGTTATTTGGATCATTTCCGGAGATTTTGGAGTTTAGCGATAAGTGGTCGGGACAGACGGTTGCGGTCACCAAATAACACAAACTTTAGCACTTTTCAAATGACAAAAGTTCAATGTGTTAGTTTACACGTTCGTTTGAGACAAAAGTGGCCTGTAACCAGAGATCCAGCCATGGTTCCGATTGGATGATGTCATTGCCAAACTCCGAAATCTCCGGAAATGCTCCAAATGACACCAAAGTACAATGGGTGAGTAAATGACGTTTTATCACCGAAATAAGGTCCAGATTGTAAAAACGTTACTTTTCCTTTAAACAGTTTGCAGTGCTCCAAAGTTATTCCCCACTTACCTTATGGATCCCGAGCATGCTAACACGCACTTCCTGATTATCGGCCAATAAAAACGAGACCATTAAGTTAGTGTGACATTACGTTTATTATGTAAGCATACGTGAGTCTATAAAGATCCTACAGGTACAGAGAGGACAGCGGAGACTATGACTATTTACAGATAAACTACATCAGTCACAGAGAAGGCTCCTGTCTCACATGCAGAGCACAGAGGGGGGCGATTCAGCCACAAGAGCACACCGCTGGAAATGGGAAAAAGTTCGTGAAGGTTTCAAAAGCCAAACGGATTTTTCTCTTTATTAACCTGAATGTCGTGGTAGATTTGCGTTTCATAAACTCTGCGAAAAGCAAGGTGTAAGTGGTGACCTTGTGAGCGACGTGAACTAAGAAAAGTCAAGTGTGTTCATGCAAATTTTCGAATAAACTGCGAAAAGCGTTGGATCGTCCCTTACAGAACGAACAAAGACGTGTTTGGAATTGCAAAATGGTACTGATATGAACCGTTTGTCAGATTCATTTCCATAGGATGTTGGCAGACGGCGAAGACAAAGGTGTGTTACTTAAAACTCGTCACACACTACAGGATCTTTGAGTCTAAAACTATTTTTAAGGCTGCGTCCCATTCCTCTGTCTTACCCCTTCGTCTTACCCCTACCCCTTGGTTTTGCGCGTTCATGTGAGGGCAAGGGGTGTCCCGATTCTAATTTTGATCAAGGGCTCGGGCCACAACCTCGGGCTACATACCCCTTGAAACGAAGTATGCTCTCGACCAGACTTGAAACGAAGGGGTACGCCTACAAGGTCAGGCAGGTTTTGGGATCAGGACAACGAGGACTAAACCGGAACTAAACCAAGACTAAACCAGAACATAATGAGGACTAAACCAGGACAAAATCAGGACTAAACCAGGATTAAACCAGAACATAATGAGGACTAAATCAGGACTAAACCAGGACTAAACCAGAACTAAACCAGAACTAAACCAGGACAAAACCAGGACTAAACCACGTCTAAACCGGGACAAAACCAGAACATAACCAGGACTAAACCAGAACTAAACCAGGACTAAACCAGAACGAAACCAGGACTAAACCAGGTCTAAATCAGAACTAAACCAGGACTAAACCAGAACATAATGAGGACTAAACCAAGACTTTTGGGATCAGGATGGCAGCGTCACATCGACCAGCCAAGGAGTCTCATAAACAGGGGTGCACATAACTGGTACGCAGGTGCGCATGCGCGACAAAAATGAGCGATGCGTACTGCGACTTGGGCCACTACTGCGCTCCTGCGTACTGACTATCCATTCTAAACTATTTCACATGGCTGTTAATGTTGCCGGTGCGAGTATCTAGTTGAATGTTGGTAAAGTCAAACATGTCTAAAAAGCGGCTAGGAGTAAATGTCGGGACTGCTTATCATTCACGTGAAGGGGGGACAAGGATTATGCAGAGCATCGCACACGCTGTCAGTGGGGAGCTAAGAGCAAAGTTGCAGGCTGCTCAGTTTTGGGGACTTCTTTTTGACGGATCGGAGGACATTACAAAAACTGAACAAGAAATTGTCTACATTGTGTCAGTATCCAGCAATGGCGAGTTTTCGTCCGACTTTCTTGGATTGATTGAATTGGGTGCCGACTGAACCGCACAGGGAATTACAGATGGATTAGTGAAACTTTTTCACAACGCGGGCTTGGATGACTGGACGACAAAGTTGGTCGCTGTGTGCACAGACGACGCAGCTGTTAACGTCAGGGTGTACAACGGTGTTGTGCCAAAACTAAAAGGACTCGTTGCAATTGGAGACTCTCTTGTGCACATTCTGGTGCGTACCAAACACTATCTGCTGGTACTCATATGAGTAACTCACTAAAAAAGTTATGTGCACCCCTGCTCATAAATGTATTTTCAGCAGTTGTAATTATCGTGAAAAGTCCCTCAGTCGTCCAGGTAGAATCCAAACTTTGTCCAGTTGACAAATTGAACTTCTCCTTTGATCAGTTGTAATTATCGATTAACAGTTTAGCAGATTTACAATTATGACGCTTATGTTCTACGTTACTTTTAGTGAACTGTTGTCACGGTGTCTGTTTAGCCGACATTATCGTTTTCATCGAACTTCCATGTATAAACGAGCTTGTTTTTTTGTCGAGCTGAGGTACCCGATAATCCTTGATGCCAACGGTAATCGAGTGGAATCCCATTTCTTAGGGGAACATTTGTACCCCGAGCCCTCTCAGCTCTATCGAGGGGCAAGACAAAGGCATAGGCTAAGGGGAAGGGGTAAGACAGAGGAATGGGACGCAGCCTAAATGTGGAGAATTTGATCTTACATTCCTCCAAGCGCTATGACTGCACCAAAGCGACCGTACACCACAAGATAAAAGTTGTGAGTTATCAAAACTATAGCGCACCTCACGTCAGCTGTTTCCTGTCTCCAAAACCAGAGAGAAGGAAATCTGGTTCTCATTTCTCTTTCCTCGCTTCCTTCTCCTTGATTCTGTCAGTCAAATGTGTCAAATTAAGCAGCAGTTTTTTTCCGAAAAAAAACACGGAATGAAGGCATGAACCTAAACCGGAGGCTTCGGGAGCAGACCCCAGAGAAAAGAATCAAATTTTCTCGGTGTCAGTGACGAGTTTATATCCTCCCTGTGTCTCCTCTGTGGGCGGGACTTCCTCACCCATTTCCTGCAGAGTCGAGGAGAAGGAAGTGAGGAATCAAGGAGAAGGAAGCGAAGAGACGTGGCCCCTGTTGGTGCGTGCCGGGCTTTAGTTCAGCGACGCCCGCCAATATCTCCAGCTCCAGTTGGTAATGTTCACAGATGTTTGCAGGATTTGTAATGCTTGAAGAAACATAACATTTTATTGTGAAACTAGCTGCTGTATTTTTGCATTTTCTCCAGCAGATTGTTTTCATTTTAATATCAGAAAAGAAAAAACACTGCTACACGTGGTGGTGTTTTGTACAGACGCTCTGGTGGTCCTTCTGTGTGGTCGTCAGGCTCAAAAACAGCCCTGGTTTTTCATATTTTCTTACGTTTTTAAGATGTTTATATTGTGAAAATAGAAAAGAAGCCTACAAAATCCGACTTTTGTGAAAGCTGGATGCCCTGTCAGCCGAACACGGGTCCTAAGTCCTAAAAAAATTCTTTATCCAGTTTTTATTATAGGTCCATCTAACTCTCCATTGGAAATGGTCTAAAGCAGGGGTGCTCAATGCGTCGATCGCGATCGACCGGTAGCTCGGGGGCCAAGTGTCAGTCGATTGTCAGGGCTTAATGCTCAATTCCGATTTTTTTGTGAAATCTGATTTTTTGCGCATGCGCCCCGGAGAACACGACGAGGTCACACGCAGCGAGCATGCTCAATGTTTACGGAAGTCACCGCAAGTCAAGTTGCTGTAGTACTTGCTTCACCACTTCACTGCAGGCATGAAAATCCCTCATCTTAAGGCGAAATTCGCCGATACGTTCGGGATATGTCCCTTTCTCCGGAGCTCCGGATAATTAAGGTCTGTGGATATACAGCGCGATACACGTCGATACACGAACTATCGACAACACGGCAAACTGTTACTACGGAGCTGACGCGTTCTTATGGGGTGACTCATTATCGTGTTATTTCTGCATCAAAGGGACAGATTATCTGACAGCAGGGGCCCGGGACTAAACCGGGACTAAACCGGGACTAAACCAGGACTAAACCAGGTCTAAACCAGGTCTAAGGGTTGGTGTTAGTCCCCCCCTTCACCCCCGGTAGAACTCGGCACACCATCAACCTCAAAAGTAGAACCCGGTCAAAAAAAGTTTGAGCACCCCTGGTCTAAAGTATTGGAATTTCTGTTAATTCTGATATTTATTTGCCAATATCGCCCACCTCTGTGCGTATACAGCAGAACTACCGTCAGTGAAAACTTTACAACTTACAGTAAGGTTTCAGTGTAAAAGGGCACTGTGTAACTTTTCCGGTGGAGGGTCTGGCACCTGCTCATCTCCTTGGAGATGTTACAGCATTGCCTTGATTATTTCACAGTATGGCTATCACAATGGATCACAAGTTTATGTTCAGCTCTATGGAAAAGCAAGCCTGCACATAGTATTATAGTAGAATTCTTGTGTTTTAAGGTGTTTTTGAGCTGTAAAACACCTTTGTGAAGAAACCCTCCACCTTAGAAGTTACATATTGTACCTTTTAAGAGGCTGGCACTGGTCTATGCTTCGTCCTGCTCATTTTAATACCTTTTTAATCTTATTTTAATCTTCTAAAATCATATTTATTTAGTGTTTGTGATGTTTCCTCAGCGGTTAAGTTCTAAAATGTAACTGTAGTTCTCTGAAACAAAACACGACCAGCATTATTCACAAATCGTCCTCATATTTAAGAAGTCCCAGCTAGCAGAAGCATACCCTGTTTGGTAGAGCTGTTCCGTTACCGGCAGTAAGAGTGGCGCAGTCAGTAAAGTGTCCGCCCTCTAACCAGAAGTCCACTAGCTGACTGAAATCTCATCGGAAGTGCGTTTTGCCGCTGTGTCCTCAGGCAAGACTCTTCGTGCACCTCGCCCATTCTTGTTATAGTAAGAGTCTGGTTGCCACAAGTCGGGCATCTGACATAATCTTCCACCACTTTAGCCAAATGAAACAAAATGAGTCCATTCCTCTACAGTTCTACGCCCCGGAGTGTTTGTGTTTTTAGTAACGGCTCCCCCTCCTGGGCTCACATGGTATAGGCGACCCAGTAGATGACGTTGACCAGGGCGAAGGTGAAGGGGAAGACGGCGCGCGCGTAGATGTCGATGGTGTCGGCGTCGATGGGTTTGCACGCGCATTTGGAGCAGCATTTCCGGTCGGGCTGGGTGTCCTCGGGTTGGGGGGACCTCCTCCGCTCCTCGGGCTGCTCGGGGGCCCCTTCTCCTGGGATCTGTCCGCTGGGACGCTGGGCCCTCTGGCGGTTGGAGATGACCACGCCCTGGTTCATGCCCGTGACCGACAGCGAGAAGAGGACCATGGCCTGTTTACCGTTCTTCACCACCGTCTGTGTACAGAGAGAAAGAGTGTTTACATTCAATTTGATTTGTTCTTGATGGTCCTTTATTACGCAAAATTGACTTTTTTTGAGCTTTTAGTCGTGTCATAATGTTGTAACCTCGGTAAAAACATTTCACAGCTTGCATTTCTGCCCATTTTTTATTTTGAGGCAGTCACCCTTGTTTTTAATGCTTATATATGAACTTGTATTAAATCAACATGTGTTCAATAATGTGTTACTGTAAAGATAACTCCAAACCAACTTACAAATTCTTTTGCAAAATGGTGACTTAAAGTTTTCAAACTAAATGTTTTCATCTCTTCTTTAAGAATCTGTATTTGCGCGTTTTGGATGACGCACTTCTGAAACCATAGGCCTAAATGTGCCAAAACTAAAATAATGTACAATGTGAATATGACGTTGAAGAAGAAGACGAAGATTGACCTTATTGATCTCACACTGGAGAAATTGTCCTCTGTATTTGACCCATCCTGTTATTAGGAGCAGTGGACAGCACATTACTGCGCCCGGGGACCATCTCCATGATCTTGTTGCTTCGGTTTGGTCAGGACCTCAGGAGGATTTTACCTGGAGCATGTTTTGGGTTGATGGGGGAAACCGGAGTGCCCTTAGGAAACCCACCCAGAAACGGGGAGAACATGCAAACTCCACACAGAAAGGCCCGGGCGACCTGACTCTTACGGCCATACCAACTTGCCACGTGTAAACGTTATTCATGTCTTAACTAAGTAAATGTGATCAAATGTAATGATTATTTGATGTAATTTTAAATAAAAGTAACCTGAAATAAAAAATAAAAAAACATACAGATGGAATTGTTTTGTTTCATTCACATGTTTGTGTAACTCTTTATTATTCGTCTGTCTACGTCTCCAAAGCTCAAAACGCTCTGTTCCACCTTGTGATGTCATGAAGTGGTAGTTTTCAAGTGAACAGCTCCTTTTCTTACATTTTCTTGAGTAGAGCTTGGCAGTTTCAACTTCTGAAATGATCTGGATGAATGTGAACGTTTATGGAGTTTAAAGGAATAGTAACGTTTTTACAATCTGGACCTTATTTCGGTGATAAAAGAGTGTCATTTACTCGCCCATTGTACTTTGGTGTCATTTGGAGAATTTCCGGAGATTTTGGAGTTTAGCGATATCCGTTTAACGTGAGTGCTTGGGGAAAACGGTTGCGGTCACCAAATAACACAAACTTTAGCACTTTTCAAATGATAAAAGTTCAATATGTTAGTTTACACATTTGTTTAAATCAAAAGTGGCCTGTAATCCCTGATCCAGCCATGGTTTCGATTAGATGACGTCATTGAGGACATTCATTCCGCTACTTTGCTTAGAAGACGCTCAGAACTTTTCCGTTGCTAGCGACACATGGCTGAAGATTGGGACTTTGAGACTGAAGAGGACTTATTTGAGTATGATGTCCGTGCCTATCGTTTTAAGCCTGAGTATATGGAGGAGGAGGTATTAGAAAGAATGAAGCAGAGACAGTTTGAGGAGCAGCGCACCAGAGAACAGCCATCAGTCTCACATTACTTCTCAGAACCATGCGCTGAATCCGCTGGCCTTCTTTCTTTTCCTTTGCTGGTAAAAAATCGTCCGGACTGAAGTGGTACTGCAAACACGATGGTCCAAACGTCTTACAGCTTTGCCTTTCATGTTTGGGTCCATTCTCAAGGCAACGAGCCACAGCTTCAATAACTCCGGATTGTGACGAGGAAGCCTGTGAAAACTCAACTTCGTTCAAGCTGTCGTTTTGTTTTCACAACCAGGATAAATGCATGTTCGCACCATTTCGGGTTTTCTCAAGCCGAGATGTTTTCTTCTTCTTATTCCTTCGCTTCTTTATGACTAACCGAGAGCTGAGAGCGTCGTCTTATCTGCAAATCAGCTGTGAATGCACGCATGCACACTGTCCTCGTCATCCAATGAAACCATGGTTGGATCTCGGATTACAGGCCACTTTTGACTCAAATGAACGTGTAGACTAACACATTGAACTTTTGTCATTTGAAAAGTGCTAAAGTTTTTGTTATTTAGTGACTGCAACCGTATACCCCGACAACTCACGTTAAACGGATATCGCTAAACTACAAAATCTCCGGAAATGCTCCAAATCACACCAAAGTACAATGGGTGAGTAAATGACATTGTTTTATCACCGAAATAAGGTCCAGATTGTAAAAACATTACTTTTCCTAAAAACACAGTGGAGCTCTTCGTGTATTACCACATGACATAAGGTGGAACAGAGTGTTTTCTGACGAACTCTCCATGTCACCACCTGGCACTAAGCGCCATACTGGATGTGTGCAGTTTTATTACCAGATGTGTGTGTGCAGAATCCATGACAAAAGTTTATTAATAAACTTTGTCCAGTTGACAAATTGTATTTCTGTTTTTGCCGTATTACCAGATAAACGATTTCTTTGAGTCACTCACACCAGCCGATCAAACTGTGGCCCTAAAGCTTTGTTCCGTTTGGCCGGTGTGAGTGCAGATGGTCCGTTCCCAGGCATGGCATGTTTGGGACTTTGCCCCGTTCGAGCTCTACTAGTACAGGAAGTCCAAACATGTGCCTTGTTCATTATGTATGCAGCTACCATTTAAGCTCCAAACTAAGCTGTTAAAACTAAATGAAGTTCACAAAACTAAATAAAGTTCACCATAACTTATTTACAACCAAAATTAAGACATGAATTATCCTAGAAAATGTAACACATGCTGATGTTTTGTACTAAATGTAAGTCATTTCAGGCTAAGTGACAACAGGACCGTGGCTTTTGTATGTGAGAGCCCTTTAGCGCCCCCTGCTGGCCTCACCTCAGAACCCAGCTGCTTGGCCTTGACCTTGGCCTTCTCCTTGAGCCTGTAGTCGGCGTTGTAGTGGGCGAAGGCGTACTCGATGAGCGCGGCGAACACAAAGACGTAACAGATCCAGAAGTACACGTCCAGAGCTTTAATGGCGGACGCTCGGGGCAGAGAGGAGCGCGCACTGACCATCAGCGTGGTCATGGTCAGCACCGTGGTGATGCCTGAGGGGGTCAGGAGAGAGTTTGTATAAAACACAATCACAACAGCAGTCGCCTCCAACGGCTTCAACTGTTTTTTTAACCAATAGAAAGTTGGAAAATCAAACAGTGAAACAGTGAATGACCAATAACAGATTCAGAACAGATATAACCAACGTTCACAGGGACATGTCCTCAGAGGTCACACTCTGGGACATGTCCTCAGAGGTCACGCTCTGGGAGATGTCTTCAGAGGTCACGCTCTGGGACATGTCCTCAGAGGTCACGCTCTGGGAGATGTCTTCAGAGGTCACGCTCTGGGACATGTCCTCAGAGGTCACGCTCTGGGACATGTCCTCAGAGGTCACGCTCTGGGAGATGTCTTCAGAGGTCACGCTCTGGGACATGTCCTCAGAGGTCACGCTCTGGGACATGTCCTCAGAGGTCCCGCTCTGGGACATGTCCTCAGAGGTCACGCTCTGGGACATGTCCTAGAGGTCACGCTCTGGGACATGTCCTCAGAGGTCACGCTCTGGGACAAGTCCTCAGAAGTCACACTCTGGGACATGTCCTCGGAGGTCACGCTCTGGGAGATGTCCTCAGGTGTGAGGTTATGCCCTGGGACATGTCCTCAGAGGTCACGCTCTGGGACATGTCCTCAGATGTGAGGTCACGCTCTGGGACATGTCCTCGGAGGTCACGCTCTGGGACATGTCCTCGGAGGTCACGCTCTGGGACATGTCCTCGGAGGTCACGCTCTGGGAGATGTCCTCAGGTGTGAGGTTATGCCCTGGGACATGTCCTCAGAGGTCACGCTCTGGGACATGTCCTCAGATGTGAGGTCACGCTCTGGGACATGTCCTCGGAGGTCACGCTCTGGGACATGTCCTCGGAGGTCACGCTCTGGGACATGTCCTCGGAGGTCACGCTCTGGGACATGTCCTCAGGTGTGAGGTTATGCCCTGGGACATGTCCTCAGAGGTCACGCTCTGGGACATGTCCTCAGATGTGAGGTCACGCTCTGGGACATGTCCTCGGAGGTCACGCTCTGGGACATGTCCTCAGGTGTGAGGTCACACTCTGGGACATGTCCTCGGAGGTCACGCTCTGGGACATGTCCTCAGGTGTGAGGTCACGCTCTGGGACATGTCCTCGGAGGTCACGCTCTGGGACATGTCCTCAGGTGTGAGGTCACGCTCTGGGACATGTCCTCAGAGGTCACGCTCTGGGACATGTCCTCGGAGGTCACGCTCTGGGACATGTCCTCAGAGGTCACGCTCTGGGACATGTCCTCAGATGTGAGGTCACGCTCTGGGACATGTCCTCAGAGGTCACGCTCTGGGACATGTCCTCAGAGGTCACGCTCTGGGACATGTCCTCGGAGGTCACGCTCTGGGACATGTCCTCAGGTGTGAGGTCACGCTCTGGGACATGTCCTCGGAGGTCACGCTCTGGGACATGTCCTCGGAGGTCACGCTCTGGGACATGTCCTCAGGTGTGAGGTCACGCTCTGGGACATGTCCTCGGAGGTCACGCTCTGGGACATGTCCTCAGAGGTCACGCTCTGGGACATGTCCTCAGAGGTCACGCTCTGGGACATGTCCTCAGGTGTGAGGTCACGCTCTGGGACATGTCCTCGGAGGTCACGCTCTGGGACATGTCCTCGGAGGTCACGCTCTGGGACATGTCCTCAGGTGTGAGGTCACGCTCTGGGACATGTCCTCGGAGGTCACGCTCTGGGACATGTCCTCAGAGGTCACGCTCTGGGACATGTCCTCAGGTGTGAGGTCACGCTCTGGGACATGTCCTCGGAGGTCACGCTCTGGGACATGTCCTCGGAGGTCACGCTCTGGGACATGTCCTCAGGTGTGAGGTCACGCTCTGGGACATGTCCTCGGAGGTCACGCTCTGGGACATGTCCTCGGAGGTCACGCTCTGGGACATGTCCTCGGAGGTCACGCTCTGGGACATGTCCTCGGAGGTCACGCTCGGGGACATGTCCTCAGAGATGAACATGTACAGTGGATGAGTTAGAGCAGTGTTCCTCCAACCCAAAGATCATAGGATTGATTCCCACTTTTTTTCTTTTTTTTTTGCCAAGTGAAAGTGGCATGTGCTTGAGTGATGGTGGTGGTCAGAGGAGCCGATGGCACAGATTGGCAGTCTCACTTCTTACAGGGCAGCTGTGGCTACAGAAGTGTGGAGTGAATGAGGACTACAGTGTGGAGCTTTGAGAGGCTTCGACGAGCCTGTAAACATTCTAACGATCTGCAGGTTAAGATTCAGTCGTGTAAATTGTGTTAATGGGACATACCCAGAGAGACCCGAGCGGGGACTGCTGATTGGCTGATCCAGAAGGAGACCCAGGACATGGCGACGAGCAGGATGGAGGGCATGTACGACTGGATGATGTAAACCCCTCTGTTCCTCCTGAGCTGGAAGCGAAGACTCAGTCTGGGGAAGCGGCCCGCTGCAACACACAGGAACACACAACAGACTCACACTTTTACCTAAACTGACTTTTTAAAAACATTACCACTATTGTTTACATAATGTTTCTTCAGTAATCTTTTCTGCTGTTTATTTCACACTCCACCAGGGGGAGCCAGAGTTCCACAGATGATTCGGGGGGGCAGTATAGCGCATACGGCAGAACACATATGCAGGTCTCCGGGGGTCCCTTCCGATGGGGTAAATGTTTACAGACTGTTTTAAAACGCTGTATTCTTTCGTTTTTGCTTCCACAGCTGCTGGTGAAACTAATGAGTGGTGAGCTGTAGTTTCCATGGTAACGCTCCATGGAAGGGTAGAGAAAGAGGATAAAAGTCGAGCATTAAAGACGACTCGGAGATCTGACGTTTCTATCCACAATATAAACACAAGATTGGAAAAGTGTAGACCAGTTCATAATGATTTCCATGTATTTAAGCAAACAGTACATGGCAAAACTCCATCCTGGTCTCTGAAAATTGTGGAAAACTCTTATAAATGTATCGTGGTGAATAATTGTGATGCTCTGAGTGCATAAGGTAAGTGAGGAAGAACTTCCACTGCATTTTTAGCAGAAAATCAGAAAAGTGAAGGGTTATTTTCCAAGACTTTTAAAGTCAAAATGTCCTCCAATTCTGGAATGACCCATATATCATACTTCAACATTTGTTATTGTGACAGGCCTATCAAAGGGGACAATACATGAAGACGTTAGTGTCTGCAGAGACAAGTAGGGATGCACCGATGTGAACATTTTAGGCGACACCAATATTGATGTTGCTGATATCGGCCGATACCGATATTTATTTACTTTTAATTCTGAGATAACATTTTATACAGACTGACTGGGGACTAGACCAGGACTAAACGCGGACTAAACCAGGTCTAGACCAGGTCTAAACAAGGTCTAAACCTGGACTGGACCAGGACTAAACCTGGACTAAACCAGGATTAAACCATCGCGTGCAGCTCTTTGCCTTTGCTCTTTTCGGATTGCGTGCCTCCCCTTCGGGACACGCAGGAGGCACGGTTTGGGCACGGGTCTCGTGCTTGCAGCCCACGATTTGTGAGTGTGTTAATTTGTGTGTTAATTGTGATGCTCTGAGTGCATAAGGTAAGTGAGGAAGAATTTCCACTGTGTTTTTATAGATTTTTAGGACAGTAAAAATCAGGTACAGTGCCTCTAAGGAGAGTAAATCAAATGCTTGTCCCATGGTCAAGTTAAAGGGATAGTGCGTTTTTTTTATGTGAATCTGTATGGTGTCCCCTTTAACAGTGTCGTGACCGCGTCGTCTGGGCCCAGTTCTGCTCCGGTTCTGTAGCTCGCGAACGTAGTTCCAGTAAGTTAGCGGGGACATTTAATAAAGCTTGTTTTTCTTCTCAAAATAACATTTGTCCAAAGAGTCATATCGCCGTATCGCATCCGCCGTAAACATCCTGTTACAAGTGAACAGGCTAATAATAACTAATCGGCGCACAGTGATACAACTCGAGAGAAAATAACCCCAATGCGAATTAGGCTGCTGAATTTTTAGCGGACAACTGTTTGTGACGCAAACATATCACTTTTTGGACAAATGTTGTTTTGAGAAGAAAAACAAGCTTTATTAAATGTCCCTGCGAACTTACCGAACTTACAGAACCGGAGCAGAACTGGGCCCAGACGACGCCGTCATCGGTAAGTCAGTGTTAATGGACGACACTGCTGAAGGGGACGCCATACAGATTCACATTTTAAAAAATGCAC
This sequence comes from Paratrypauchen microcephalus, assembly GCA_036785185.1. NCBI lineage: Eukaryota > Metazoa > Chordata > Actinopteri > Gobiiformes > Gobiidae > Paratrypauchen > Paratrypauchen microcephalus. Next base: position 4,039,089 of record JAVJIX010000072.1, on the reverse strand, counting down.
TGTCCCTTTAATTCTTTCCCTTGAATGTTCCACAGTATGGCATTTAACGAACATATTTTGTATTTATTCAGTTGCAGATGTTTTTAGTGCGCAAAAAATCCCTTGAAAATCCGACATTCTTACTGTGATCTGGCTCGATTCTTCAAAGATCAAACCTGTAAATTGTTGGTTTCGTCAAATTCCTGTTTCCATGGATCTAGATCGAAGTCACACTGTGGAACTTTACAAGCAAACCAACCAGAAAAGTGACAAAAATGACAACTCACCCGATTTGGTGTTCATCATCTCGGTGACGAAGCGATAGTCTGTGATGGTGAACTGGGACAGCTCCAGTTTGTCCAGGCCGTGGATGTGCATCTGACTCTCTGACCAGTGGTACACGATGTCCTCTGAGGAGTAACCGTCTGAAAGAACAGGACAGAAGACCATAAGGAACATCATACACACAGAAGATCATGGAGGAACATCATAAACAACCATCTGAAAGAACAGGACAGAAGATGGAGGAACACCATAAACAAAGTACAGAAGATCATGGAGGAACATCACAAACACATATAACCATCTGAAAGAATAAAGCAAACAGAACATCTACCACAAACACAAACATATACACACACAACAGTACTCACAGCTCTCCAGGTCCAGCATACACTCCTGCTCGTCCATGGGGTACTTGGTCAGGTCCATGTCACAGGCCACAGTGGAGGTGATTCTACCCAAACATCAGTGAGAAGAAAGTCAAAGCCTGGACACTAAGCACTCTGTAAAGGTCCAATATCACGCAGAACGGACTCTTGTGCAGCTCTAAGCCATGTCAGAACGCTGTTTCCTCCTCAAACACACCTGGAGTGTTTTGTTTCATTCACATGTTTGAGGAACTCTTTATTATTCGTCTGCATCAAAGCTCAAAATGCTCTGTTCCACCTCGTGAATTCATAGAGTGGTAGGTTTAACAAAACACAACTCCAGGTCTGTTTGTGATCAGGAAACGACACTATAACACAGATCAATAGTGTAATATGAGCCCTTTAAAGTCCTGATGACACCATTATGGTCCTGAATGACCCACACTCCACTCCCACTGCAGATCTAACAGGCCCACCTAACTAAGACAAACTGTAAACAAGTAGGTGTGGTAGTCTCAAGCCGTGTCTCAGTTCTCAGTGTGCACAGTTCGGAGCGTGGTTTTAAGGGCGCATACGTCACTTCCGGCGCGACAGCTGCTGTCCCATTTTGTTTTTTTCCCATGCACACTTAAACTGCACTTGGCCCATTCATGACGAACATGAGTCAGTTTAGTCACATTTTCTTTGTGTTTTGGTCATTTTTAAGCAGCTTTTCTGTGTTTGTCCAAAACAGGTGACAATTAATGCCTCATTTTACTGTTGGCAGGGATCAGATTGGTCAAAAATAGGAACACCTGGGACATTTCTTGTGGCCATACCGGCTTGTCAAAGCCTGATCTCGTCATATCTGAGGCTCAGCAGGGCCGGGCCTGGTCAGGACTCGATTGGGAGACACTGGGAATTCCAGGAGCCACAGGGGGGCGCCAGTCACAAAAATCAGTCATTGTGTCCTTAGGCAAGACACTTCACCCACATTGCCTAGTATGAAAGTGATGTGTGTGTGTGAGTGATGGTGGTGGTCAGAGGGGCCGATGGCGCAGATTGGCAGCCTCGCTTCTGTCGGTCTGCCCCAGGGCAGCTGTGGCTACAGAAAGTATCTTACCACCACCAAGTGTGGAGTGAATGAACAATGAACTGTAAAGCGCTTTGGGTGTCATGAAAGGCGCTGTATAATCAATTAATAAAACACTGGTTTTGGATAAATCTGTGGGGACAGGGGGCACAGGGGTCAAAACAGAGACTCTCCCGGGTAAATGGGGGCATCTGGTCACCCGACTTGTACATAAAATTACAGTCACAAGCTAACTCGCGTTAGCCACTCTCACCTTTTTGTTGAAAATTGAACTCCTAAACACGATCATGAACGCTCGGACTCCTCACAGGCTCTTGAGTTTTCAGACAATTTTAACACTTTTGGACAGTATTTGCTAATATGTACGTTGTGTCACCATGGTAACTTTTAAACATTCTGCCATACACATACACGTAGGACACCCTCAGCGGCGTGACGTCACTGCAAAGTACCAATTACGCCAACAGTTTTATACGCTTTAAACCCTTAAGTGTCTGTCTGTACCTGCTGCTGTAGAGGATGACTCCGTTGGGCTGCAGTCGGATCAGTTTGTTCTCCACGGTGACGTCGTGGAACCAGGCGGATTTGGCGTTGACGATGAAAGTGTCCGGGACCCAGAGTTTGTCCACGAAGCGACTGTCCAAACCCAGAGTCTTGTTGGTGTGGTTGTAGGACAGGCGGTCGTCATGCCAGCTCTGACGCAGGAACACGGTCATGGTGTACTCCTGGAAGCACAGAGCAGACGTCTTCAGGTGGGCTTCTCTGCGGCCAGTGTGGTCGTTTGGCAAATGCTCCACCAGAAAAAGCACGTGGAGCAGCTTTAATGTTTATTATTTACATATAATTCATTTTTAGATATGTTTCCAGTGCACCATCCACACATTTGTTTTGATATAGACGAACCATGTGTGTCCCTGATTGGCTAATCCACCTGTCAATCATGTCCATCTGAACTGAGAGAGATTCGCCAATAACCAGACTCACATCTCCATTAAGTATTGAAGAAATGTGTGTACAATCCCTTAGTCGTCCAGGTAGAATCCACGGCAAGAGGAGAAATTAAATTTGTCAACTGGACAATAGTTTATTTGGTTGAATGTTCTACAGCGAGCGCTACACTGGAGAAACAAAACAGCCACTTCACAAGAGGATGTACCAACACAGACGAGAGAGCCAGAGTGGACCTCAGTCTGCCGTACATCTCCACCTAAAAGGACCTCAGTCTGCCGAACATCTCCACCTAAAAGGACCTCAGTCTGCCGAACATCTCCACCTAAAAGGACCTCAGTCTGCCGTACATCTCCACCTAAAAGGACCTCAGTCTGCCGTACATCTCCACCTAAAAGGACCTCAGTCTGCCGAACATCTCCACCTAAAAGGACCTCAGTCTGCCGAACATCTCCACCTAAAAGGACCTCAGTCTGCCGTACATCTCCACCTAAAAGCCATGGGCCACTCCTTTGAGGACAGTGAGGCACAGATCTTGGTCAGAGAAAAGAACTGGTTTGAGAGGAGAGTTAAAGAGGCTATTTTTTTTTAGAATCCTTCCTTGAACAGAAATGGAGGTCTCAGACACCATTTGTCTCCATAACTATCCATATAACTCTATCCTCAAACCTAAATCAAAACACAGAAAACAATAGGGCAGCAGGTCAGGTCCAGAGGTGTGAAAACACCATTATGGTCCTGAATGGTTCTGCTAACAAGACCCACACTCCACTCCCACTGCAGATCTAATAGGCCCACCTAACTAACACAAACTGTAAACAAGTAGGTGTGGTAGTCTCAAGCCATGTCTCAATTCGCAGTGTGCACAGTTCGGAGCGTGGTTTTAAGGGCATGTACGTCATTTCTGGCGCGACAGCTGCTGTCCCATTTAGTGTTTGTCCCATGCACACTTAAAATGCACCCTGAAAACCGCAGTTGTTTCCATGGAAATCGGGGCGTGAACCAACTGTGCATCCATGCACACTTCGCACGGTCATATATCCCAGCATGCACTGCGCGCTACTTCTTCTACGGGAGAAAATGGAGTCGGCGGCTGCATCTGGTAGTTGCGGGAACTGTCCCATTTCGCCGACACCCATGCGGTCCACGGAGTCTGGAGTGCCCTTAAAACCACACTCTGAACTGTGCACACTGCGAATTGAGACACAGCTTCAGAGTCATTTCATTGTAGTTAGCGCCCCCTTCAGTATATAGGCAGTGTCCACCAGCGTCTGACCAGAACTGAAGAAGCAGCTTGGATGAGCTGAGAAACAGATTCAACCAAATGAACTTTTGTTAAATTTCTCCTTTTGCTATTGAAGAAATGTGCATTCTTGGTCCCAGCCGTGCTTTTACACTCATTTTCATCACGTTTTGGGAGATAATATTGAAAATAATATCAGTCTTTATCTTTAAACTTAAACTGTCCCGCTGTTCTGTTTGAGGTGTTCACAGGGAAGCGCAGACTCACCATGTTGGCCTCGGAGATGTGGTCGATGCTGGCCACTTCGATGGCCATGGCCACGTTGACCGGGGGACCTGCAGGGAGAGGTTAGAGAGTGCATACGAAGATCTACAGCATCACCCACAGGCTCGGCATGGTAAGGCACACTATGGAACAGTTACGCACACACTGAAGTTAGGCACGGTTCAGATCTTCACTCATGTTAAGGTTTTGCTCAAAATTATTTTAAAAAATTCAGTTTGGTGGCAGTTTAGGTTTCAGATTTTACTTCCTGGTTGGACTAGATAATTTCATAACTGTTACCTAGCAACCATATTGTACACTGGGCCAAAACTCGTCTAATGTGCACAGAAATGATTATTGACCATACATTTTTCAGCCTCTTTACATCTTAATTGGTGTAAAACTTTATTTTTTTTATTTACAACCGGTACAATCCCACCAAATTAAGTCAAAATTTGAGAATTATCAAAATCATAGACACTTTAAATGAACTGTAGATGTCCTGTGCTCTTACTGTTTTAAAAAGCTTCTATAATCACACTGAACCTGTGTCTCCAGAGCCTTAAACTCCTGGTAGAGACACATCCAACTACATCCAGTAAAAGCTTTGTTTGAATTGAGCGTGTTTACCTCACCAGGGGACACACTGAGGCCTGTTTATGAAATTTAAAATCTTCCATACAGTTCCTTTAATACAGCTCTGGAAAAAACATAAGAGACCACTGCATTTTGTGTGTGTGTGTGTGTGTGTGTGTGTGTGTGTGTGTGTGAAATCAGCATCTCTACATGTATTACAGCCATTCCATTCCAGCGTCTGTTGAATTCCAACACAAACACAAAGCTGAGCTACTTCAGTTCTTGCACCAGGAGTGGAATAAAGTCACCCAAGAACAATGTGAAAGACTGGGACTAAACCAGGTCTGAACCAGGACTAAACCAGGTTTAAACTACGACTAAACCAGGTCTGAACCAAGACTAAAGCAGGGACTAAACCAGGTTAAAAAGGGGACTAAACCAGGACTAAACTCGGTCTGAACCAATACTAAACCCGGTCTAAACTAGGACCCAAGAACCATGTGAAAGACTTGTGGAGAGCATGTCAAGACACATGAAAGCTGTGATTAAAAATAAGGGTTATTGCACCAAATATTGATTTGTGAACTCTTCTTAAGTGTAAACATTAGTATTATGTTGTTTTAAAATGAATTTGATCTTGTTTCTTTGCATTGTTTGAGGTCTGAAAACATGGATCTTTTTTATTATTTTCACCATTTGTCATTTTCTGCAAATAAACGCTCTAAACGATAATATTTTTATTTGGAATTTGGGGGAAATGTTGTCAGTAGTTTATAGACTCAAACTAAAATGTTCCTTAGTCCTGGTTTTGTCATCGCTGTATTGACTGTCCTGATTTAGTCCACTTCTAGTCCTGGTTTAGTCCACTTCTAGTCGTGGTTTAGTCCTGGTTTAGTCCACTTCTAGTCCTTGTTTAGTCCTGATTTAGTCCACTTCTAGTCCTGGTTTAGTCCTGGTTTAGTCCTGGTTTAGTCCACTTCTAGTCCTTGTTTAGTCCTGATTTAGTCCACTTCTAGTCCTGGTTTAGTCCACTTCTAGTCTTTGTTTAGTCCTGATTTAGTCCACTTCTAGTCCTGGTTTAGTCCACTTCTAGTCCTGGTTTAGTCCTGGTTTAGTCCTGGTTTAGTTCACTTCTAGTCCTGGTTTAGTCCTGGTTTAGTTCACTTCTAGTCCTGGTTTAGTCCTGGTTTAGTCCTGGTTTAGTCCACTTCTAGTCCTGGTTTAGTCCTGGTTTAGTCCTGGTTTACTTCACTTCTAGTCCTGGTCTAGTCCTGGTTTAGTCCTGGTTTAGTCCACTTCTAGTCCTGGTTTAGTCCTGATTTACTCCACTTCTAGTCCTGGTTTAGTCTCGATTTAGTCCACTTCTAGTCCTGGTTTAGACCTGGTTTAGTCCAGGTTTAGTCCACTTCTAGTCCTGGTTTAGTCCTGGTTTAGTCCTGGTTTAGTTCACTTCTAGTCCTGGTTTAGTCCTGGTTTAGACCTGGTTTAGTCCAGGTTTAGTCCACTTCTAGTCCTGGTTTAGTCCTGGTTTAGTCCTGGTTTAGTCCACTTCTAGTCCTGGTTTAGTCCTGATTTACTCCACTTCTAGTCCTGGTTTAGTCTTGATTTAGTCCACTTCTAGTCCTGGTTTAGACCTGGTTTAGTCCAGGTTTAGTCCACTTCTAGTCCTGGTTTTAATCCTGGTTTAGTCCTGGTTTAGTTCACTTCTAGTCCTGGTTTAGTCCTGGTTTAGTTCACTTCTAATCCTGGTCTAGTCCTGGTTTAGTCCTGGTTTAGTCCTGGTTTAGTTCACTTCTAGTCCTGGTCTAGTCCTGGTTTCGTTCCATAATGCAATTTAGCCTATATTATTTCATGGAAACAAAAACAAAAACAAAACAAAAAAAGATAACGATAATATTTTTATTTGGAATTTGGGGGAAATGTTGTCAGTAGTCTATAGACTCAAACAAAATGTTCCTTTTCCCCAAACACAAACCTATAAGTAGTAAAATCAGAAAAACTGATCATTTTGCAGTGATCTTATTTTTTCCAGAGCTGTATATTGTTGCAGTATATCGTTCTACCACCAGAGGGCACTATGTCCTCAGGGATATAAGGCACTACAGTTTGTCACATTTGTCTATAAACAATGATCATTTGAGGCTGCGTTAAAGCAGCACTGTGTCACTTTTCAAGTGGAGGGTCCGTAACCCTCTCGTTTCCATGGAGATGCTGTGGGTTTGTCTGGAACGTTTCACAAAATGGCAGAAAACAAGACAAGTGGGTGATTCCGAGTATTTTTGGCAAGAAAAATGCATGTCACTGAATAAATGTAATATCCTCCTGGGACCTGAAGAAAAAAAGTGTATTATTATTATTATTATTATTATTATTATTATTATTATTATTATTATTATTATTATTATTATTATTATTATTATTATTATTATTATTATTATTATTATTATTATTATTATTATTATTATTATTATTATTATTATTATTATTATTATTATTATTATTATTATTATTATTATTATTATTATTTTCTATTTGGAGGTAAATGAACACCATAGCATTTACATTTGTTAATTTAATTTTTATTCATAATGTTGTAACATGTCCTCTGTAATGGACGTCGGGGACATTTTGGTGTTAAATTCTGACAAGCTTCTACAGTTGCCTCAAAAAGTTTTTAGACTACCTTTTAATTTCTTTTATTTATATTTATTTTTTATTTTTTTTATTTATGTATTTATTTATTTTTATATATTATGTATTATTTATTTACAGATTTATTTATTTATTATTTATGTATTTATTACATTTTTAGATTATTTATGTTTTTAGAATTTTTTGTCTTTTTCTTTAGATTTTTTTTTTTTTTTTTTATCATAGTGCAGCCACAAACTAGAGTCTCAAAACAATTAAAAGACAGACTGGTTAACTCGATGTCCACTATAAAGGACACAAATGAATGGGCCGGGTCTCACGAGGATATAGATAAGTTAATGCCATACTGTGAAACATTCTAGACAAAGCAGAGATATTTCCATGAGATGCGCAGGTGATGGACTTCCACCAGAAAATTACATAGTGCAGCTTTAAATGGAGCCTACTGTAGTTTGCTATTTTTAATCATGATGTAATTTTTTGTTTGTTTGTTTGTTTGTTTGCTTGTTTGTTTGTTGACCTCACTAACACTCCCTCCACCAGGGGGCAGTGGAGCCGTGAGCTGGAGCGTGTGACCTTTGACCTGTCCATATGCCTGTAATCAGATGTGGCGAGCAGAGCAGAGCTGCAGGAGATGTTTGGAAACTCAAAGCAAAGCCATGACTCACTGAGGTATAAATAGACCAGAGAGATCAGGGATACGGTTGCCATGGCAATGCAGCAGCCATCTTGTGATTGTAAAAAAAAGAGATTTTTTTTACTTTTCCTTTGGCAAAAAAATATAGTTTAAGATGAATAAGAAGTGCTCTCTCTCCCTAATGGAGTTTTACCATCAGAACACGGACGTCTGTTACCATCGGTTGCCATGGCGACATTCCTCTTGTTTTATTTATACCTCATTGACACAGACACGACTCATAATCCCACAGCCTTGGTTGCCATAGCGACAGAGGCACGTGATGGTTTGTGTTACATGACGTCATTGTCATTGTCAGGCTTTACATCACTCGTTACATGATGTGCCGTGTTACCATGGCGACGGAGTCACAGTATGCTTCATGTTGCCGTAGCAACGGGTACATATGTCGCGTTGCCATACAGACGGGAGCGTTGGCACGGGGACAGAGGCATGAAGCGTTGCCATGGCGACAGAGGCACATGATGCTTGGTGTTGCCATAGCGACAGTGATGTTTGCAGTTCCACCTTAGTTCTGCTGAGTTAAGCTGTGAGGTTGAGAAATCTAAAGCTGCAGCCATTGGGTCTTTCACATCTGTCAGCCATTCTTAGCAACGAGAGAGAGAGAAAGAGAAAGAGAAAGGAAGAAAGAGGGATGTACATGCTCCTGAGAGGGAGAGAGAAAGAGAAAGAAAGAGAGAGAGAAAGAAAGAAAGAGAGAGAGAGAGAGAAAGAGAGAGAGAGAGAGAGAGAAAGAGAAAGGAAGAAAGAGAAATGTACATGCTCCTGAGAGGGAGAGAGAAAGAGAAAGAAAGAGAGAGAGAAAGAAAGAAAGAAAGAGAGAGAGAGAGGGGAGAGAGAGAGAGAGAGAGAAAGGAAGAAAGAGGGATGTACATGCTCCTGAGAGGGAGAGAGAAAGAGAAAGAAAGAGAGAGAGAGAGAGAGAAAGGAAGAAAGAGGGATGTACATGCTCCTGAGAGGGAGAGAGAGAAAGAAAAAGAAAGAGAGAAAGAAAGAAAGAAAGAAAGAAAGAAAGGAAGAGAGAGAGAGAGAGGGAGAGAGAGAGAGAAAGAGAGAGAAAGAGAGAAAGAAAGAGGGAGAGAGAAAGAGAAAGAAAGAAAGAAAGAAAGAGAGAGAGAGAGAGAAAGAGAGAAAGATGTACATGCTTCTGTCCCCGAGAGAGAGAGGGGGAGAGAGAAAGAGAGAGCGAGAGAAAGAAAGAGAGAGAGAAAGAGAGAGAAAGAAAGAAAGAGAGAGAGGGGGGTGTACATGCTCCTGAGGGAAACAGAGGTGTATTTGCTCCTGTCTCCAGCTCTGATCCTGGGGCCACTGCACAAATCTAAACTCAAACATCACAACAGTTTAAACCGTTTATTGGACAAAAATACAGACCTGAGCTGATCAAACCAATATTGTTCAAACACAGACTTTTGTTTTAGCTCATGGTCCAAACATCCTGATCTGGTCACATCTCTGAAGCTCAGCAGGACCTGGGACAACATCAGCGCCGAGAGTTTCATAAAGACAACTTCACGTTGAACTTTTGAGTCAGTAGATTTATTTGGGACTTTAAAACTTCAAAACCTCAACCGTGGACTGAGGGAAACCAGCTCTGCCTGTGTCTCCTGTTCATCACGAAACAAAACCAAACTAAAGACTAAAGCAGAACTAAAGTAGAACTAAACCAGGACTAAAGCAGGACTAAACTAGGACTAAACCAGGACTAAAGCAGGACTAAACTAAAACTAAACCAGGACTAAACTATGACTAAAGCAGGACTTAACAACTCTACACAGGATTCAACATTAATGTGTCTCCATGGCGATGACAGGACCCAGATCTGTGGAGAGGCCACCCCATTCACAGTAAGAATGCACCTGCAGCGGAACAAATGCCACTTAGATATTTTTAATGCCACATTGTGGAACATTCCAGGTAGAGCAGTGGAGATATGCAGATGTCAGATTCCCACCAGAACAGCGACAGTGAAATACACTTCAACGTCTACAGCGACTAAACCTGGACTAGACCAACGTTATTATAGTTAACGAAAACAAACGAAAAAATAAAAACTAAAATTGAAAAAAATATTTTTGTGAACTGAAATAAATAAAAACGACAAAAGAAAAAAAAAAGATAACTGAGGGCCTGTTTACACGAGAACGCTTACGGGTAAAAACGACAAAATATTTTATCGGAAGTGGCTTTCATTTACACTGTGACGGCGTTTTTGGGGCCTAAAAACGCAAAAATCTGAAACCACCCTCCAGAGCGGAAAAGTTAAATACGCTCCGCTGTAGCGTTTCCGTTTAAACTGCCCAAGACGCAAAACTGGTCAGATCTGCTCACGTCGCGTACGCGTTTACGTCACATAGATGCGGCAATACAAGAGTCATTTCAACAATTGTATAAATCACACCCACACACGTCTACGGTCTTTTCTCTTCTTCCCGTACAAGTCTTTCTCACACTCTCACAGCCACACAGACGCCAAGACAAGCGACTTCCGCATGAGGCACTTCAAATGTAAAACCCGATGTGATTTTATATTTTCTAATTCACTGTAATCCTCCTGTAATGTCACTATTTTCAGTACAAAAACATGTAAACAAAAGTACAAGTCACTGAAATATTTGGAGCCGAACTTAACAACTCATTTAAAACGCAACTAGGACATTTTATTTTTAAGTTTTACCTTTCTCTTTTCCGGTACAGTCGTGGTTAGAAATGTAACTTGACGCTGTTGTGATGTTTTGTTTTGTTTTTTTCAGTCCAGTTATTTACAGCGCCTCCCTTCGCTGGCTTTTGCGTCCGCTTTTGCGTCTTCGTTTAAACAAACATTTCCTGTTGAGAACGCTCGTCTAAACGCTGATAAAAAAAATTGAAGACGAGACGCCACTTTTGCGTCTTCTGTTTTGATCGTCGCCGTATAAACGTAGCATGAAACTGTATTGTGTGTTTACAAAACTAACTAAAACTAACTGAAATTTTAGATAAACTAAACCAGGACTAAACTAGGACTAAACTAGGACTAAACCAGGACTAAACCAGACCAGGGGGGTTAGGGTTACCCCATCCCCCCGGTAGATCTCGGCACACCATCAACCTCAAAAGTAGATCCCGGTCACAAAAAGGTTGAGCACCCCTGGTCTATAGTGAGATTTTTTAATCTTTTATCCCGTAACTTCTCCACGCCCCCTTTCTGCCGCTTCTCCATGTTTCCACGCTCAACACTGAAACTGTCGGATCAGTGCAGAGAAAGGGGCGGGACCGCTCTCGTAAGCTTCTATATCCTGATTGGTTTAGTCCACTGTCTGTGTTGAAGATGGACCAATGGGATGCCTCCTCGAAACTGTCCTCTGGTCTCTAAGTAAAAAAAAACAAACATCGGCCCCTAGGACTGTCGGCCCACTGGGAAAATGCCCGGTATGCCTGATTACCAGTCCAGGCCAGGTCTGGAGTTAAGAATGAAACTGCCTTTGTTTACTGCTGACATCTTTACGGGGAGTTGGTGTTGTGTCTCTATTTCTTTGGATTTCAGCCAGTGCAGCAGGAACACTTTACCCTGAAATATAAGTGTGGATTGGGGAAAAGTCTATTTTCACTTCTGAACCAAACGAGGAAATAGGGCTGGGCGGTATACCGCATCATACCGCATCATACCGCATCATACCGCATCATACCGAATACTGGTGTTTTTTTTAATTTTTTATTTTTTATGATATGGATTTTTCATATACAGTCATACCTCACCTTACGAAAGACCCAACTAACGAATAATCCAAGTTACGAAACGCGTTTACGAAAGAAAATTCAAGTTACAAAACACAAAATCTCAAAAATTCAAATACAGTGAACCCTCGCTGTATCGCGGTTCACTGTTCGCGGCCTCGCTGTTTCGCGGATTTTTTTTCCCTTTTTTTTTATTTTTTTATTTTTTTTTTATAGTGTAACTTTTTTTTACAGTATAACATTGTGTCCTGCGCCCTGATTAGCTAAGAGACTAGACCAGGACTAAACCAGGTCTAAAACAGGACTAAACCAGGTCTAAACCAGGTCTAAACCAGGACTAAACCAGGTCTAGACCAGGGATGGTGACGCAGGGTGGTAGGGACAGAGTCTCTGATTTCCTTCACGAGAGCGCCTGGGTGACAGGAGGTGTGGCCTTTGTTTACTTGCCATGGAAGAGACTGAGTGCGAGCCGGACAAATGGAAGAGCCAAGAATCAACATGGACGGACGCCGCGCGGCCGAGGGAGCCCGCAGCGGGGAGAGCCGCATTCGAGGGAGCCGCCGGGAGAGGACACTCGCGCGCAGAGAGGAGACAGTGGGTCTTCCCCGTCACGAACCCGACCCCGTCCTAGAGAGCTGTGGAGTATTGGCGACGCATTGATAGCCATGCCCCGAACTCCGGGGCGGACTGACTTTGGAGCCGGGGTGAAATGCAACCAACCCTTGTGAGCGCAGGTTGGTCTTACCTGGTCTTGTGGTGAGGACTGGTGCTCAGAGGCGTCTGTTAGCGGTTCGGCACTGTTAGCATTGGCTTGAGTCTTGCCCAAAATGATATCCAGGTCGCTTTCCACTCGACTTTCGCACATGGCATGGATATGTGGTACCAAAACAAACACACGTGTCCGCGCGCACGTGTCCGCGCGCACGTGTCCGCGTGTCACGTGTCTCCCCCCGCGTCACTATTAATATATTTTGATGAAGATCTACAAAAGTTTGAGTGTTTAAACAAGAGAAAAATGTGAGGAAATGTTAATACCAGTCTCAGAAAGGTGTATAATGTGTCTGGTGAAGCGTTTTCAGCCTTAAAACATGTAGAATAATTGTAAAATATAAAATTGTCCTACTTCGCGGATTTCACTGATTGCGGGCTATTTCTGGAACCTAACCCCCGCGATAAACGAGGGTTCACTGTAATGCGCGCTCGGCTTCGCAACCGCCTGGATCCCCCATTGCAACTCTACTTACGAAAAAATCACGTTACGAAACCACTTCTGGAACGAATTAATTTCGTAAGGTGAGGTATGACTGTATCCCAGTCCCTGTGAGTGTGTGCGTACAAAACGTGGGGAACACAGAGCGGCGGAACGTGGCGCCGCAGGACATTGTTTGAGAGGGGGGACCGTTTTGGCGTGAGAGCGGTGGAAGCTCAGTCTGTGTCGAGCGGTGAACAACATGGATGGAAAAAATGTTACAGACGCAGAGAAACTTATACCGAAAAGAGGAGCCGTGTCAGTTGTGTGGAAGTACTTTGGCTTTAAAGAATCTGACGCCGATCAAACAACCGTATTCTGTAAATGTCGTCGGGCTAAAGTCGTAGCCGCGGGAGGCGACACGAGCGATCTGCTTCACCACCTCCGTCACAAACACGTCCTGGAATATGAAGAACGCACAAAACTAAGATCTGCATCCTCTTCCACGTCTGCAGGGAACGCTCAAGTCGGCGCCGCGACACAAAACGCCACTCAGACGTCACTCAAAGACGCGTTTGCTAAGGGGAACGCCTACGACAAGAAAAGCAAACGGTGGAACAATATTACCAACGCTGTTACTGTCCACTTCACCAAAGACATGGAACCACTTAGTACATGAAAAAAATACCGTAAAATACCGTGACACCGATATAATTTTGAAAAATACTGTGATATAAATTTTTGGTTGTACCGGCTCTACGAGGAAACAAAACAACCTTCAAAGTCAAACAGGAAGAACACAGCAAGTCGTTTTAATCCAAAGGTACCATGACTCAAAACGTGTTAACAAACCCGTCTGACCCACCTTCACCTAAACACCGGTACGTTTGATCTGGTTCATCTCACATGTCAACAAGAAGAGAAGGTGAGCTGAATCTTAAGCCACCGTTTCTGTTCAAAGATTCAAAAGATTTCTTCCCTTTCCCTTTTTTCCAAACATCATCTTTCCTAAAACGCTGAGAAACCACTCCAGGACCCACCCACAGAGCTGAGGACTCCAGGAGCAGGTCTTTGAACGCCTCGTGAAAACACAGGAGTGTGTGAGACAGAACAGGACAGCATGGAGCACCCAGAGGAGCACCCAGAGGAGCACCCAGAGGAGCATCCAGAGGAGCACCCAGAGGAGCATCCAGAGGAGCACCCAGAGGAGCACCCAGAGGAGCACCCTGTGAAGCACCCAGAGGAGCACCCAGAGGAGCACCCTGAAGAGCACCCAGAGGAGCACCCAGAGGAGCACCCAGAGGAGCACCCAGAGAAGCACTCTGAGGAGCATCCAGAGGAGCACCCTGAGGAGCACCCAGAGGAGCACCCAGAGAAGCACTCTGAGGAGCATCCAGAGGAGCACCCTGAGGAGCATCCAGAGGAGCACCCAGAGGAGCACCCTGAGGAGCACCCTGAGGAGCATCCAGAGGAGCACCCTGCGAAGCACCCAGAGGAGCACCCTGAAGAGCATCCAGAGGAGCACCCTGCGAAGCACCCAGAGGAGCACCCAGAGGAGCACCCTGAAGAGCACCCTGAGGAGCACCCAGAGGAGCACCCAGCAGAGCACCCAGCGGAGCACCCAGAAGAGCACCCAGAGGAGTATCCAGAGGAGCACCCAGCAGAGCATCCAGAGGAGCACCCAGAGGAACACCCAGCAGAGCATCCAGAAGAGCACTCAGTGTAGCACCCTGAGGAGCACCCTGAGGAGCACCCAGAGGAGTATCCAGCAGAGCACCCATCAGAGCACCCATCAGAGCACCCAGAGGAGCACCCAGAGAAGCACCCAGAGGATCACCCAGAGTAGCACCCTGAGAACACCCATCAGAGCATCCAGCAAAGAACCCATCAGAGCACCCAACAGAGCACCCAGCAGAGCACCCAGAGAAGCACCCACTAGAGCACTTAGCAGAGGAGCACCAACAGAGCACCCATCAGAGTACTCAGCAGACACCCAGCGGAGCACCCAGCGGAGCACCCAGAGGAGCACCCAGAGAAGCACTCAGCAGAGCACCTAAAGGAGAACCGAGAGGAGCAACCACTAGAGCACTTAGCAGAGGAGCACTAACAGAGCACCTACAGAGCACCCAGAGAGCACCCATGAGGCGGGCGTGGCTGAGGATGGCTGAGATGTGCGGGTGAAGCGCAGCCCAATGACCCAGAGCCCAGATCTCATACTCACCTCCTATCCCAGGGCGGAAGTTTCTGGCATAGCCCTTCATTAAATCGTCCAGGTTTGGTAACCAGGAGATTTGTATGTCTGTACCTACATAGTCCCCGATGTCGTTCAGCATGGCCCTGTGGAAGGACGAGGACACAGACACAGACAGAAAGACAGAGACAGAGGGGGGTTAAAGAGGTTAAGATTAAGTCTTTATTTGGTCTCACACACAATGACACACGGGAGAAATTTGACTTCTGCATTTTACCCATCTTTTTTCAGGTTAGGGGGTATTACACTTCGATGGGGTATTAAATTTATGTTCTTATGTTATGGTGTTTCCTCGTCACAAACCTGGAGTTGTGTTTTGTTTCATTCACATGTCTAACACACAAATCTACAGAGCCTTGGAAGTGTCATAGGTGAATAAATAATAACAAAGTGTGGAAACGACTTATAAGGCATGCGCACGAGTTATAACCCATGCGCACGAGTTATAACCCATGCGCACGAGTTATAACCCATGCGCACGAGTTATAACCCATGCGCACAGTTTGCGTTATGCGTGGGAACGACTTATAAGGCGTGCGCACTTGAATGATGAATGTCCTCACCAATGTGCTGAGTTAAGAGGGTTCGTTTTTATTCCATTTCTGCAATAGAATGCACTGGAATTTCCCCACTGTGGGACTAATAAAGGCATATCTTATCTTATCTTAATATATTACAGCTCGAACAACACGCAAAATGCCCGGTATGCCCGATTACCAGTCCAGGCCTGGATCTGACCGAGCAGCTCAGAGTCAGACATCACACACACACGGGGAAGGCAGCAGCTTCACAATCGTGCACGAAGACGCAAAGTCGGAAAACGCCTCTCCGAACTCGGGAAGAAGCAAATCCCATCCAAAATCAGGTAAATTCTCCTGCAGCGCGCGACGGCCTTTACTTGAGAAAGGTTTCGGCTCGTCTTCCAAAAGTGAGTAAGTCTACACTTTGACCAAATACTTTTTAAATCTTGAGTAATTTCCTGGATGACTTTTTACTTCCACTTGAGCCATATTGTTTTGTAATTTTACTCTTGCCTGAGTAAATTTCTGGCAACCGCCTCAACCACCAAGAATCAAACCTAAATCGTGTATTTTTATCACGTCCTTTTTGCAGTGTGTTGTCATTACATTTCTGCAAACGCCGAGTCATACCATCCAATCATATTTTTGGAATCAGTGAAAATTCGTATTAAAACATAAATCCGGAGCAGCAGAGCCAAGGCCTATTTCCAGTGACTTCCTTTTCCCAAATCTAAAATTAGCGGGACTTGTTTGTTTGTGGACATGTTTGGGGACAGGTGGCGTCGCTCAGAGGAGGCGCCAGCAGCTCACGAGAAGGAACAAGACCAAAACTCCCAAATGTGCTCACATCACAGAATCTGTGTGGTTTAAGCAGAGCGGAGGACGAGGAGAAAAATGGAATTCACTGTTTAAAGGTCCCATATTACACAAAACGGACTCTTGTGAACTGTTTAAGGTTTAAGTCATGTTCTAAAGTGGTTTCCTCCTCAAAAACAGACCTGGAGTTGTTTTCTTTCATTCACATGTTTGAGTAAGACTTTATTATTTGTCTGTCTACATCTCCAAAGCTCCAAGCGCTCTGTTTCACCTTGTGATGTCATGAAGCGGTAGTTTTCAAGTTAACAGTTAACCTTTTACCTTTTGTTTATTATCCATCCATCCATGTTCTTCCTCTTATCCAGGGTCGGGTCGCGGAGGCAACAGTCTAAGCAGAGACTCCCAGACTTCCTTCACCCCGGACACTTCCTCCAGCTCCTCCGGGGGGACCCCAAGGCGTTCCCAGGCCAGCCGGGAGACATAGTCCCTCCAGCGTGTCCTGGGTCTTCCCCGGGGCCTCCTCCCGGTGGGACGTGCCCGGAACACCTCCTGAGGGAGGCGTCCGGAACAGACACCCGAGCCAGACAAGGTCTAAACTGGGACTAAACCAGGTCTAAACTGGGACTAAACCAGGTCTAAACTGGGACTAAACCAGGTCTAAACTGGGACTAAACCAGGTCTAAACTGGGACTAAACCAGGTCTAAACTGGCACTAAACCAGGTCTAAACTGGGACTAAACCAGGTCTAAACCAGGTCTAAACCAGGTCTAAACTGGGGCTAAACCAGGTCTAAACTGGGACTAAACCAGGTCTAAACTGGGATTAACCAGGTCTAAACCAGGTCTAAACTGGGGCTAAACCAGGTCTAAACTGGGACTAAACCAGGTCTAAACTGGGACTAAACCAGGTCTAAACTGGGATTAACCAGGTCTAAACCAGGTCTAAACCAGGTCTAAACTGGGGCTAAACCAGGTCTAAACTGGGGCTAAACCAGGTCTAAACTGGGATTAACCAGGTCTAAACAGGGACTAAACCAGGACTAAACCGGGACTAAACCAGGTCTAAAATGGGACTAAACTAGGTCTAAACTGGGACTAAACTAGGTCTAAACTGGGACTAAACCAGAACTGAATGGGGACTAACCCAGGACTAAACTGGGACTAAACCAGGTCTAAACTGGGATTAAACCAGGTCTAAACTGGGACTAAACCAGGACTAAACCGGGACTAAACCAGGTCTAAAATGGGACTAAACTAGGTCTAAACTGGGACTAAACCAGGTCTAAACCGGGACTAAACCAGGTCTAAAATGGGACTAAACCAGGTCTAAACTGGGACTAAACCAGGTCTAAACCAGGACTAGACCAGGTCTAAACTGGGATTAAACCAGGTCTAAACTGGGACTAAACCAGGTCTAAACCAGGACTAGACCAGGTCTAAACTGGGATTAAACCAGGTCTAAACTGGGACTAAACCAGAACTAAACCAGGTCTACTCCTCACTCTATCTCTAAGGGAGCGCCCAGCCACTCTGTGGAGGAAACACATTTCGGCCGCTTGTATCAGCGATCTCGTCTTTTCGGTCATTACCCTGAGCTCATGACCATAGGTGAGGGGAGGAACGTAGATCGACGGTAAATCGAGAGCTTTGCCTTTTGGCTCAGCTCCCTCTTCACCACAACGGTCCGGTACAGGGACCGCATCACTGCCGATGCTGCACCGATCCACCTGTCAATCTCACGCTCCATCCTCCCCTCACTCGTGAACAAGACCCCGAGATACTTGAACTCCTCCAGTTCCTCCTGTAATACTTCTTGTATTACCACGTGACATCACAAGGAGTGTTTTGAGAGAAGGTTTGTGTGTTAAACATGTGAATGAAACAAAACACAACTCCAGGTCTGTTTTTGAGGAGGAAACGGCAGGAAACGGAGGAATAAAGCTCCTTTAGCTGTCAGAGTGCAGATGTTTTGACCTGGTTTATGGTTCAGATTTCTGTAGTTCTTAGGCATATCCACATGAAACAAAAACTGGCAAAAATTTCGGCCTCTTCTCTGTCAGGAGAAATAAAGTAAAGCTAAGTATTTGGTTCACAATCTCTTCAGAAAGTGTGGCCATTATTCAGCGTTGGGTTTTTATCACCAGACCAACACAAAGAGCAGGTCTCGTTGGATTTTCTAACTTGGGATCTAAAATGTTCTCCGATCACAGGGAATTCCAGGTGGCATGTACACGTTCAAGCTCCAAGGACGACTGGAACGCACCATTGTCAACATTCGCCGGGGGTGATGCTAACTGTAGGCTCTGCTCCATCTGAAGCTCTGTTAGACTTGAATCCGGGCTTAATTTAACACAATCTGAATTTGGTTGGAAGTACAAAAGGAGAGTGGATTTCTACTGTTTCAAGTTTCTCTCACGTAAAATTACAGTCACAACAGTTTTTCAGTTCGTTGCTCGCACCTTTTGGTTGAAAATCAAACTCGTGGTCTTTAATGTGCTCTTTAAATCAATTTTGTTTGTTTTTCCTTGAGTTTTCAGACGTTCTTTGGACTTTCTGGACGGCGTTTGTTGATGTGTCGTGGTTTGTTGCGTTTCCGTGGTAACTGCTGAACATTCCGACGTTAGAGATGCATGTAGAACACCCCCAGAGCGTCAACAGGCCCCTGCACTCCATCTGAAATTATGACGTTTTTGTAAATTCCAGAACAGCCTACAGCAAAAAATAAAAAAAATCTGATGAAAGTTAGTCTGAATCCTGATGTTTTTGCTGTAGAACTCATTTTCAAGCTCGTCCAGACTCGTTTCTTTCTTTTTTTTTTTTTTTACTGCGGAAGAGTCGAGGAAATGCTGATAATATTATCTATTTTTTTGAAGTTCTGCAATTTAAATGTCGTGAGCTTAAAATTCATAGAAAACTTTAAAAATATACAATAAAACTGGAACAAACGTGAACAAGAACGATCGTCTTTTAAAGGATTTCTGCACTTTTGTGGGTCATTTTGCTCCTCGCTCTCCCTCTGTCTGCCCTCTCCATCCTTCCCTTCACTGCCTTCTTCTGTCTTCACTCTCTCCATTCCTCTATTTCTCTCTCTTCCTCCTCCCCTCTCACTGCCTTCATCTCTCTCCCTAAATCTCCTTTCCAACCCTACCTCCTTTCCATCTCTCTCTCTCTATTTATTTCCTCCCTCTCTTCTCTCTCTCACTCTCCCCCACCTCCTCTTTCCCTCCCTCTCACCCTCCTCCTCTCCTCTTCCTCCCTCTCTCTCTCCATCTTTCCTCTATCCCTCTTTCTCTCTCTCCTCTATCTCTCCCTCCCTCTCTCCCTCCCTCTCTTTTTTCTCCTTCTCTCCCTCCTCCTCTCTCCCCTTCTTTCCTCTATCCCTCTCTCCCTCCTCCTTCCCTCCTCCTTCCCTCCTCCCTCTCCTCCCTCCCTCCCTCTCCCTCTCTCCTTCCTGTCCTCCCTCTCTCTCTCTCCCGTCCTCCTCTCCCTCCCTCCCCCTCTTCCGTGGGGTCAGGCCCAGATTATCGTGATGACGTTGACACGGTGACCCACTGCTCCGTTCTGTGGTTTTAGATTATCATAACAAAACTCTGGCCTGGAGTCTGGAGAGCTTGGTCTAAACCAGGACTAAATCAGGTCTAAATCAGGTCTAAACCAGGACTAAATCAGGTCTAAATCAGGTCTAAACCAGGACTAAATCAGGTCTAAACCAGGACTAAATCAGGTCTAAATCAGGTCTAAACCAGGACTAAATCAGGTCTAAACCAGGACTAAATCAGAATTAAATCAGGTCTAAACCAGGACTAAATCAGGTCTAAACCAGGTCTAAACCAGGTCTAAATCAGGTCTAAATCAGTTCTAAACCAAGTCTAAACCAGGTCTAAACCAGGTCTAAATCAGTTCTAAACCAGGTCTAAATCAGGTCTAAACCAGGTCTAAACCAGGTCTAAACCAGGTCTAAATCAGGTCTAAATCAGTTCTAAATCAGGTCTAAATCAGTTCTAAACCAGGTCTAAACCAGGTCTAAACCAGGACTAAATCAGGACTAAATCAGGTCTAAACCAGGTCTAAACCAGGTCTAAACCAGGACTAAATCAGGACTAAATCAGGTCTAAACCAGGTCTAAACCAGGTCTAAACCAGGTCTAAACCAGGTCTAAATCAGGTCTAAATCAGGTCTAAACCAGGACTAAATCAGGTCTAAATCAGGTCTAAACCAGGACTAAATCAGGTCTAAACCAGGACTAAATCAGAATTAAATCAGGTCTAAACCAGGACTAAATCAGGTCTAAACCAGGTCTAAACCAGGTCTAAATCAGGTCTAAATCAGTTCTAAACCAAGTCTAAACCAGGTCTAAACCAGGTCTAAATCAGTTCTAAACCAGGTCTAAATCAGGTCTAAACCAGGTCTAAACCAGGTCTAAACCAGGTCTAAATCAGGTCTAAATCAGTTCTAAATCAGGTCTAAATCAGTTCTAAACCAGGTCTAAACCAGGTCTAAACCAGGACTAAATCAGGACTAAATCAGGTCTAAACCAGGTCTAAACCAGGTCTAAACCAGGACTAAATCAGGACTAAATCAGGTCTAAACCAGGTCTAAACCAGGTCTAAACCAGGTCTAAACCAGGTCTAAATCAGGTCTAAATCAGGTCTAAACCAGGTCTAAACCAGGTCTAAACCAGGACTAAATCAGGTCTAAATCAGGTCTAAATCAGGTCTAAACCAGGTCTAAACCAGGACTAAATCAGGACTAAATCAGGTCTAAACCAGGTCTAAACCAGGTCTAAACCAGGTCTAAACCAGGTCTAAATCAGGTCTAAATCAGGTCTAAATCAGGTCTAAACCAGGTCTAAACCAGGTCTAAATCAGGTCTAAATCAGGTCTAAACCAGGTCTAAACCAGGACTAAATCAGGTCTAAATCAGGTCTAAACCAGGACTAAATCAGGTCTAAACCAGGACTAAATCAGAATTAAATCAGGTCTAAACCAGGACTAAATCAGGTCTAAACCAGGTCTAAACCAGGTCTAAATCAGGTCTAAATCAGTTCTAAACCAAGTCTAAACCAGGTCTAAACCAGGTCTAAATCAGTTCTAAACCAGGTCTAAATCAGGTCTAAACCAGGTCTAAACCAGGTCTAAACCAGGTCTAAATCAGGTCTAAATCAGTTCTAAATCAGGTCTAAATCAGTTCTAAACCAGGTCTAAACCAGGTCTAAACCAGGACTAAATCAGGACTAAATCAGGTCTAAACCAGGTCTAAACCAGGTCTAAACCAGGACTAAATCAGGACTAAATCAGGTCTAAACCAGGTCTAAACCAGGTCTAAACCAGGTCTAAACCAGGTCTAAATCAGGTCTAAATCAGGTCTAAACCAGGTCTAAACCAGGTCTAAACCAGGACTAAATCAGGTCTAAATCAGGTCTAAATCAGGTCTAAACCAGGTCTAAACCAGGACTAAATCAGGACTAAATCAGGTCTAAACCAGGTCTAAACCAGGTCTAAACCAGGTCTAAACCAGGTCTAAATCAGGTCTAAATCAGGTCTAAATCAGGTCTAAACCAGGTCTAAACCAGGTCTAAATCAGGTCTAAATCAGGTCTAAATCAGGTCTAAATCAGTTCTAAACCAGGTCTAAATCAGTTCTAAACCAGGTCTAAATCAGGTCAAGTGAAATTTATTTCAAATCATGATGAAACTCTTATTTCAATCTGAACTTGGCCAGAGTTCTGTTTTTTCCGTGTATATTTGGCACAATATTTTTTTCTAATATGCCCGAGTGTCTGTGCTGTTAGTTTGTCCTCAGATTTGTCCTCAGATTTGTCCTCAGATTTGTCCTCAGATTTGTCCTCAGATTTGTCCTTCTGAACAGACAAAAGAGTCGAGTAGAAAATAGAAGAGA
Organism: Paratrypauchen microcephalus; assembly: GCA_036785185.1. NCBI lineage: Eukaryota > Metazoa > Chordata > Actinopteri > Gobiiformes > Gobiidae > Paratrypauchen > Paratrypauchen microcephalus. Next base: position 4,016,624 of record JAVJIX010000072.1, on the reverse strand, counting down.
CACTAAAACAAGACTGGAGTCTGATGACCGGAGGAGGGACAGGGAGGAGGACATGGAGGAGGGACACAGAGGAGGGACACAGAGGAGGGACACGGAGGAGGGACACGGAGGAGGGACACGGAGGAGGACACGGAGGAGGACACGGAGGAGGACGCGGAGGAGGGACACGGAGGAGGACATGGAGGAGGACACTTTTGGATCAATACTAAAAAGTCCCATTGACAGAACAGAGATGATCAGAATAAGAGCACAGAGACTATACACCCATGGACCTGGTTTAGACCTGGTTTAGACCAGGTTTAGACCTGGTTTAGACCTGGTTTAGACCTGGTTTAGACCTGGTTTAGACCTGGTTTAGAAGTTTTTAGAAGACAATGATGAATCTGAAATCTTGTATTTATGGAAATCAGAATAAATGAATTTGATTGTTTTAAATGTTTAAGGAATTGGATTGTGATTATTTTAATTAGACACTCAAGTTGTTTAAATGTAAATCGTTTCTTTAATGTATTTTGTACCTGCCCAAAGGCTGCAGATGGAGCTTGGAACTAAATCTGGCACAGAGACGAATGTTTTGAATGTTTTCTGTGGACTGTCCATGTTTTAAATAAATTTAAAAAGTGCAGTTCAGGTCAGACACACAGAAAAACACGCACACTTCTGTAGTCTGCTGTGGCCTTTCCTCTGCCTGTGTGTGTGTGTCTGTGTGCGTGTGCGTGTGTGCGTCTGCGCGTGCGTGCGCGTGTGTGCGAGTGTGTGTGTGCGTGCGTGTGTACTTGTGTGTGTGCTTGTGTGTGTGTGTGTACGTGCATGCATGTGTGTGCGTGTGTGTGTGTACGTGCATGTCTGTGTACGTGCATGCGTGTGTGTGTACGTGCATGTGTGTATGTGTGTGTGCGCGCGCATGCATGTGTATGCATGCCTGTGTGTGTACGTGTGTGTGTGTGTACGTGCATGCGTGTGCGTGCGTGCGTGTGTGTGTGGACGTGTGTGCGAGCGCACGCGCGTATGTGTGTATGTGCATGTCTGTGCGTGTGTGCGCGCGCGTGTACGTGCATGCGTGTGTGTGTGTACATGCGTGCATGTGTGTGTGTACGTGCATGCGTGTGTGTGCATGTGTGTATGTGTGCGCGCGCATGCATGTGTATGCATGCCTGTGTGTGTACGTGCATGCATGTGTGTGTGTACGTGCATGCGTGTGCGCGCGTGCGTGTACGTGCATGCATGTGTGTGCGAGCGCGCGTGTGTGTGTACGTGCATGTGTGTGTGTGTGAGTGTGTGTGTGTACGTGCATGTCTGTGCGTGTGTGCGTGCGCGTATGTGTACGTGCATGCGTGTGTGCGTGCGTGTGTACGTGCGTGCGTGTGTGTGTACGTGCATGCGTGTGCATGTGCGTGCGTGTGTGTGTGTGTACGTGCATGCGTGTGTGTACATGCGTGTGGGTACGTGCGTGCGTGTGTACGTGCATGCGTGTGTGTATGTGCGTGCATGTGTGTGTGTGTACGTGCATGCGTGTGTGTATGTGTGTGTGTGTAGTGTACGTGTGTGCGTGTATGTGTGTGCGCGCGCGTATGCATGTGTATGCATGCCTGTGTGTGTGTCTGTAGTGCGTGTGTGTGTATATGTGTGTGTGTGCGTGTGTTCATGCCTATGTGTGTGTGTCTGTAGTGCTTGTGTGTGTATATGTGTGTGTGTATGTGTGTGTGTGTGTGTGTCTGTAGTGTGTGTGTGTGTTTAAGCTGATGGCGTGTGTGTCGGCCGTGCAGAGCGATGCTGATGTTCCGCTCTAATCCCGTATGTCGTGTGTGTGTCGTGTGTTTCCTGCTCTGTGCACAAGCGCACACACATGAACACAGAGGCTCCCTCTTTTCGGCATCACTCGAGGAAAAACTAAAACACAACACTCCCCACTCCAGTCCATCTTTCCCACAATCAGGGAGTAATTTAGCTCCATAAAATGCTTCTTTATAAAAGAAAAATAGATATTGCTCTGAGGGACGCTGACGTCTCCTGCAGCGCTCAGCTCCAGTCAAATGAAGCTCACTCAGGCTAGCGGTTATAGGAGTGAATTTGGAGCGCAGATGGCGGCTCAGTCGGTGGAGTTTGAGCCCTCTGATCTGGAGGTTAGTGGTTGGAATCCTTCGTTCAACATTTTAAAAAATACATATACAGCTCTGGAAAAAAATAAGAAACCACTGCATGTTTTTCTGAAATCAGCATCTCTACATGTATCACAGCCATTCCATTCCAGCATCTGTTGAATTCCAACACAAACACAAAGCTGAGCTACTTCAGTTCTTGCACCAGGAGTGGAATAAAGTCACCCAAGAACAATGTGAAAGACTGGGACTAAACCAGGTCTGAACCAGGACTAAACCAGGTCTAAACTAGGACCCAAGAACAATGTGAAAGACTGGGACTAAACCAGGTCTAAGCTAGGACTAAACCCGGTCTGAACCAAGACTAAACCAGGTCTAAACTAGGACTAAACCAGGTCTGAACCAGGACTAAACCCGGTCTAAACTAGGACCCAAGAACATGTGAAAGACTTGTGGAGAGCATGCCAAGACGCATGAAAGCTGTGATTAAAAATAAGGGTTACTGCACCAAATATTGATTTGTGAACTCTTCTTAAGTGTAAACATTAGTATTATGTTGTTTTAAAATGAATCTGATCTTGTTTTTTTGCATTGTTTGAGCTCTGAAAACATGGATCTTTTTTGTTATTTTGACCATTTGTCATTTTCTGCAAATAAATGCTCTAAACGATAATATTTTTATTTGGAATATGGGTGAAATGTTGTCTACAGAAGCCGACAGAGGCCATGTTCGTTATGATTATTTTCCACCTTAATAACGAGAAAATTAACTCGAGATCTCGAGAAAAACGACACAATTAATTTGTGATCTCAGGAAAACACTCCGTCGGTAAAGGCGAAGCCGGGCCTTCTACGGAGGTGCCACGGACTAATCTTGAAATTATCCTGAATTAAAAGACGTAATGCAATCTCCCCCTGTGTCAACCACCATTTTTTAAAATAAAATAGAATAGTGCAAAAGAAATAGTGCAACATTTTTTAATAAAAATAGAATACTACAAAAAAATGTGCAAAAAAATGTTAATAAAATAGAATAGTGCAAAAAAATTATGCAATTTTTTTTTATAAAATAGAATAGTACAAAAAAGTGCAATTTTTTTTAATAAAATAGAATAGTGCAAAAAAAATGTGCAAAAAAATTTAAATAAAATAGAATAGTGCAAAAAGGTGCAAAAAAGTAAATAAAATAGAAAAGTGCAAAAAAAGTTAATAAAATAGAATAGTGCAAAAAAATTATGCAATTTTTTTTTTTATAAAATAGAATAGTACAAAAAAAGTGCAAAAAAATTAATAAAATAGAATAGTGCAAAAAAAATAGTGCAAAAAAGTTAAAATAAAATAGAATAGTACAAAAAAAAGTGCAAAAAATTTAAATAAAATAGAACAGTGCAAAAAAAAAAAAATAGTGCAAGTCTTACAAGGTTCCAGGTCAAGTCCAAGGTCCAGTCCTGGTCCGGTCCTGGTCCGGTCCTGGTCCGGTCCTGGTCTCTGGGACTGAGTCTGTCCCTCCCTGATCCATTCTCTGGTTTACGTCTGATTAGTTTATTTTATTTATTTAAAAAAAGAAAAATTGTGTTTGCGTTTGCAACACGACTATAATCTCTGACCCTTTTTAGAGTCACCCAATCTCCCCCTGTGTCAACACCTGATCAATATATTGCCTTATCAGCTGATTGATTATTATTCCAGACATTCTAATGACCAAAAAGGCGTCTGTTCCGCGTGACCCTCCCTCTGTATCTGCTGCTGTCAGGCTCCTGAAGAACAAGTGTCTTGCCCAAGGACACAAGGACAGCGTTCATATGAGAGACTCTCCCAGGTACAGCTGTGGAAAAAATAAGAGACCACTGCAAAATGATCAGTTTTTTTCTGATTTTACTACTTATAGGTTTGTGTTTGGGCAAATGGAACATTTTTGTTTGAGTCTATAAACTAGTGACAACATTTCCCCCAAATTCCAAATAAAAATATTCTCGTTTAGAGCATTTATTTGCAGAAAATGCGGCTCACGGTTCCTCTCTCTGCTGCTTGATCTGGAGTTTGATGCACGAACGGCGGAGGCAGAGGAGCTCAGGGCTGTTGTTTAATCCTATGTGTGCGGTCACCTCGTGTCCTCCCTGTCCTCCCTGTCCTCCCTGTCCTCCCTGTCCTCCCTGTCCTCTGTCTCTGCACGTCTCTGATGGGAAACACAGCGGTCAGTCTCTACTCGAACATGTCTGCGTTACTTATAAGTCCGGACAGAAGCTCTGCCGATATTTAGGAAGACCTGAAGCAGTGATATCTCGACTTTGTGAATGAGACAAACTTGAAATCTGATTCACTGCACAACCCCGTCCTGTCCTGCGTCGCCCTGCGTCGTCCTGCGTCGTCTTGCGTCATCTTGTGTCCTCTTGTGTCGTCCTGTGTCCTCTTGCATCGTCCTGCGTCATCCTGCGTCATCCTGCGTCGTTTTGCGTTGTTTTGAGTCGTTTTGCGTCGTCTTGCGTCGTCTTGCGTAGTCCTGTGTCCTCTTGTGTCCTCTTGTGTCCTGCGTCGTCCTGCGTCGTCCTGCGTCGTCTTGCGTCGTCCTGTGTCGTCCTGCGTCGTCCTGCGTCGTCTTGCGTCGTCCTGTGTCGTCCTGCGTCGTCCTGCGTCCTCTTGTGTTGTCCTGCGTGGTCGTGCGTCCTCTTGTGTCGTCCTGCATCGTCCTGCGTCGTCCTGCGTCGTCTTGTGTCGTCCTGCACTGTCCTGCGTTGTCCTGTGTCCTCGTGTCGTCCTGCGCCGTCCTGCGTGGTCTTGTGTCATCCTGCGTCGTCCCATCTTGTGTCGTCCTGTGTCATCCTGTGTTCTCTTGTGTCGTCCTGCGTCGTCTTGCGTCATCTTGCGTCCTCTTGCGTCGTCCTGCGTCGTCCTGCGCCGTCCTGCATCCTCTTGCGTCGTCCTGCGTCCTCTTGCGTCGTCCTGCATCATCTTGTGTCGTCCTGCATCGTCCTGCATCGTCCTGTGTCCTCTTGTGTCGTCCTGCGTCGTCCTGCGTCATCTTGTGTCATCCTGCGTCATCCTGCGTCGTCCCATCGTCTTGTGTCGTCCTGTGTCGTTCTGTGTCGTCCTGAGTCCTCGTGTCGTCCTGCGTCGTCGTGCGTCGTCCTGCGTCGTCCTGCGTCGTCCTGCGTCATCCTGTGTCGTCCTGTGTCCTCGTGTCATCCTGCTTCGTCCTGCGTCGTCTTGTGTCATCCTGCGTCGTCCCATCTTTTGTCGTCCTGTGTCATCTTGTGTTCTCTTGTGTCGTCCTGCGTCGTCTTGTCTCATCCTGTGTCGTCTTGCGTCATCTTGTGTCCTCTTGTGTCGTCCTGTGTCATCCTGTGTTCTCTTGTGTCGTCCTGCGTCGTCTTGTCTCATCCTGCGTCATCCTGCATCATCCTGCGTCGTCCTGTGTCATCTTGTGTCCTCTTGTGTCGTCCTGTGTCGTCCTGTGTCGTCCTGCGCCGTCCTGCATCCTCTTGCGTCGTCCTGCGTCCTCTTGCGTCGTCCTGCGTCGTCCTGCGTCGTCCTGCGTCCTCTTGCGTCGTCCTGCGTCGTCCTGTGTCGTCCTGCGTCGTCCTGCGTCCTCTTGCGTCGTCCTGCGTCGTCCTGAGTTGTCCTGTGTTGTCTTGTGTCGTCCTGCGTTGTCCTGCGTCCCCTTCAGTCGTCCTGCGTCGTCCTGCGTCGTCCTGTGTCCTCTTGTGTCGTTCTGCGTTGTCCTGCGTCATCCTGAGTTGTCCTGTGTTGTCTTGTGTCGTCCTGCATTGTCCTGCGTCCCCTTCGGTCGTCCTGCGTCGTCCTGCATCGACTTGTGTCGTCCTGTGTCGTCTTGTGTCGTCCTGTGTCGTTCTGAGACTTGAGCCTCAGAGATGATCTGTTTTATCACTCCTCGTAACTTTACCTGAGAAACTTCTGGAACAAGTTGTTTTAAAAGTAATTTTATGACAGACTTTTACTTCTGTTTGAGTACAACGACATCACCTCAGTAACAGTCATGGTTCCTCCTCCAACCGTGAACACAGAAAAACTCTACAGCTGTGATCACACTGGGTTTAGTCCAAGTTTAGTCCTGGTTTGGTCTTGGTCTGTGTTTAGTCCTGGTTTAGGTTGGATAAAAAGTGGTTTATACGACACTTTTCTACCTTCAAGACGCTCACTCACACCGGTGTACGCAGACGACAGGGACACGCCACGGGCCGACCCACGGGTCAGCGGATCTCACCGACCAGAGATGTTTGTGCTGTGAGCTTTGGATCACAGCACAAACATCGGTCTGAGGTCTGAGGTCTGAGGTCTGAGGTCTGAGGTCTGAGGTCTGAGGTCTCAGGTCTCAGGTCTGAGGTCCTGTGCTCTGAGTTCTTTAAAGTCTTTCTACTTTAAGTACGATATTTACAACACAGTATAGAAAAAAATAATGCAAAAAAAAAAAAGAATAAATAAAAATAAATAAAATAGAATAGTGCAAAACAAAAGTGCAAAATTTTTTTAATAAAATAGAATAGTGCAAAAAAAAAGTGCTAAATATTTTTAATAAAATAGAACAGTGGGAAACAAATTTTGCAAAAAAAATTGTAATTAAATAGAATAGTGCAAAAAAAAAAGTGCAAAAACTTTTAAATAAAATAGAATAGTGCAAAAAATTTGTTCAATTTTTTTATAAAATAGAATACTGTAGTGCAAAAAAATTGTGCAAAAATATTTAAATAAAATAGATCAGTGCAAAAAAAAGTGCAAAAAAATTGTAATAAAATAGAATAATGCGAAAAAATTGTGCAAAAAAATTTAAATAAAATAGAATAATGAAAAAAAAGTGCAAAAAAATTTAAATAAAATAGAATAGTACAAAGAAAATTGTGCAAAATTTTTTTTTTAAAATAGAATAGTGCAAAAAAAAAAATTGTGCAAAAAAAGTCCTCTACAGCTGGTACTACACATTAGTTATCCAGGTTATTGCAAGTCTTACAAGGCTCCAGGTCCGGTCCTGGTCCGGTCCTGGTCCGGTCCTGGTCCGGTCCTGGTCCGGTCCTGGTCCGGTCCTGGTCCGGTCCAGGTCCGGTCCTGGTCCGGTCCTGGTCCGGTCCTGGTCCGGTCCTGGTCTGGTCCTGGTCTCTGGGACTGAGTCTGTCCCTCCCTGATCCATTCTCTGGTTTACGTCTGATTAGTTTATTTTATTTATTTAAAAAAAGAAAAATTGTGTTTGCGTTTGCAGTACGACTATAATCTCTGACCCTTTTTAGAGTCACTCATGCATGTTTGAGTAATCTAGTGATCTCTCCTGGGCCTGTACAAGCCCACACCTCTTTACAACGCTCAGACCACTCAGAGCGTGATACTAAATAAATCTGTTGTTTTCAGTGAATTTACAGTAACATGATGATCTAATTATACTTTATATAATTATCATCTCATTTAGGCTGTATGTTAATCAATAATATTAATACTCTAACTAATAACTACACTAATACTCTTTAAGAACAGGTTTTCTTCATGTTGTAATGTATAAAGCAAAGTGCAGAGTGTTTCCTGTAAATATTCACAGACTGTTTGAGACGAGAACAAGAACTGCAATTTAAAAGGAACCGACATGTTTAAAAAACCCAGATTCAGAACCGAGGTTATTGATCGAAGCGTCGCTGTGAAAGGAGTTCATTTATGGAAAAGTCTTGACGAAGAAATCAAAGGATCAAGTACAATAATGACATTAAAAAACACATAAAATCCAGTGTAATGTGTAAGTATGAAAAAGAAAACTAAGCTGTTGCGCATAAAAATGAAGCTTTCTGTTTACAGTTTATTAATAATTGTGATTGAAATGGAACGTATTGATGAAATGTTTTATCGTCACTATCGGTGTTATTGTCTGGAAAAGGGAAGAGGGGAAGAGAACAGAAGATTACTCTTTTTTCTGCTCCTTTCATTCAATTTTGTGTAATGTTTTCACACAGTTGATGTCTTTTTATACTTCAGGAATGAAATAAATAAACAAATATAATAATAATAAATATAATACAGTGGTACCTCACCTTACGAAATTAATTTGTTCCAGAAGTGGTTTCGTAAAGTGAATTTTTCGTAAGTTGAGTAGCTATTTCAATGGAAAAGGCCTGATTCGTTCCAAGGTTGTTTTTTTTTATAGTGTAACATTGGTTCTGCGTCCTGATTGGCTAAGAGACTAGACCAGGACTAAACGTGGACTAAACCAGGTCTAGACTCTAGACCTGGTCTAGTTCTGGTCTAGACTGTAGACCAGAACTAAACCAGGTCTAGACCAGGTCTAAACCTGGACTGGACCTGGACTAAACCAGAACTGGACCAGGATTAAACTACCACGTGCCGCTCTTTGCTGGTTTCGTGCGGCTGGTTTGTGGCTCGGGCTCCAGAGGACGCGGTCCGGGCGCCGCGGTTCTATCTGTGGCTCGGCGCGCGGTGCCGTGCTCCTCGGCGCGCGGTGCCGTGCTCCTCGGCGCGCGGTGCCGTGCTCCTCGGCGCGCGGTGCCGTGCTCCTCGGCGCGCGGTGCCGTGCTCCTCGGCGCGCGGTGCCGTGCTCCTCGGCGCGCGGTGCCGTGCTCCTCGGCGCGCGGTGCCGTGCTCCTCGGCGCGCGGTGCCGTGCTCCTCGGCGCGCGGTGCCGTGCTCCTCGGCGCGCGGTGCCGTGCTCCTCGGCGCGCGGTGCCGTGCTCCTCGGCGCGCGGTGCGTGCTCCTCGGCGCGCGGTGCCGTGCTTCTCGGCGCGCGGTGCCGTGCTCCTCGGCGCGCAGTGCGTTCATGTCTCTGCGCTGCTTCCCCCCGTGTTCGGCGCTAGAGCTAAGAGGCCGAGAAAGGTGCTTTTTGAGCGGGGATAACAGCGGGGCGTGCATCTGAGCGCACATTATTCGAATTTTTGAGATTTCGCGTTTCGTAACTTGAATTTTCTTTCGTATCTAGAGACCAAAATTTAACGTGAGGGCGTTTCGTAACGTGGATTTTCCGTATGTAGGGTCTTTCGTAAGGTGAGGTACCACTGTATAATGATTTATTTGAACTTTCACTGCAACAAAACAATGTATTTAACCAAAAATTTGAAATGAAATAGAATAGTGCAAAAAATAGCACAAAAAAATTCAAATAAAATAGAATACTGCAAAAAAAATAGTGCCAAAAATTTTAAATAAAATAGAACATTGCAAAAAAACAACAACAACAAAACAATGTATTTAACCAAAGAAGTTTATCATTCCAAATACTCGATATTCCCCGCGATATTTTAGATATTTGTCAATACGATTTCGTCTGTTATTACGTCCCACTGGCCACACTTTGTCACTGTGCATTCCGAGGACATTTCCAGGGTTTTATCAGATGTTTTATGTTCTCTGGGGCCTAGGGGGCGCTGCAATTCCAAATCCTGTGTGTGCAACCTGTACATATGGTTTTTGACAATAAAGATGAACTTTGAATTTTGAACTTTTGGACTTTTAAATAGTCCCGGTCACGAAAAGTGCAGTTAGACTGAATATAACTCGAATATATTAGAACAGAATGCCTTTTACTGTCACTGTTCAAACATACTCAGAATGAGACTGAAAACATCTCACTTCAGCGCAGACATTTAAGTTCGATATTTACAACACAGTATAGAAGAAAATAATGCAAAAAAATTTAAATAAAAGAGAATACTGCAAAAAAATAGGGCCAAATAATTTAAATAAAATAGAATACAGTAGTGCAAAAAAAGTTTTAATAAAATAGAATAGTGCAAAAAAAATGTGTAAAAAATTAAAATTAAATAGAATAGTGTAAAAAAATAGTGCCAAATTTTTTTAATGAAATAGAATAGTGCAAAAAATAGTGCAAAAAATTAATATAAAATAGAATAGTGCAAAAAAATAATAGTGCAAAAAATATTTAAATAAAATAGAATACAGTAGTGCAAAAAAAGTTTTAGTAAAATAGAATAGTGCAAAAAAAGTGCAAATAAAATTAAAATAAAATAGAATAGTGCAAAAAAGTGCAAATAAAATTAAAATAGAATAGAATAGTGTAAAAAAAATAGTGTATTTTTTTTTTATGAAATAGAATAGTGAAAAAAGTCCCAAAAATGTTTAATAAAATAGAATACAGTAGTGCAAAAAAAGTTTTAATAAAATAGAATAGTGTAAAAAATAGTGTAAAAAATTAAAATAAAATTGAATAGTGCAAAAAAATTTAAATAAAATAGAATAGTGCAAAAGAACGTGGAAAAAAATATACAAAATACAACAGTGCAAAAAAAAAAAAAAAGTGCACAAAAAAATAACACTTTGTCACTGCGCATTTCGCGTGGACTTTCTGCGCATTCCGAGGACATTTCCAAACGCACGTAAAGCGTACGGCAGGTTTGTACGTTTCATTTCAGGAATAAATCCAAATAAATAAATAAATACAATGATGCCCCTGCTGTTTACGTGGGCCCTGCGGGGAGAGTCCGTGCACATTTTGGACATCACTAAAGGACATTCTCACCTTCACATTTCATCCCGTGGACATGATCTCCGGGACTTACCTGCTGAACCTGTCTCCTCCGTGGAGCAGCAGCGCGAGGATCCACGGCAGCAAAGTTGGCACGTCCATTGTCACGCGGGTGGGAGGTATCCACGCACTTACGATCCCGAAAAAGAAAAACGTTCCGTAGTGGAGCGGGGGTAAAAGCGTGACGCCGGGGTTCAGTGCGCTCTCCGCGGGTGGAGCGGTGAGGAGCGCGGCTGGAGGCGGTGCTGGAGAGCCATGACCCACGCGCGCACACGAGCCGAGCCGAGCCGAGCCGAGCCGCGGATCCGGAGGTCTGAGCGCAGGCACGACTCTGGAGAGAGAGACTAATCCGAGCTGCGCGTCACGGCTCATCCAGAGGCGGGGGGCGGGAGGAGGGAGGAGGGAGGGCGTGAGAAGAGCCACATTTGGGAATCGATTATGTAAGAATCGGTTATTTGCTTATGTAATGAGCTGATGCGGTGTCCGGGGCTTTGGGACTTTGCGGGACTCGATCCAAACGCGCGCGACGGGCGTGATGAGGTCACGGCTCCCGCGGCGTCACCTCCGCGCGCGTTTCCACCGTTCACCCGCAGCGTGGGCCTAATGACGCGGGCTATTTTTAACCGAACACTCCGTTTAGACCGAACCGGAGTCTGAACCGGAGTCTGAACCAGGGTCTGAACCGGGATCTGAACCGGAGTCTGAACCGGAGTCTGAACCGGGGTCTGAACCGGGTCTGAACCGGAGTCTGAACCGGAGTCTGAACCGGGGTCTGAACCGGAGTCTCAACCGGGGTCTGAACCGGAGTCTGAACCGGAGTCTGAACCGGAGTCTGAACCAGAGTCAGAACCGGGGTCTGAACCGGAGTCTGAACCGGAGTCTGAACCGGAGTCTAAACTCTTTAGAATTATGGTTAAAGGCCTCGACCAATCGGAACGCTCCGTCTCTGGAGCAGACCCCGGAGTCTGAACCGGGGTCTGAACCGGAGTCTGAACCGGGGTCTGAACCGGAGTCTGAACCGGAGTCTGAACCGGGGTCTGAACCGGGGTCTGAACCGGAGTCTGAACCGGGGTCTGAACCGGGGTCTGAACCGGAGTCTGAACCGGAGTCTGCTGATTAAACACATTTTACCCGCGACTAGAAGAAAGTGTGAGGATGGGAGGGCATCTGAAGTGTATGTGTCTCTGGGCCTGATTGATTGATTAATTGATTGGTTGATTAATTGCATTTATATAGATCATTCTTCATTCACTCACACTTGGTGGTGTAAACTACTATTGTGGCCACAGATGCCCTGGGGCAGACTGGAGGACAAAGGGACACACAGGGACAGAGGAGGACGGGAGGGCATCTGGCACACTCGGGAGGGCATCTGGTACACTCGGGAGGGCATCTGGCACACTTGGGAGGGCATCTGGCACACTCGGGAGGGCATCTGGACCGATGACGTCACGTCCACCTGAGACTCACCGTTACGTAACACTCTCTCACCAGTGTCCTCATACCTGTGGGGCGATCAAACACTCACCATGAAAGAGAGAGAGAGGAAAGAGAGAGAGGGGGATGGATGAGGAGAGAGAGAGAGATGGAGAGAGAGGAAAGAGAGGGAGAGAGAGAGAGAGGGAGGTAGATGGAGAGAGAGAGGAAAGAGAGGGAGGGAGAGAGAGAAAGAGGGGGTAGATGGAGGGAGAGAGGAAAGAGAGGGAGAGAGAGAGGGAGAGAGAGGAAAGAGAGGGAGAGAGAGAGAGGGGTTAGATGGAGAGGAAGGAGAGAGAGGGAGCGAGAGAGAGAGATGGGGAGAGAGAAAAAGATGGAGAGAGAGAGAGAGATGGATGGAGAGAGAGGGGGTAGATGGAGAGAGAGAGAGAGAGAGGAAAGAGAGGGAGAGAGAGGGGGGTCGGTGGAGAAAGGGGGGATGGGGAGAGAGAAAGAGATGGAGAGAGAGAGGGGGAGAGAGGAAAGAGGGAGAGAGAGAGGGAGGGAGAGAGATGGAGAGAGAGAGAGGGGGATGGATGAGGAGAGAGAGAGAGATGAGAAAGAGAGGAAGAGAGGAAAGAGAGAGAGAGGGGGAGAGAGAGGAAGGAGAGAGAGGGAGAGAGAGAGAGAGAGGGAGAGAGAGATAGGGGGTAGATGGAGAGAGAGAGAGAGAGATGGAGAGAGAGGGGGATGGATGAGGAGAGAGAGAGATGGAGAGAGAGAGAGGAAAGAGAGGGAGAGAGAGGGGGGTCGGTGGAGAAAGGGGGGATGGGGAGAGAGAAAGAGATGGAGAGATAGAGATGGAGAGAGAGAGAGGAAAGAGAGAGAGAGGGAGGGAGAGAGATGAGGAGAGAGAGAGATGGAGAGAGAGAGAGAGATGGAGAGAGATGGAGAGAGAGGGGGATGGATGAGGAGAGAGAGAGAGATGAGAGGGAGAGGAAGAGAGGAAAGAGAGATGGAGAGAGAGGGGGGTAGATGGAGAGAGAGGGGGGAGAGAGAGGAAAAAGAGAGAGGGAGGGAGAGAGAGAGATGGGGAGAGAGAAAGAGATGGAGAGATAGAGGGGGGATGGGGAGAGAGAGAGCAAGAGAGACAGAGACAGTAACAGGCAAAGAGAGAGAGAGAGATTTATTTTATTTATTTGTTTGTTTATTTGAAGAGGACGGTGCACATTCATGAACACTTTGTACATTTTCATGACATTGTGTAAATATGCTGGATTTATCTAGAAGCTTCTTTTCATCCGTAGTCCTCCGACATTTACACAACAACAGGACGAACAACAACAAAAAGCATTTATAATATTTACAGAACAACACATTACATGTTACACACTGAACCTCACCTGTGTCGACAGGTTTGTTTGTTTTGAGCCATTTTTTGAGCTCTTTTTTCAAATCAATAAGAGCAGAACTCTCTCGTACAGTTGTTGGAAGAGTTTTCCAGTTCATACAAGCCTGAACAGAAATGATGTTTTGTCCTGAGGCAGTTCGTCTAAATGTCCCTCACAGTCCCTCTGGAAGCAGATCTAGTCCTGAAGTTGTTTTCTCTACGTTTAATCAATTCCTTCAGGGGAGGAGGGGCTAGGTGGATGGATGGATGGATGGATGGATAAATAGACGTCCCCTCCAGTGGGACTGATTCTCTTCCTGGTTAATCCTCTGATGTTGATCTATAACATCCATAAGAGGAACTGTGGGTCATGTATTAATATGGACCATAGATGTTTGGATTATAAACGTACAGTCTGTGATTATAGAGCTTAAGCAGAGTCCAGACCTCGGACCTCGGACCTCGGACCTCAGGAGGACTCTTCACTCGCTCATGTTTGTGAAATGCCACATAACTTTGAAACCAGCGGAGGAAGAAGGGCTCAGTTTTGCTGTTATTTAAGTAAAAGTACAGATACTAGACAGTTTAAGCTCATTTGAAATGACAAAATAAACATATTTTTGATGCACACTGCACATTTTTGGACATCTATAAATAGGTATTTATTTATTATGTTGCACTGCTTTCAGATTTTAGACCTCAGATTTTTAGTTTTAGATTTAGATTTTTGTCTTAGATAGTTTTGTTGTGTTTTGTCTTTATATTGTATTTTGTACACTGTCTTTTTTGCACTGCCTGGCCAGAGAAACGAAATTTCGATTCACTGTTGAACACATACGGCAGAATTGACAATAAAGCTGACTTTGATCTTTGATATTTGATATTTTATTTTTTTTATTTTAGTTTAGTTTATTAAGGACAGTGTGCAGTTTCATTAAACAGATGTCTGCACCAGATTTAGCACAAAGCTAATTTCCATCTGCAGTTAATTTTACTTCATGCATGGATTAAGCTGCATTGTTTCTTATCTTAGGTTTATTCTTATTAGTGATTATACTGATTCCTATTATTATTATTATTATAAAATATTCTTCCGCCTCTGGGAGTCTATAGCAACCCCTAGAACCGTCTGGTAAAAAGTTGTGAAATTTGGCATGCACATTCCACCCAGTCTCCTCATTACCCACCCCAAACTCTCTAGCGCCACCAGCAGGTCAAATTTGCAGGAATTTTCAGGTACATTTCTGCGTGTAACTTTTGAACCGTATGTCCAATTTTCAAAAACTTGGCATCCCTGCACTCCTTGGGCCAAGCCGAATCCAACGCACCCTATGACGTCATTTCCCGCCAGGGTAGATTTTCCGCCATTTTGAATTTTATGAAAAACACTCAAAATGCTTCTCCTCCCTCAATTTTGGACCACTTTTGCTCAAATTTGGTACATAGCATCTTTGGACTGAGCCTCATCAGAAATATTCCTGGATTTTTTTATATCTCTTATCGTTTTGTCATGACATCCTAAAAGTCGCCAAACAGGAAGTGAGCTCATATCTCGGGATCTCTTCATAGGATTATTTTCAAACTTTTCACAGATGTTCGCATCCTTCCCAGGATTCCCCACAAAAAAATACAGGACCCCAGCTCAAACCCTCTAGCGCCACCAACAGGTCAAAATTTGAGGGACATTTCTGCTGGTAACTTTTGAACCGTAAGTCCGATTTTCAAAAACTAAGCATGTTGGCCTTCCACAATATTTTCTGTTTCTCATGTGGCCCCATGGAAAAAATAATTGCCCACCCCTGCCATAGACTGTATAAACAAATCATAATAAATCAATTTAAAATAAAATAAAATAAAAATAAATAAATCAAAATAAAAGTTCAATTAAAACGTTTAAATTAAAATAATTAAAATGTAAAGAATAATAAAACAAAATAAATCAATAAATAATTAATGTAAAAATTAAAAATAAAATAAAAATAAATACAAATAAAATAAAATTAAAGTTCAATTAAAATATTTAAACTAAGTGAATTAAAATGTAAAGAATAATCATTTTTTTTATATTTACGGTTGACGTTCCGCGTGGAGCTGCGCACGCCCCGCCCCTCACGCGTCTCCATAGCAACCGGATAAAACAGGAAGTGAGCCGCGGAACAGAACCGGCAAATGCAAAGCGTTTGACTTGATTTTACGTTGGTTAAAATAAACAAATGTGCACGGAACTGCAACTGAAAACAGTTTAAAGATAATTCTCGCTCACAGACAGCCCGTTAAAGAGACAAAACACGGGGAAAAGTGCGAAAAATAACGAAAAATACAGCGTGGAAGACGCTCCAGCAGCACACGTGAGACACTTTTTATGTTAAAAATACAATAATTAACGTTATCTATCTCACTAAACTACAGTACAGCGGGAGAAATGTCATATGATTTAGCTGTAATATAGATTTATTTCTAGTTTTTAAGTGCATGTAAGCAAAACTACTTAACAAAACTACTGACGTTTTAGCTGCACCGCCTTCATTATTTAGTTCAAGTTAAATACAGTCTGCCTAAGGTCACCAGATTTTTATTTTTTTTCTTGTTTGTGGCTGATGGTAATAATAAAATTGCATAATGAACGTGCGTAATGAAGGAAAATTGTTCTGTGCTCAGCCCGTTCATGTTTTATTCATGATATGTGAGTCGGTATAATCACATTTTCTTGGTGTTTTGGTCATTTTTAAGCAGACTTTCTGTATTTTACCTAAACAAGTGACAATTAATACCTCTTTTTACTGTTGGAAGGGCTCAAACTGGTCAAAAATAGGCACATCTGGGACATTTCTTGTACAAAACTGGGACAAATCAGCCTGTTTGTAATAATATAATAACATATATTTGCTAATACATTTTTATTAAATTTTTTTTAATGAAACTTCAGCTGAAAACATGAAGCAGGCGGACATGAGCTCTGATGAGGACTCCCCTTCATCTATCAGCTCCGGGTGGCTGGCAATGTCCGAGTGAGTATTCCAGTAAAATACACAAATAAACGTACACTTTGTTACAACATTATGTTGGGGGTGTTCTACATGTTTGTCTATCACACAATCATGGGGTTGGTCCCCGGGTTAAATGTAGAAACAATTTCTCCTGTGTGAGATCAATAAAAGTCAATCTTCTAATCCTTAAAGGAGAAGTAACGTTTTTTACAATCTGAGCCTTATTTCGGTAATAAAACAAGTTGTTTTACTCACCCATAGCACTTTGGTGTCATATGGAGCACTTCCGGAGATGTTTTAGATTAGCGATTAGCGATTAGCGTTCTCGGGGCATAGAGCATGTAATGCCCCGAGCGGTCTCCAAATAACACAAACTTTAGCACTTTTCAAATCATAGAAGCTCAATGTCTTAGTCTACGCCTTCGTTTGAGTCAAAAGTGGCCTGTAATCAGAGATTTATCCATAATTTACAGCTTTGCGTTTCATGAGGAGCTGAGAGTGAAATAAGCTGTGACTCCACACATGCGCACTGTCCTCCTCATCTACTCGAAACTATGGATAAATCTCGGATTACAGGCCACTTTTGACTCAAACGAAAGTGTAGACTAAGACATCGAGCTTCTATGATTTGAAAAGTGCTAAAGTTTGTGTTATTTGGAGACCGCACGGGTAGGGTGACCACCGGCATGAAACAGGAAAGGAGGACACTTGTGTCCAAAAAGGAGGACAAAGGCCCTAAAGTGAGGACACCTTGTTTTTTTTTTTAATGTTTTCCCTTGGGGAAAACAAAGAATGTGCGCTGAGAATGTGCACTGCTCGCACATTCTCAGCGCACAAGAAAACTTATGCAGCGCACTGTAAATCAGGGATGAAAGAGCTTTTAGCGGATCTCCGCTTTTTATTCAGCCGCGGGGTCATTTTTTTTATATCTGCAAAGTGCGAGCTGCGCGAGGGGGGGGTGCATTTCGGATGTCGCGCACAGAAATTCCAAGTATTACTAGTCGCAGTAGAATAATATTTTGCCTTTAGGGAACAAGGAGCAGACCACCCGGCTCATTGAGCTGAGGCGGGACTTGTTCCATCTCGCAGACGGCCATGCGGTCCACGGACTGCACTCAGGGCTCAGCGAGTATGCACCGCCTCGACTGCAGACTGAGACCACACTCCGAACCGTGCACTTTCTGAATTGGGAAACGGCGAACATCGCAGAGTAGCAAGTTTAAATAATGGGTGGGGATCTATGGCGATTTATGCAACGGTGGCTGACGAGGGTCCGAAAGGAGGACAAAATGTAAAAAAGGAGGACACGTGACAGACGGCCGGACAGACAGCTCTAAAACCGGACTGTCCGGACGAAATCCGCACAAATGGTCACCCTACGCACGGGGCATATATTACATGCTCGGGGAATATATAATATGCCCCGAGCTACGGCTAGAACTCGCGCTAGGCTAACGCAAATCTAAAACATCTCTGGAAGTGCTCCATATGACACCAAAGTGCTATGGGTGAGTAAAACAACTTGTTTTATTACCAAAATAAGGCTCAGATTGTAAAAAACGTTACTTCTCCTTTAATCACTGTAAGGCACTTTGTTGTTTTGTATGAAAAACGCTTTATAAATATCGTTTGATTGATTAATTGAAAATGTTTAGCTGTTAATATGGTGACACAATGCACACAAAAGTTGTAAAATAGTCTGAAAACTCAAGAAAAATTGATTTCAGCGTCACATTTTCAGGAGTCTGTGAGTCAGTAGAAGTATTTACGGTCCAGTTGAACATTCCACCATGCACGTGCACATAGACCCCCCCCAGCGCGATGAGATGGCGGAGTATGAACGTGTGCGTTGTGTGTGTGCAGTGACAGTGTGGAGCAGGACGCTGGGTCTGACCAGAGGACCACGGAGAGGTGTGTGGACACAGCGCGGATGTTCAAGCTGAGGAGAGCCCTGAGCCAGCTGGACCTGTACCACCAACAGAAGGCGCAAGACGTGCACATGGCCAGGTCACATGTCCACCCACTCACTCACTGCCCCACAGACGGCACATAAATGGTTGGGTCATTCCAGAATTGGAGGACATTTGGGCTTTAAAATTCTTGAAAAATAAACCTTCACTTTTCTGATTTTCTGCTACATATTCATCAATAATAGGTAATAAACTATCAAATGCTTGATTAGCTCAGCTTACAGATCAATGGTACAATTTTTATTACATGATTTATTTGGTTTATTTATGTATTTATTTCCTCTAATCACAGTAACAGGGTTGCAGGTAACAGGGTTGCAAAATCCGCACTAATGTTCGCTTTATCTCAGGAGTAGAAGCTGTTTAGCTGTTACTGCTAATCAAGAGGGAAAATGTATTTATGCAAATAAGTAAAGGAGAAATAATAATAAATGTCTTTTTCTGCTCATTTGCATAACAGGGTTGCATGAGGCAGAGTGAGACGTTCAATCAAGACTTACAATGTTATAAAAATATGAATAGAAGAGAAGACAAACCTTTGCTCTGCCCATTCTTTTGGAAAACTGTTTGATGATGTCAAGTCCAGGGGATCATGTGGTTCTGCTTTCTTAAGTTTAAGTTTATTTATTTAAATGGGAGAGCATGTATTAATGCAGTATTTCCCAACCAGGGGTACAAGTACCCCTAAGGGTGCGCGAGCACACTACAGGGGGTACTCGACAGTGTCGCTGCCAGGCGCAGGGGGAGATTTTTTGGAATTTTTTTATTCTAATTTGAGTACATTTAAGTTAAAGAAAAGAGAGAAAATGCCTGAGAATTAAATTTTCAAATTAAGGAGATGAAATAAAATGATTTTCATTTAATAATCTGTTGTGTCGTGTTCTACTTTTGGAGAATTATCAACACGTATGAGTGAGGGGGTACTCGAGGTATGACAAAAAGGCTCAGGGGTACACAAGACAAAAAAGGTTGGGAAACACTGTATTAATGAACAGCTCGTGCTGTAAATACACCAGATTTAGCTCAAGGCGAGTTTCCATCTGTAGTCCCACAGAACAGAGGTGAAAGTCGATAAAACACAAGGTACAAAACATGTAAAGACCAACAATGAAAACATGACAACAGAAGCAGTGACAGAATCAAAGCAGGACACAACAGTTTTACAGGATTTGAGTTAAAAGATCTAATACAAAAGTGCTTCAGTTACATGAGGTAGTCCAGTGTTAAAGTGCTTAGAACTCTCTAGTGGTCACAACTTTGATTACCACTTAGCCATTCCTTGAGTTGTTTGTTAAAAGAAGCAGACGTGGCGCTGTCCCTGATGCCGTCGGCGTTCCAGCTCGTGCAGCCCTTGACAGAGAGCACATTTTGGGCAAAGGTGCACTTCCTGAGCTGAACGTCACAGTCCCCTCTAGCTGTGGACCTAGTGCTAGTCTCACAGTTTCTTTTTTTGATAAACTCCTCTAACGGTGGCGGGGCAGCACCATTTAGTACCCGATACACTAGACAACAGTTTTTTAACGTTTTCAGTCTCCCAAAATTTAAGGAATGATATTTTTCTAGAAGAGAACATATGAAAGGACTGAGGTTTCCGATCAAGTATCTTGATTGATCGTTTGTAAAGTTGTTCAGTTGGCTTGAGTGCAGTAACGCCAGCAAATGACCACACAGTAAAGCAACAGGCAATATGAAAAAAAATCATACAATGGAGGTAGGACTTTGCTGAATCTGTTGTGGTAAAAGGACGAATCTGTTTGAAGTTTCTTCTTCTTCTACCAGGCTAAAAATGTTCTGGTAACAGGGTTGGTACAGGTTGTGGGACACATGTTCCATAAATAATAATAATAATTTGAAATATTATGTCTATTAAAACAAATGTTCCACCGTTACAAGAGATGGCAATGAAACAAATAATACAAAAAAAATACATTTTAATTTTAACTGTTTTGTTTGAGATTCAGTTTGGTCATTAGAGGGTGGGGCAAGAGGAAAATGGCACTTTGGGGGTACTCCAGACTTATTTGGTATTTTAAAAACTATTTTCAAGCATTCTTTTCTCTTAGTTTTTTTTTTAGATTTGGTCTCAGGACAAGTAAATTCACTCATAAACTGTATGTTTTAGTATTTTGTATGTGGATTATTTAATATTTGATCGGTGGGACGTAAAAAGTCCTCCAATTCTGGACTGACCCAGCTAACCTGCTATTCTATTGAAAAAACGTCCCTCTCTCTGTAAATTTTGGTCTTAAAATGTTCATATTAACCCGCTCTACATGATCCTGTTTTTTAATTTCATTATTTTAAAAAATAATGAAATTAAGATTTTAACAATAATAACAGACAAAAATCAAGCGCCTTCTTTTCCCGATGTGGCTCCCGCTAGCGTTACAAACAGGTTTGATTGATGGCGTTGCTAAGCGCCCGCTCCCTGCCAAACCAGTGGTGTCGGCGGGAAAGGGCGTTACCTTCAACCTCCTCGCTCCTGATTGGCTGTTTGGTTGATATGATACTCACGATCAGAAATCTAAATATGGAACTTGTCTCCAAATTCCTTACGACAAGTATAACTGCCTGAGTCGATGAGCTTCATTTGACTGGACACTCGTCAGTCCACTTGTTTATACAGTCTGCACTCTGCAGTCTGCTCATGCTATTGACGGGGAGGATGTCCAGATAGGTTATGATCAGGCTCTGCAAATTGATGAAGTCTTAATTTCAGATGGAGGGCAGGGACCTCAGGGACCTCAGGTGGAGGAGTTCAAGTATGCCGGGGTCTTGTTCTCGGGTGAGTGGAGGATGGAGCGTGAGATTGACAGGTGGATCGGTGCAGCGTCGGCAGTGATGCGGTCGCTGTACCGGACCGATGTGGTTAAGAGGGAGCTGAGCTGAAAGGCAAAGCTCTCGATTTACCGTCGATCTACGTTCCTCCCCTCACCTATGGTCATGAGCTCTGGGTAACGACCGAAAGGACGAGAATGCCGATACAAGTGGCTGAAATGAGTTTCCTCCGCAGAGTGGCTGGACACTCCCTTAGAGATAGGGTGAGGAGTAGACCTGGTTCAGTCCTCGTTCAGTTCTGATTTACTCCTGGTTTAGTTCTGATTTAGTCCCGGTTTAGTCCCAGTTTCGATCTGGTTTAGACTCGATTTAGTCCCAGTTTAGTCCCAGTTTAGACGTGGTCTAGTCCTGGTTCAGACCTGGTTTAGTCCTGGTTTAGTCCTGGTTTAGTCCCAATTTAGGTCTGGTTTAATCCCAGTTTAGACCTGGTTTAGACCCAGTTTAGATCTGGTTTAGACCTGATTTAGTCCCAGTTTATTCCTGGTTTAGTCCCACTTTAGTCCCAGTTTAGACCTGGTTTAGACTCCCAGTTTAGACCTGGTTTAGTCCTGGTCTAGTCCCGGTTTAGAGCTGGTTTAGTCCCAGTTTAGACCTGGTTTAGTCCCAGTTTAGACCTGGTCTGGCTCGGGCGTCTGTTCCGGACGCCTCCTGGACGCCTCCCTCGGGAGGTGTTCCGGGCACGTCCCACCGGGAGGAGGCCCCGGGGAAGACCCAGGACACGTTGGAGGGACTATGTCTCCCGGCTGGCCTGGGAACGCCTTGGGGCCCCCCGGAGGAGCTGGAGGAAGTGAAGGAAGTTTGGGAGTCCCTGCTTAGACTGTTGCTCCTGCGACCCAGCCCTGGATAAGAGGAAGAACATGGATGGATGGCCAGGGACCTGTGGGAGATTCCTTTTGTCATTATTTGTTGTTGATTGGTGCCACAAACTCGCCATATTAATCCTCTAATCTTAAATGTCCTAAATGAGTCAGTAAGGACCTGTGAACTTTTAGCCAGGTTAGAATGTCGTTACCTCCTGTAGTCTCATTTGTCACATGGGCTTTAAAGAACTGCACTCGTGATGTCTGTGTGTAAAAGTTCGTTACTGATGCTGTTCTGCGTAAATAACTGCGGTTGTGTTTGCAGAGAGCAGCAGAGAGCCTGTCGGGAGCACATCGAGGAGTTGATGGGGCAGAGGGAGAAGCTGGAGGAGGAGATGGACAGTCAGAAGGCGGCAGGCGACAGGTACAGCGCCTCCTGTAGGGCGGTCGGGTCATTACGCACACTGTACTTTACTGTATACTGAGTTTGTGTTTGTGTGCAGTGCAGGGCTGTTCAGACTCAGAGCTCAGCACCGGAAACTCTGTGAGGAGCTGCAGAGGGAGGAGGAGCTGGAGCTGGTGCTGAAAGAGGCCCTCAACAAGAACCAGTAAGAGCACTCACTTAGAACTTTTACATTTTGGATATTTCATGGCAAAACACAGCACAGTGAATAGGGAAATCTGTCTCTTGTATATCTTTTCGTGAACGCTTATAGTGACTAACTGCTGTTTCCCCTCAGACTGGAGCTGTGTGAGGCTGAGGTGGAGCTGGCCAAGGTCTCCTCCCTGAGACAGGAGCTCCACCAGGACGAGCAGAGCTTCAACCTCCACAAACAGCAACAGAGCTCCAGAATACTGCGGCAGGAGAGGCAGGCCTGCTCCAACCGCCAGGCCAAGATCCAGACCCAGAGCCAGGCCAAGATCCAGACCCAGAGCCAGGCCAAGATCCAGACCCAGAGCCAGGCCAAGATCCAGACCCAGAGCCAGGCCAAGATCCAGACCCAGAGCCAGGACAAGAACCAGACCCAGAGCCAGGCCAAGATCCAGACCCAGAGCCAGGCCAAGATCCAGACCCAGAGCCAGACCCAGAGCCACTCTAAGGACCCACAAACCAAGGAGTATGCACCATTTATCAATCAGATACATCTAGGTTTTATTTTGGAGGGTTTAAAGGTCCCATGGCATGAAATTTTCACTTTCTGAGGTTTTTGAACGTTAATGTGAGCTCCCCTACCCTGTTTAACCCCCCCCCCCCCCCCCCATGGCTAAAAGTTGCGAAATGTGTAAACTGAGCATTTGCGGCCCTTTTCCGCATTTGGAAAAAAAGACAACCCAAACGGGCGATTCTGAACAAGGGAACTTTCTGACGTCACACTTGGGGAAAGGTTTCCACCCCCCATCTGGATGTCTACCCACCGTCTCTGGAAATCACGCCCAGAGAATTTGGACCGCGAACGAGCTACGAAATGCGAGATGCGTTTTTTTATTTGCCTGGAGACACGTGAGAGTGTTTCCAGGCTCGGATGTCCTTTATCCGAGCCTCCGAACCTCTGAAACAGCAGTGGTTTAATTTTATTTTCTGTGGAAATGTTGGTTTTTTTTTATGGAAAGCATCTCATATCTTCCTCCGCGCTTAAAACACAGAAGTGGGTGACAGCGCACCGCTAATCCAGGGAACAGCGGAGTATTTGGCCACACCCCCACCCGCTGCACTGGCCTGTCTCTGTCCTCCTCATTTGCATTCAAGCAACAACGCCCAGAATAGCGTGGTTCAGAGACATATTTATGACTCTGAGTGTCTTCATGAGGCTATCATGAGTCTTGATTTTGAAGAAGGATTCATTTACAGTATTAGGGAACCATTAAGGCGCCATATAAATGCATCAAGAAGTACCATGTCATGGGATCTTTAAGAGGTCATGTACGTTTAGCTTTTAGGATTTAAAATGATCCAGTATTGCATGAAAATATACCTGGAGTTGTATTTTGTTTGATTTCAACTTTTCTGAAAACTAAGCAACAAGTATTTGAACAACCACTGATGATTAAGGATGAGGTGTTTTGCAAAATCTACTTTTTGAGCTTCTGTTACCTCATGACAAACCTGTTTTAGATGTCATCTGTCCATGTTTGAGTAATCTAGTGATCTCTCCTGGGCCGTATTTAAACCGTCCTTACAGTTAGCACCTTGATTCTCTTCAGTGCTCCACCCACACGTCTACATCACCCATGCAGACATTTGTGACCGACCACAGCAAAACAGGACTCAAGTTATCCCGGCGGCATTTTGAGGTATTCATACATTCTGAAAGTGTAGATTCTAAGATGCGTGAAGAGTCCCTCAGTCGTCCAGGTAGAATCCAAAGGAGAAAAGGAGAAATTTAATTTGTCAACTGGACAAAGTTTGTTTGGTCGAAATCGTTTCGCCGCTCATCCGAGAGGCTTCGTCAGTTCTGGTTCTAGTGCTGGTTAGACCCTGTTTATATCTAGCTGCAGGGAGGAGCTCCCTACACTGAAATAGCTCTGAAACTATCTCCACTAATCGGTCTCTGTTTTTCAAATTTCTCTGGCGACTAGTTTAGCCTCCCTTTTCAAGCCTAACGACCCTCTCCACCCCTCTGCCCTGGATTGTCTGCCCTAATGTTTCTTTGTCTGTTTTTGACTTGGTTTGAGAATCGAATTATAAATGGGAGACAAGTTGTGTCTAACTCCCCCATTTCTGTTTAATGACGGATTCTCTTTTTTGACAAAAATTGCCTCTTTAACCCCCCTCTCAAACCAGTTTTGTTCCCTGGCTAAGATCTGAACCTCACTGTCCTCAAATGAATGGCCCGTGGCTTCTAGGTGAAGATGTACCGCAGAAGAAGGTCCACTCTGGCACGCCCGCCTGTGTTGGTACATCCTCTTGTGAAGTGGCTGTTTGGTTTCCCCAATGTAGCCCTCACTGCAGTCTTCACTACACTGAATGGAGTAGACCACATTGCTTTGTTTGTGGCTCGGTGTTTTGTCCTTTGGGTGGAAGAGTTTTTGTCTTAAAGTGTTTGTGGGTTTGAAATAAACTGGAATTTCATATTGTCTGAAAATCCTCTGTAGTTTTTCCGAAACGCCGGCCAGGTACGGAATCGCTACCCCTTTCCTCCTGGGTTCAGATTCTTTGTTGTCTTGTTTCTTGCCCTTGTCTCTCTTGGTTTTGTTGACAGCCCACTTAGGATATCCACAAACAGAGAGGGCTTGTAGATTCTAAGCTTTCTAAGCTTTCCAATGATGCCTTGTCTCCACGTGTATTCGCGTATGTGCTTATATCCCCGGACTTTTTGCTGCTAAAGTATCCGACTGCACTTTGTACATGAGCTCTGGAGAAATGGACGTGTCCCAAACCTGTCCCGAAGGTCTCCCGAACGTGTCATGTGTCCAAGTGGAAGTTAAAAGTAAATTTTCATGTCCTTATTGTCTCGCAGTGCGGCGTACATATTCACGAGCTCCTCACAGCTGATCGGCGAACAGGGAAAACCCCTTCAGCGCTTCTTGCAATGGGATTGGCGGGAGCGTGGGAAAATATGTTGATGTATACATGCCCCGTTTCTTTCCGAAAAAGAAGCCAATTTGAAATTAAAAATGTATGTTTTTAACGTCACTAACGCTGTTATCTGAAACATGGAGAGGCTTCTTCATGATCTCAACTAGCACATTCTGCAAAAAAACGAAAATCAAAATTTTGAAAAAAAAAAAAAATTCTAATGCAAAAATCTCTGTTTCACTAATCCCGACATGCAGCCGGTTTAGCGTGGTTGGACATATTTTTCATAAATCTCCAAAGCATGATAAAAACAATGCAATACGACTTCACCAACCTGATGTGATGTGCAGCAGGAAACGAAATGGAACAAAAATGAAACTTATAAAACATGTGAACATGTTATTCCAAGAAAAAAAGAGAAGGTGTACCGACACTTGCTTGACGTTATTCTTTATTAGGCTAGAGCGAACAAAGCGTTTCGCCTCTACTGCGTCAGCAGGTTCGCCCGGGTATTACCTGAGTATTGCCAGGTGCGACTAAATACCATCCAGTCACATGTTTTTTTTTTCTTTAAAGTCATATTCTTTTTTTGATTGCAGTATATAATACATATATACAGAAGAAAAACAGACATACATTACAGCAGGGGTGTCAATTGCGATTTACCAGTCGATCGCAGGCAGAGGGTCAGTCGATTGCGTGTGGATATGTTAATGCTCAATTCCGATTTTTTTTGTGAAATTTTATTTTTTTTGCAAGGTCGTTCACATTTCCAATTAAATGCGACTTGTACGTGATCTCCAGTGTGAACTTTAAACGCCCCAAAAGTGTCCCGCATGCGCCTTGGAGGACACGACGAGGTCACGTGCAGCGAGCGTGCTCAATGTTTATGGAAGCCGCCTAATGTTGCTGTCGTACCGGAGCCAGAACATGTACAGCTTATTTGTTTTAAGGAGGAGACGGAGAAGGAGAAGGAGAAGGTTTTTGGCCACGGCGTTTTGTGGGGCAGTGGCAGCAACGTCCGTAGAAATGAACGTGTTGGTGCGGAGTCGCAGCCAAGAGTGGTGGGATTGCTACGTGCTTTGCCGCTTCACTGATACGGAGTTCATATACTATTTTCACATGATGAGAAGAACGTTTGTGTACGTTTGTGAGCGCCTACTTGTACCACTCTCACTGGAGGAAACAGCCTGAAGTCGCATGTCAAAAGATCGGATATGTATCGGTTTTAGGACCACATATCTTGGGCTACGTTCACACTGCAGCCTGAAGTATGTTGTATTCTAAAAAAGAATATGACTTTAAGGAAAAAAACATGTGACTGGATGGTATTTGGTCGCACCTGGCACTACTCCGGTAATACCCGAGCGAACCTGATGACGCTGTAGAGGCGGAACGTGTTGTTCACTCTAACCTAATAAAGAATAAAGTCAAGCAAGTGTGCGGTAAACTCTCTTTTGTTCTGGAATTGTTGAATGTTCCTGCTGTTACCAGCACCTGGAAGCTGGGCATGGAGTCTTGAACTTTTGATGTTAATATGTTTTCTGTGATATGAAATGTTGTGAATAATAAAAGGCACCGTGGTGATATAAATACGTGATGTGTTAGTAAGTAATGTAGCGCGGTTGGACTTTATCCTTTGTTTTTGTTTGATAGTAAAGGAAACCCTCAGCAGAACATCTCAGAGGAGGTGAAGAAGATGAGAAACAGCAGCATAGACAGACTGATGAAGGACAGCATGCTCAGGTAAACCCAGAAAAAAACAGAAAAAGCAGGACTGGACTCAAGTTATATCTGTCAACCTCCATACACTAACTGAGACCTATATTACTATAGTAGTATCTCAGTGACGTGCGGTCAGGGGAGGCTGTCATCACAGAGAAAAAAGTCAAATTAAAAAATAAATGGTGATATTTATCCAATGATTTGTACTATAAAGTTATTTTCTATTTAATTACTCCTGTAATTCTTTTTTTTAATTCAAAATCGGAGTATTTTCACTTTTCCCGTTCAAATAGTGGTCTTTGGGCTCTGCACCAGCCGTCGGTGCCTCACATGGACTGAGTGTGCTGTAGCTCAGCAGTGACAGATTCTGCGCTAAAGCGGCGGTGAAAAGGCGCCGGGCTAAAGCGGCGGTGAAAAGGCGCCGGGCTAAAGCGGCGGTGAAAAGGCGCCGGGCTAAAGCGGCGGTGAAAAGGCGCCGGGTTAAAGCGGCGGTATAAAGGCGCTGGGTTAAAGCGGCGGTGAAAAGGCGCCGGGCTAAAGCGGCGGTGAAAAGGCGCCGGGTTAAAGCGGCGATGAAAAGGTGCCGGGCTAAAGCGGCGGTGAAAAGGCGCCGGGCTAAAGCGGCGGTGAAAAGGCGCCGGGCTAAAGCGGCGGTGAAAAGGCGCCGGGTTAAAGCGGCGGTGAAAAGGCGCCGGGCTAAAGCGGCGGTGAAAAGGCGCCGGGCTAAAGCGGCGGTGAAAAGGCGCCGGGCTAAAGCGGCGGTGAAAAGGCGCCGGGTTAAAGCGGCGGTGAAAAGGCGCCGGGCTAAAGCGGCGGTGAAAAGGCGCCGGGCTAAAGCGGCGGTGAAAAGGCGCCGGGCTAAAGCTGCGATGAAAAGGCACCAGAGGTTAGAATTAAAGGAAGACCATCGCCGGAGCTAAAGGGTTTGCTCCAGACTACAGGACGAAAGACTCGCTCTTTTCAAACAGCGCGGGAAGAAATAGTCTTTTCTGCTTTTCCTTCTTTTCTTGACCTGCTGTGACGATGTCTGGACTCAAGGATATTGTGACCTGAAAAATTTAGCAAAGAAGTCTCGTTAAATATGAGCGGTCCACCGCTCACATTCAGAGCCAGATCGCGCTAAAAACGTCGCTATTTTAATTTATGATGCTACTCGGTGCTCTGGAAAATGCACTGAACAATAATAATTAATTTTCAGCTTCACATCAAAAATATTCCGAGCTCCAGTCACTTAAAGGGAGAGAAACTGGTCCTGGTTTACAGATTTGTAAATCTGATTGTGACGACGTCAGAGCCTCAGACACGACCCTCACCGCACGTCACTGTACAATCTTATATTGAATCAGTACTAAAAATGGCATAAATAAGACGCATTTTTTATTTTCCTGCATAATTTTAGAATAAACAGCTAGTATAAGATCATCATTTTATACTATTACACTACTGCTACTAAAGCAGGGATTATCCTTCAGGCTTATTCTATCAGTGAAATGGTCTTCAACATGTATCGTAATATTATTTCACTGTAATAATATAATAAAATAATGTTCCACTCTACTATCCTGACGTATGTTTCCGACTCAGAGCTCAGAGTCAGGAGGTGGACAGGCAGAGGGAGTGCAGGGAGCGAGTGGAGATCCGGAGACAGGCTGTGAAGGCTCTACAGTCCAACATCTCAGCAGCACATGTGAGCAACAGCCACCCACACACACACAAACCTCTACAGCTACAGCGGGGTTTACACAGCAGCACATCACAACAGCACCGCTTTATTTTAGACTCACCACATACGGCGGCGGGTAATCACATTTGAATCCCAATCAGATCATTTCTGATTATCAATGAAAATGGAGAGGTCTGCAGCCAAGCATCTCTAGAGATTAGTTTAAGTTATCGGCACAATTTTACATTCTATACACCTATACATTCTGTAATTACATACACGTACAGAGCTCACGTGCACCTACCCACTCACACACAGGGTAGAATCGGGATATGATATTGTTATTGATCACAATCACATGGTCTATTGTGGTGAACTTGTGGAGGCAAAACGGTCAATCTGTGGGTCAGATACGGCTTTGCATTCAGGACTTTAATCTCCACAATGCACCGACACACAAACCTAACCTTACACCTTTCACTGAATGTCACAGGCAGACATCTATTAGGCCTAGGCCTGTCTTTGCATCTGACAATGACATTTCATAATATTTCCTGTGTATATTCCAACAATGGCTGACTTCAAGTATTAATTTTAATATCACCTGGGCATTGAGCAAATTAGTTTAAATTGAAAAAAGCATTTATTTACATTCACACTAATACTTGGCTGAATGTGGATATTTTCAATAAAGACGCAAAGACCATTTATTTCATGTAGTAAACATAATGGAACTTTATTTAAATAAACATGTTTGTGTCACATGTCTCTTTTTTATTTGAAGAATAACACACCATCAGTACACACACAAGAAAAACATGGAGAAAAAGGAAACCTAAGACACATAAGTCTGTGTACAACACATGAGTTAGTGTGCAATACAGAATAAACTATTAATAACTTTATGGGCTTATAATGAAGTGATGCAGATTTGTGGATTTTGTATAACATAGATGGGGAGAATCTTATGACGCCTGATTGGTGGAGGGATATGTGGTCTATGTGTGTGTTTATGAGTAAATAATTTATTTATCTACTATACTGATGTTACAATATTTATAGGATGTATGTTGTGTGCTGTGTGCAGTACATGAGGGAATGAGGCAATGTGCAGTAGAAGATGAACACTTGTGATTGTGATGCAGATCGTGGACTGTGCGTTACTTCTGTCTGTGTATGCATGCGTTTTGCTTATACAGTGGTCTCTCGTTAATCGTGGGGGTTAGGTTCCAGAAATAACCTGTAATAAGTGAAATCCACGTAGAAGTAGGACAACTTTATATTTTACAATTATTCTACATGTTTCAAGGCTGTAACCGCCTCACCACACACATTATACACTTTTCTCACCCTGGAATTAACCTTTTCTCACATTTCTCTCTTGTTTAAACACTCAAACTTTCGTAGATTTTCAACAAAATGTATTAATAGTGAAGCGTGGGGGGAGTGTGTGCGCGGACACGTGCCGTGGTCACGAAACCAGGCAAAGAGCATGCGGTGGTTTAATCCTGGTTTAGACCTGGTCTAGTCCTATTTTAGACCTGGTTTAGACCTGGTTTAGACCTGGTTTAGTCCTGGTTTAGTCCTGGTTTAGTCCACGTCTAGTCCTGGTCTAGTCCTGGTCTAGTCCCGGTCTGGTCCCAGTCTGGTCCCAGTCTGGTCCTCATGTCTTAGTCCCGGTCTGGACTTCCTACAGATCCAGTGACTCATGTCTCGGCTCCTCGTGCATCCAGCGGGACTCCCGGAGCCCCCCGGGTCCCCCCTCTATAACATCTATATAAATGTGTCAAACTGAACATATTCTGTACTGTACAGGAGACACGGAGGAGAAGACAATCAGGACGCACAACACAATGTTGATACACTATAAAAAAAAATTTAAATAAAAACAAAAAACAAAAAAAACAGCGAAACAGCGAGGCCGCGAAAAGTGAACCGCGATAGAGCGAGGGACCACTGTAGTGTGCAAACATGATTTTATGTGTATGTGCATGTAAAGATCAAGAGTCAGCTTTATTGTTATTGTTGTATACTCCGCGGCCACCGTACAGAATTTACAATAAAGCTGACTTTGATCTTTATTCTTTGATCAATGTTGCACTGAGAGCGCCCTCTTCAGGTTTGGAGAGTTCCTGACTGGTTGATTCAACGCTACAGGAACGCCCATTGGGGAGTTTCTGTGGCACGTCTAGAACGCCCACGCCGCAGACCGACCCTCCTCGGTCTTTTAGCAACCCACGCCCAGAGAATATCGATGAGCTGCTATTAATGCACTTGAACCGTGTTTGCTTTGTTTCGTTGAGCAGAGCCGAGCCAAAGCCCCCGGGCAGAGAGAGCAGAGGGTCCAGGGGGGTGAGCCTGAGGAGGAGACCAGGCCGTGGGCTGGAGGTCCTGGGTCTGCGATGGAGAAGAAGCACAAACAGCGGTGTGTGGGCGTATCACAGCTCTGCACAAACGCATGACCTGCTCTGAATACATGCAACGTGATGGTGGGCGCACGGGACACTGTTTTAGTATCGACAGAACAAAGAAATCTATAAATGTTGAGCGTGATCTTTTTATATTAGCGATGTGCTATATTTATCCACTGGAAAAACACAGAATAACAAAGAGAAGAGGCTTTCTACCATGTTATAACGTTCCCTCATCAAAAACATGTCTGAAGAGGTTTTTAGATCATCCATGCATGCTTGAGTAATTTAGCGATCTCTCCCTCCTTATAGTAGTTAGCAGTATGAGCCTGTGCAGCGCTCAGCCCACGAGCCTTTGGCCGCTCTCAACGGAAAACTAAAAATGTAGTTACTAGTGCTGTCTGGCGATTTAAAAAATTAATCTAATTAATACCAGGATATGTAATTAATTAATCTAATTAATCGCATTTTAAGAGTGTGAGAGAGATTGTGAGCGAGCGAACGAACCCACTTTGTGATTGAGTTTGTCAGTTTTCATGTGGTCGCTTCGCTCAATCGTTTCCTAAGTTCTGCGAGCGTGGTTTGTTGGTTTGGTCGTTATATTAAAACTATGTTCTAAAAATAAGCAAAATTTGTGTATATCATTTACAAAATCTGTAAAAACACTACCTAATTTCCCTTGTGGATCATTAAATGGATAGTGCGTTTTTTTAAAATGTTAATCTGTATGGGTTTCCTTCTAAAAGTTCCGTGTGTTGACACCGGCTTACCTCTGACAGTCTCAGCTGATCCCGGTTCGGCTCGCTTTCTGGAGCCCACGTAAGTAGGTCCGGTAACTTCATGAAACATGAAATAAAGCTTGTTTTTCTTCTCAAAACAAAACATTTGTCCGAAAGGTGATATATTTGCGTCCACGAAACATCCAGCAGCGTACTTAGTGATCGCGTATTGTGTCTGTCGACTCGTATCACTGCGCGCATATTAGCTGTATTAGCCTGTTCACTTGTAAACTTCCCCTTACGGCGGACCGCATCTGCCGTACACTTCCGCTAAAGGTTAACAGGTTAATACAGCTAATATGCGCGCAGTGATACGAATTGACAGACACAATACGCTAGCGCTAAGTACGCTGCTGGATGTTTCGTGGACAACTGTTTGGACGCAAATATATCACTTTTCGGACAAATGTTTTGTTTTGAGAAGAAAAACAAGCTTTATTTCATGTTCCAGGGAAGTTAACGGACCTACTTACATGGGCTCCAGAAAGCGAGCCGAACCGGGATCAGCTGAGACTGTCAGAGATAAGCCGGTGTCAACACACGTAACTTTTAGAAGGAAACCCATACAGATTAACAAAAAAAACGAAAAAAAAATCCACTATCCCTTTAAAGTAAAGTCAATTTAAACAGAAATTCACAGTTCAATGTGTAAACTAGTATATAATGTAATGTATATAGTAACTGGTTTTGGTCCTTGTTTGAGCCCAGATTAGTCTTGATGAACTTGGTTTGAGTAAGTCCCTAAGCGACATGAACATCCTGGTATGACTCTAACCATGTGACAGTCATGTGACTCTAACAGGAAGTGGGCTCTCCAAAATGCTGCTATATCCTGTGTGCAAAGGAAGCAGCTAATTTCAAAAAGCTCTTTTTTGATCATTTCAAACACATTTAACAGTTCCAGTGCTTTGATAACATGTCCTGTATCACATTCAACCCGGTCTGAACATATTTGTTGAAGAAAGTATCAAACCAGTTTCAGAAATATAGCTATAAGATATACAGCTCTGGAAAAAAAATAAGAGACCACTGCAAAAATATCTGATTTTACTACTTATAGGTTTGTGTTTGGGCAAAAGGAACATTTTTGTTTGAGTTTATAAACTACTGACAACATTTCCCACAAATTCCAAATAAAAATATTATCGTTTAGAGCATTTATTTGCAGAAAATGACAAATGGTCAAAATAACAAAAAAGATACATGTTTTTCAGAAATCAATATTTGGTGCAATAATCCTTATTTTTAATCACAGCTTTCATGCGTCTTGGCATGCTCTCCACAAGTCTTTCACGTTGTTCTTGAGTCCTAGTTTAGACCTGGTTTAGTTCTGGTTCAGATCGGGTTTAGTCCTGGTTTAGCCCTGGTTCAGATCTGGTTTAGTCCTAGTTTAGACCTGGTTTATTCTTGGTTCAGACCGGGTTTAGTCCTAGTTTAGTCCTGGTTTAGTCCCTGTTTTAACCTGGTTTAGTCCCGGTTTAGCCCTGGTTCAGTCCAAGTTTAGGCCTGATTTAATCCTAGTTTAGTCCTGGTTTAGTCCCCTTTTTAACCTGGTTTAATCCTGGCTCAGATCTGGTTTAATCCTAGTTTAGACCTGGTTTAGTCTTGGTTCTGACCTGGTTTAGTCCTAGTTTAGCCCTGGTTCAGTCCAAGTTTAGGCCTGATTTAATCCTATTTTAGTCCTGGTTTAGTCCTGGTTTAGTCCTGATTTAGTCCCCTTTTTAACCTGGTTTAGTCTTGGTTCAGACCTGGTTTAGTCTTGGTTCAGACCTGGTTTAGTCCCAGTCTTTCACATTGTTCTTGGGTGACTTTATTCCACTCCTGGTGCCTGAACTGAAGTAGCTCAGCTTTGTGTTTGTGTTGGAATTCGACAGACGCTGGAATGGAATGGCTGTAATACATGTAGAGATGCTGATTTCACCAAAAAAAATGCAGTGGTCTCTTATTTTTTCCAGAGCTGTATATGTCCCATTGGACTTTTAGCCTTAAAATAAGAATGAAAAACCTGATGTGACCGATTTTGTAACAATAACATGCTCATGGTCATGGAAAGTAATGGTCTGCGGTATATCCCTCATAATTTTCTTTTAAGGAAAAATGGGTCTGGGTTCTTATGGGTTAATTTGCTGTTTTCAGGCGTCCCAGGGAGCAGCAGAAGGCGAAGGGTCTGGAGATGGACACGAGCAGCCCCGTTCTGAAAAAGCAGCAGCTGTTGAGGAGGCAGAAGCTACAGCCTGAACAGCCCAAGGCTCCACAGAGGTCCCCCCTGCCGTCCACACCACCCTGTCCTACTGCGGTGAGTCTTCTAGTGTCTGTGTGCATTGTGGAATCAACCGTCTCAGTCAGGGCTGGATTGGGACAAAAAAAATGGCCCTGGCATTTTGGCTTAGACCAGCCCCTCATAATTAGCGGAGCACAACGGACTAATTTATGTTTGTGTTCCCCGAAGCAAAGTATTTTACTATTGTTACGTCTTGGCCGAGGGGAAACCAGGGCGCAACATTTAAAGGAAAAATCCCCAAAACCACCAGCAAACTCACAGTAACTACACATTCAACGGCTTATTTAAAATGCATCTTGCACACAAGGTCAGGAGCACATTGGCTGACACCCCAGGTGAAATTCCTGTGCAAACAAATCTACACGATTCACATAGGTCACCTGTTTTGGTTTCAAACTGGCAAATTTCGCCGAAAGGTGAGCGATTTTCATGCCTGTCCATCACCTAAAAGTCCCAGTATTATCCTAACATTACTACCTGCTGATCTGCTGTGCCTGGGTTCCCTCGGGTTCCCTCGGGTTCCCTCGGGTTCCCTCGGGTTCCCTCGGGTTCTCTCGGGTTCTCTCGGGTTCCCTGGGGTTCCTGTCCACAGTCTCTGGCTGCTCCTCTCCCTGTCCACCTTCAGCCTGGGCTGCAGAGGACGTGGAGGCTCCAGCCCCTCCAGAGAATATGTCTGTTATTTTAGAACATTTTGCAGCGTCTATAGTGAGATTTTTAAAAATCTTTTATCCCGTAACTTCTCCACACCCCCTTTCTGCCGCTCCTCCATGTTTCCACGCTCAACACTGAAACTGTCAGGATCAGTGCTGAGAAAGGGGAGGGACCGCTCTCGTAAGCTTCTATATCCTGATTGGTTTAGTCCACTCTGATAAAAGGAGAAATTCAATTTGTCAACTGGACAAAGTTTGTTTGGTCGAAAACGTTTCGCAGCTCATCTGAGAGGCTTCGTCAGTTCTGGTTCGAGTGCTGGTTAGACACTGCTTAAATCTAGCTGCAGGGAGGAGCTAACTATACTGAAATTATTCTGAAACTATCTCAACTATTTGTTTTTGAGTTTCTGTCTTTTGTTTTTCCAGTTTCTCTGGCGTCTACTTTAGCATACCCATTCAACCCCTAACGATTGTTTTCACACCTCTGGCCCTGACCTGTCTGCCCTATTGTTTCCTTTGTCTGTTTTGACTTCGGTTTGAGACAAGTCAAGAGACAAGTTATGTCTGACTCCCCCATTTCTGTTTAAAGAAGGATTCTCTCTTTTGACAAAAATCGCCTCTTTAACTCCCCTCTCAAACCAGTTCTTTTCCCTGTCTAAGATCTGCTCTTTAGTCCACTGTCTATATTGAAGATGGACCAATGGGACGCCTCCTCTAAATTGTGGGCCGGGCTCTAAGTAAAACAAAAAAAAAAAAAAACATGAGCCCCTAGGACTGTCGGCCCACCTGGAAAACGCCCGGTATGCCCAATTACCAGTCCAGGTCTGGTAATCAGCCTGGTAATATTTGACTGAAAATGAACTGAATTATAACTGTGAGACTCTCAGTTATAATTCAGTTCATTTTCAGTCAAATATTATGTATCCATCATTATACTATAGCTGCATGTGTGTGACAGGTGGTTACAAAAACAGATCATTCTGTTTTTTAAGACAGCTAGAGTTGTCAAAAGTTTCTTACTGCTGTACCACATGGTCTCATACATCTTGAAGTTTAAAGTTTTAAATGGACTTGCTCCTCCACCATTAATGGATTTTATAAGTAAAAAAAAATACTAACCGAGTTAACACGAGAGCATCGACCAGAGGAGACTGGAACATACAGAGACGCAGGACCAAATTTGGCCAAATGGTGACGTCCATCAGAGGATCACAGTCATGGAACACATGACCTGCTCAAGTCAGGAACTGTGGGACCTTCTCAACCTTCACAAACACTCTGAAAACATTGGTTGAAACATAATCAAAAATGCTCTCACAGGGAGATGTTTTTCTTCAACTCGGAGAATGGTCTGTTGTGGTGAACTTGCTGCACTTCTGTCTCTAAATGTTCTTCTGTTCTGACCTTAGGACAACGGATGTAAAGTAGATATTATGCTAATTCTGGCATATTTACATTGATGCTGTTTGTCGTCATGTTGATTAATATGCACTGTCCTAATTATTGTCCTAGATACTAATTTTTCACATGTATCGATACTAAAATATTCCCATTCACAGGACAGAAATGAACCTTTCCTGAACGTTTTTAGAACGATCCTGAGCTGTATCAGAACAAATATAAAATGGAGATGGTCCCCGGGCGTAGTAATGTGCTGCCCACTGGTCCTAATAACAGGATGGGTTAAATGCAGAGAAGAATTTCTCCTGTGTGAGATCAATAAAGTTGCTTCTTCTTCTTCTTCTTCTTCTTCTTCTTCTTCTTCTTCTAAAAGCACACAGACGAGTATACACCCATGGACCTGGTTTAGACCTGGTTTAGACTTGGTTTAGACCTGGTTTAGGTCTGGTTTAGACCTGGTTTAGACCTCAGTTTAGGCCTGGTTTAGACTTGGTTTAGACCTGGTTTAGACTTTGATTTAGACCTGGTTTAGACCTGTTTTAGACCTGATTTAGGCCTGGTTTAGACTTGGTTTAGGCCTGGTTTAGACCTGGTTTAGACCTGGTTTAGACCTGGTTTAGACCTGCTTTAGACCTGCTTTAGACCTGCTTTAGACCTGCTTTAGACCTGTTTTAGACCTGATTTAGGCCTGGTTTAGACTTGGTTTAGGCCTGGTTTAGACCTGGTTTAGACCTGGTTTAGACCTGATTTAGGCCTGGTTTAGACTTGGTTTAGGCCTGGTTTAGACCTGGTTTAGACCTGGTTTAGACCTGCTTTAGACCTGCTTTAGACCTGCTTTAGACCTGCTTTAGACCTGCTTTAGACCTGATTTAGGCCTGGTTTAGACTTGGTTTAGGCCTGGTTTAGACCTGGTTTAGACCTGGTTTAGACCTGCTTTAGACCTGCTTTAGACCTGGTTTAGACCTGGTTTAGGCCTGGTTTAGACCGTGGTTTAGGACTGGTTTAGACCTGGTTTAGACCTGGTTTAGACCTGGTTTAGACCTGGTTTAGACCTGGTTTAGACTTGGTTTAGACTTGGTTTAGACCTGGTTTAGACCTGGTTTAGACCTTGGTTTAGACTTGGTTTAGACTTGGTTTAGACTTGGTTTAGACTTGGTTTAGACCTGGTTTAGACCTGGTTTAGGCCTGGTTTAGGCCTTGGTTTAGACCTGGTTTAAACCTGGTTTAAACCTGGTTTAAACCTGGTTTAGCCCTGGTTTAGGCCTGGTTTAGACCTGGTTTAGACTTGGTTTAGACTTGGTTTAGACCTGGTTTAGACCTGGTTTAGGCCTAGTTTAGGCCTGGTTTAGGCCTGGTTTAGACCTTGGTTTAGACCTGGTTTAGACCTGGTTTAGGCCTGGTTTAGACCTGGTTTAGGCCTGGTTTAGACCTGGTTTAGACCTGGACCACTGAGGGATTACACAGATATAAAACCACATGGGAATAGAAAATTTCTACCATTTAATGTGGAAAATCACATTCTGTCGTCTAAACAAAGAGTGTTTTATATCATCGTGGTATCAGAATTGTTACTGAGTATCGAGTCAGTTCCTTAGTATTAATTTAGACATTTTATTATCCTGACGACACTAGTTTGCGTTAAAATGTATTCTTGCTTTTGACTCCTGGT
Organism: Paratrypauchen microcephalus; assembly: GCA_036785185.1. NCBI lineage: Eukaryota > Metazoa > Chordata > Actinopteri > Gobiiformes > Gobiidae > Paratrypauchen > Paratrypauchen microcephalus. Next base: position 3,978,543 of record JAVJIX010000072.1, on the reverse strand, counting down.
CCAGATTTAGTTCCAGTTTAATCCCACTTTAGTCGCAGTTTTGATGTCAGGTCCACAGCCTTTCTAAGCTCGTGTTTCTTTTGTGAGCAGAGCAGGGAGCGGCACCAGGAGCCCAGCGACAGTGACGACTCAGACCCAGAGGAGCAGCTCTGGCCTGGGCAGGACGAGGAGGAGGAGGATGGAGGAGACCTGGAGCAGCCCGAGTTCTTCGGCTTGTGGACCCATGACTATAAGGTACACACAGAGCTCAGAGGAGATATAAACCAGGCTCCGTCACAGAGGAAGAGGAGGGACACTGCTGCTTCCTCCATCCATCATTGTCACAACACGGGAGCACAGGATATTTAAGGAAACACAAATCTGCACTGATTTTTAAAGTAAAACTGGGTTCTTACTGGTTTAAAATGATGAACCTGAACCTAAGTTGCCTTTAAAGGGATAGTTCACTTTTGTTTTTTTATGTGAATCTGTATGGCTTCCCCTTCAACAGTGTCGTGAGATTAACACTGACTTACCCATGACAGCGTGATCTGCTCCCGGTTCTCCTCCGGTAACGTAGCTCGTAAACGTAGTTCCGGTAAGTTCGCGGGGACATTTAATAAAGCTTGTTTTTCTTCTCAAAACAACATTTGTCCAAAAAAAGTGATATATTTGCATCACAAACTGTTAAAAATTCAGCAGCGTTTTTCGCATTTGCATATTTCATCTCGATTTGTATCACTGCGCGCATATTAGTTAGCTGTATTAGCCTGTTAACTTTTAGCGGAAGTGTACGGCGGATGCGGTACGGCGACATCCCCCGTAAGCGGATGTTTACAAGTGATAAGGCTAATAGAGCTAACGTGGGCGCATTGATACGAATCTAGAGAGAAAATATGTGAATGCGAAATACGCTGCTGGATTTTTAGCGGACAACTGTTTGTGACGCAAATATATCACCTTTTGGACAAATGCTGTTTTGAGAAGAAAAACAAGCTTTATTAAACGTCCCCGCTAACTTACCGGAACTACGCTTACGACCTACGTTACCGGAGGAGAACCGAGAGCAGATCACACTGTCATGGGTAAGTCAGTGTTAATCTCACTACACTGTTGAAGGGGAAGCCATACAGATTAACATAAAAACAACCTCACTAACGCTTTAAAGGAAAAGTAACGTTTTTTTTACAATCTGAGCCTTCTTTCGGCAATAAAACAAGTAGTTTTACTCACCCATAGCAGTTTGGTGTCAATTGGAGTGGTATCGCAGAAGTTATGTTGGAGCCGTTCTGTTCTACTAATGATCCCGTATCCGTTAACATGGTGCTCGTATCATATGCTCGGGGCATTACTTTGCTCTCTCCAAATAACACAAACTTTAGCACTTTTCAAATCACAGAAGATCGCTGTGTCAGGGTAGACTTTTAGTGGATTCCAAAACGGCCTGAAACCCGATATCCAGCTATAGTTTCATTTGATGACGTCATCAGAGAGGACAGTGCGCATGCGTGAACTCAGCTGTTTTGTAAACACAGCTAGTCCGAAAGAAGCTAACATCGCTCTGAACTTTACTTTTCTGTTGCGATATCGGGTTTCAGGCCGTTTTGGAATCTACTAAAAGTCTACCCTGACACAGCGATCTTCTGTGATTTGAAAAGTGCTAAAATCAAATCAGTGCCCCGAGCACTCACGCTAACGGATACGGGATGACGGGAACAGAACGGCTCAACATAAGTTCTGCGATACTGCTCCAATTGACACCAAACTGCTATGGGTGAGTAAAACTACTTGTTTTATTGCCAAAAGAAGGCTCAGATTGTAAAAAAAACTTTAATTTTCCTTTAACACTGACTTACCCCGACAGTGTCCTCTGAGGTCCGGCAAGTTAGCGGGACAGTTAATAAAGCCTATTTTTCTTCTCAAAACAATATTTGTCCAAAAAGTGATATATTTGCATCACAAAACAAGTTGCACACCAAAAAGTCAGCAAGGGGATGTAAGTGGATGTTTACAAGTGAACAGGCTAATAATAATAATAACAGGCGCGCAGTGATACGACTCGAGAGAAAATGGCACCAAACGATTTAGACTTCTGACTTTTTCCTGTGCAACTGTTTTCTGTCGCATATATATCACTTTTTGGACAAATATTGTTTTGAGAAGAAAAACAAGCTTTATTAACTGTCCTCGCTAACTTGCCGGAACTACTTTCATCAGCTCCAGAACCGGGGCAGAACTCGGCTCAGAGGACACTGTCAGGGGTAAGTCAGTGTTAATGCACGACACTGCTGAAGGGGACGCCGTACAGATTCACATCAAAAAACCCGAACTATCCCTTTAACCACATAATGAAACAGACGTACTTTATCATAACTGTGGGAGAAGGACTAACTGTCTGCACAACTGTGACCGTAAATATACTAAAGGAGTGTAATGTGATTTTCTTGGTTTTAGTATTAAACTATAACCTGCACATCCTCCGTATAACTTAATATTAGAAAGGTGAAGACAGGGTGTAGGTGTAAACTGAAATTTTCTGAGCACTTAAGCCTCAAATGCAGAGCGGTGCTGGATTACTCAAACCTGTCTGAAGCATGGGTTTTGAGAGAAAACCAGGTCTGTGGTCCAGGTTCCTCAGCGCTTTGGGCTTTACACAGTTTAACGAGATGCAGCTCCTCTCTGTTTGACTGTGGTGAGGAAGAGGAAGAGGAAGAGGAGGAGGGGGAAGAAGGAAAGGAAGAGTGGTGATGAAGAGGAGGAAAAGGAGCACTCTTGTTGCTAAATGAGTTGTAATGTGAGTGGACAGGCTTCACCTCTGATCAGGCTGCTGTGTTTGAGGCCTGAGAATGAGAGCACTGCAGAGGGACACAACCAGGCCCAGGGGTGGTCTTCTCCTCCTCCTCCTCCTCCTTCTCTTCCTCCTCTTCCCCCTCGCTCTGAGTCATTATCTCTAAACTGCCCTGACCAGCACGGACCACAAACTGCCCAAAGCTTTAGACCAGGGGCGTCAAACTCATTTTGGTCCGGGGGCCGGATCCAAAGGGGCCGGATCAGAAAACTCATGGCAGATATACCCCAAAAATAGCAAAAAGTCCAAATATTTGTGCAGAGAAACACAAATCTATTACTTATTATTTTATTATTTTATTTATTTATTTATTTGACTAGGACAGTGCACATTAATGAACATTAAATGAGGCTAGTTTTCATCTGCAGTCCCTGGATAGATGTTACATTGTCATCCTAAGAAAAAAACGGGTTAAAACAATGTACATACAAAATTATTTACACTATTTACATGTTTTCAGGCTCACTCATAGTAACAGTCATGCACACTTGGTAACACATTAACAATACATACAACACATACACACACAGAACACACATACATCTGGAACCCCTCAGTAGCCATTTTAAATATTAAAATATTATGAACAACCTGAAACTTTAAGAAAAATGCTATTTCAACACAAGCGTACAGGTTTCCCATTCACCTCTGTGAAAAAAACAGGAATTAGTCCATTTTTCTTGGAAAATTTTGCACTCGGCATCCACTTTTCTCATTTTTGACATTTTGACAGTCAAAACGATGGTCCTTTAAGAGCGTTTGGAAAGAGGCGAGTCTTCATTTGTGCTGCTCTGGTGGGAGGGGCCACGCACAGAGGCGCTGGAGACGCTGCTATGCTAAACTGCACAGAAAAGAGGCGCAGAAAATTACTAGTAATTTAATAGAAAATTTAAATATAATTTCAATATTTCAATAGAAAATCAGCCGAGGGAGAGATTAAAGGTCTTGGAGGGCCGGATCTGGCCCCCGGGCTACATGTTTGACACCCCTGCTTTAGACTTTTGTGCAGAATCAAACAAATCACTTTTTTCCCTGTAGTCAGAGTATTGTTTAAAAACACGTACGTACTTTTGACTTACTTTACTTTATACCACTGTGTGTACAAGAGTGTGGGCGAGTCTTAAGGTTAAGATCCAAATATTTACCTCTGTCTAATCAGGCCCAAGAGCGACACACTGGTGAAGGACAGTTAGGTTCATAAGACGGTGAAAGTTCAGTTTACACAAAACCAGCCCGATATACTGATCCATAATTTATTTTAGAACGATCTGGAGCACACAGAGTATACGCCCATGGACCTGGTTTAGACCTGGTTTAGACCTGGTTTAGACCTGGTTTAGACCTGGTTTAGACCTGGTTTAGACCTGGTTTACACCTGGACCACTGTGGAACCTACTGGACCACTAAGGAAATACACAGATTTAAGAACTCATGGGAATAGAAAAGAAAGTTCTACGATTTAATGTGGAAAATCACATTCTTTTGTCTAAAGAAAGAGTTTTTATTATCATTGTGGTATCGGAATTGGAATTGAGTATCGGCCAAACAGTGCACTAATGCGGATCGCAGACCATCCACCAGTAAAGATATTTTCACCTTTAAAGTGAAATATCAATAATAAACTGTGTAACTTTATGTTCATTATGTCACCAGCCTCTTTCTTAGTGTAAAAGATATGATCAGAAACACGGTTTTATTTAATTTAATTTAATTTAATTTATTTATTTTTTATTTTTATTTTATTTTTATTTTATTTTATTATATTTATATTTATATTTAAATGTATATTTATATTTAAATTAATTTTTAATTTTTAATTTTTAATTTTTAATTTTTAATTTTTAATTTTTAATTTAATTTAATTATATTTTATTATATTTATATTTAAATTTATATTTATATTTAAATTTATTTTTAATTTTTAATTTTTAATTTTTAATTTTTAATTTTTAATTTTTAATTTAATTTTATTTTATTTTTAATTGCTATTCTATGGTTTTGCTCTAATTTTATTTGACTGGTTTTATTGTTTTAAGACTAGTATGATTAAATCTGAGTGTTTATTTGATCATTATATTATTATTATTATTACTCTGTATTTGTGCAATACCAACGCTCCAGTTCAAATAAAAATATCAAATACCTGAAAAGCTCTTTCTTGGTTTAGTTTCTGGAATCTTTTTTTTTTTTTTTTTTTTTTATTCATTTATTTGGAAGGGACAATGCATATTAATGAACGGACAATTTGTATAAGATCACACAAACCGACGTAAATATGCCGGATTTAGCACAATGCTCATTTCCATCCGCAGTCCCAGACATAAAGATATAGCAGACAACAGAAAATATGTTTCAGTTGCAGACATTAAACAATTTAGTACATGTGTTATGATCACAAACATAAAAATGATTTAGTATCTATACAATAGTAGCATATAAATTAATATCAATAATATCAATCAATAAATTACACTAAAAATACAATTGATGGGCTTAGCCAAGAGTGTGGATTAAACAGAAATAACCGTCAAACCTTCTGAAGTGAATCACATTTGTTTTTGTTTCAGGAGAAGAAGCCTTTGGTCCAGACTAAAGCTCGACAGAAGAAACACCTGAACACCTCAGCTCCAACAGAACCCGCCAAAGAGACGAGGAGCTTCAGGTGTAAACCAGAACTGCTGCACTTTAAGGTCTGTGATGCTAACTGTAGGCTCTGCTCTGTCTGAGGCTTTATTACGATCTGACCGTAAAGAACAGGCTTATCCGGAACAACACGTGATCTGTGCAAACTTTTGTTTCACGCATAAATTTACCGTAAACATTTGAAAAAGTTTATGTTGTGAAAATAGAAAAGAATCCCACAAAATCTGACCTTTGTGAAAGCCGGATGCCCTGCCAGAACACGGGCAGATTGAATTCCCAAAATGCATTGCGCTGCAGTACCTCTAGAGCGGGGGAGGGGCTTATCCAGTTTTTATTTTCGATCCATGTTTGTTTGTTTGTTTATTTGTTTGTTTGTTTTGTTGCAGGACTTTGACGTGGATCAGACATACAGGAAGAGGGCGGTCCTCACCAACGTCGGCTTCAGCACAAACACGTGCAGGTTCAGGGGCGTGTCCGCTCCGCTGGACGGCTGCGTGTCCGTCAGGTGAGCGGGGGCGGGGCTTCAGGAGAGGGGCCGTCTGAGCTGTTGCCATGGTGATGAAAAACAAATATTATATCTTTTGGAATTGTCGAAAGTCCTCAAAATGACAGCCAGGACACGAAATGAAAACCTATTGTATTTTTGAAAGAAATCACCAAACATAAAAATCCTAAAAATGTTGAGAGGCTTTTTAATCCAGAGGTTTTAGAGTGATAAAAATTTGGACTGTTGCCATAGCGATTAACAGTTTAAACCACAATAATATATTTTCTTAAATGGAAAAACTCCCCAAAATATTTCCATAAAACCCAAATCTGAAGCCCACCGCAACAGAAAAATGCCACACCAGATGGACGTATAAAACTCCCGTAGTTCATTTCTGCTGTTTGAGACATCAAAGGTGGAATGTTCCAGAGTGTGGCATTAAACAGCTCTACTTTACATAATCCATCAGGTTTATATCGTTCTTTTTTGGACACTCAGAGACACTTTACAGCTTTCATACAGAGAAGACGACGCGGCTTGTAATGTAAAAATTAGTGCTGTCAGGCGATTAAAAAAATTAATCTTAATTAATTACAGGATTTGTAATTAATCTAATTAATCGCATTTTAGTCTCGTGGGAGTGAGCGAGAGAGAGAGAGACAACCCACTTAACGGTTGAGTTTGTCAATTTTTCTGTGGTCGCTTTGCTTATTCAGCTAATTCTGCGAGTGTGGTTTGTTGGTTTGGTGGTTTGGTGGTTTGTTGGTTTGGCGTTTTGTTGGTTTGGTGGTTTGGCGTTTTGTTGGTTTGTTGGTTTGGTGTTTTGTTGGTTTGGTAGTTTGTTGGTTTGGTGGTTTGGCGTTTTGTTGGTTTGGTGGTTTGGTAGTTTGTTGGTTTGGTGGTTTGGCGTTTTGTTGGTTTGGTGGTTTGGTAGTTTGTTGGTTTGGTGGTTTGGTGGTTTGGTAGTTTGTTGGTTTGGTGGTTGGTTTGGTTTGTTGGTTTGGTTTGTTGGTTTGGTGTTTTGTTGGTTTGGTGTTTTGGTGGTTTGTTGGTTTGGTAGTTTGTTGGTTTGGTGGTTTGGTGGTTTGTTGGTTTGGTAGTTTGTTGGTTTGGTGGTTTGTTGGTTTGGTTTGTTGGTTTGATGGTTTGATGGTTTGATGATTTGATGGTTTGTTGGTTTGGTGGTTTGGTGGTTTGTTGGTTTGGCGGTTTGGTGGTTTGTTGGTTTGGTTGTTTGTTGGTTTGTTGGTTTGGTAGTTTGTTGGTTTGGTGTTTTGTTGGTTTGGTTTGTTGGTTTGGTGTTTTGGTGGTTTGTTGGTTTGGCAGTTTGGTGCTTTGGCGGTTTGGTGCTTTGGTGCTTTGGTGAAGTTTGCTCATGCTCGCTCTATCACCGGTAACGATGGAACTTGTCCGGACGTGTTTATCGTTCAAATGATCCGTCAAGCTGGAGGAAAATTCTTTTTGACAAAAGCTCCAAATCTCGGCGTTCTTGTTGATCGTCTTCATTCTTTTTATAAATAAACCTGCCGTTCAAAGGACTTGGCAACGATTCACTCGCCGCACGCCAAATTTAAAATGTGAGCGCAATGAATTGCCGCTCATAATTGCGTACATTTTTATAACGTGTTAATTTGCAGTGTAATTAATGAATCTAATTAAAGCGTTAAACTGACAGCCCTAGTAAAAATGTATTATGATAAAGTAAAAAGAGGTCAAAAAGCCCAAGGCACAGCTGCCCTGGGGCAAACTGACCGAAGTGAGGCTGCCAATCTGCCCCATCAGTCCTTCCCACCACCATCACACCAGGCAACACGCCGACGCCACACATCAGGAAGACGTTTGGAAACACGCCACGATGACTTCCGGTATATTTCCGGACGTCGTGATCAAACCCACTGAAGTAAACAGAATCATCTGGAATTCTGTGCCCTCGTTTCGTCTAACGGCGTGGACCCGGTGCGCTCGGAGTCGTGCGTCGGCGGGGAAATTATGAAACTGAGGCACGGTTTGGAACTGTGGATTATCTGAACAACGGAACGCTACAGTGATGTGGAGATGAGGAAAACTGGGACATTTTCTCATTTTTCCTAGATGTTTCAGACTTACCACCGCGAACAAACAGATCCCGCCGGAAGTCGTCGTCATGTTTCCGGACATCTTCCCGGTGTGTGACGTAAGCGTGGACAGAGGGAAGTGTGTGGGGAAGTGTCTTGCCTAAGGACACATCAACAGTTTTTCCCCACTTTTTCCTGTCGGACTCCGTCTAAGATCGAACCCGGGCCGGTCGTGCTCCGTAAAAGTTTGTGACGAGGAAACAACATTAGAACATATGGAAGTATCGACTCTGTAAACAGGAACAGGACAAAGCGAAGCCTGGATGTTCCGCAGTGTTTTTGTTGTCAGGGCAGCGGGAGACGTTGCCGTGACGCCCTGACAGCAGCGGGCGGAGAACACAGACTCGGACTCCACTCGGACATGACACCGTACACCCCCTCCGGTCTAAAAATGTCTGTCTGTCCTCCTCTTTACTCCTCTTCCTCTTCCTCCTCTCCGTCTCCTCCTCCTCCTCTTCTTCTCCTCTTCCTTTCCTCCTTCTGTCCTCCTCTCTCCTCCTCCTCCCCTCCTCTCCTCCTCCTCTCCTCCTTCCCCTCCTCTCCGCCTCCTCCTGTCCTCCTCTCCTCCTCCTCCTCCTCCTCCCCCCCTCCTCCCCTCCTCCTCTTCCCCTCCTCTCCTCCTCCCCACCTCCTCTCCTCCTCTTCTCCTCCTCCTCTCCTCCCCTCCTCCTCCTCCTCTCCTCCTCCCCACCTCCTCTTCCCCTCCTCTCCTCCTGTCCTCCTCTCCTCCTCCTGTCCTCCTCTCCTCCTCCTGTCCTACTCCTCCTCCTCTCCTCTCCCCCCCTCCTCCTCGTCTCCTCTCCTCCTCCTCCTATCCTCTTCCTCCCCTCCTCTCCTCTTCCTCCTCTTCCTCTCCTCTTCCTCCTCCTCCTCTCCTCTCCTCCTCCTCTCCTCTCCTCTTCCTCCTCCTCTCCTCCTCCTCCTCCTCTCCTCTTCCCTCCTCTCCTCTTCCTCCTCTCCTCTCCTCCTCCTCCTCTCCTCTCTTCCTCCTCCTCCTCCTCCTCCTCTCCTCCTCTCCTCCCTCCTCTCCTCTTCCCTCCTCTCCTCTTCCTCCTCTCCTCTCCTCCTCCTCCTCTCCTCTCTTCCTCCTCCTCCTCCTCCTCTCCTCCTCTCCTCCTCTCCTCTCCTCCTCCTCTCCTCTCTTCCTCCTCCTCCTCCTCCTCTCCTCTCCTCCTCCTCTCCTCTCTTCCTCCTCCTCTCCTCCTCTCCTCTCCTCCTCTCCTCCTCCTCTCCTCTCCTCCTCTCCTCTCCTCCTCCTCTCCTCTCTTCCTCCTCCTCTCCTCCTCTCCTCTCCACCTCTCCTCCTCCTCTCCTCTCCTCCTCTCCTCTCCTCCTCCTCTCCTCTCTTCCTCCTCCTCTCCTCCTCTCCTCTCCTCCTCTCCTCCTCCTCTCCTCCTCCTCTCCTCTTCCTCCTCCTCTCCTCTTCCTCCTCCTCCTCTCCTCTTCTCCTCTCCTCCTCCTCTCCTCCTCTCAGTAGGAGTTGCTGTAGAAACAAAATAAAAACCTTTCCTCAGGGTCGGTTTCTTCTGGAGTTTTCCAGAATCACTTTGTTCCAGGACTCGTGTTCAAACGTAGCTCCAGCTGCTCTTTTAAATATTTTAAATATTTACGTGCTTAATTTGACGTTAATTAGTGTCGACTCGACTCGTTTTATCGCCCGCATAACCACGATCCGCGGCCGTAAACCGTAAACCAGCTCCAAACATCTGCGTGAATATTTCATGGCCCCGGCTGAATTCTTCAGAACGAGAAAGCTTCGAATGACGTTACCATGGAAACACACCGCTTCAGTCTGGATGTTTTCTTCACACTTTTTTCACACTTTTGCACTTTATTCCTGATGTTTCTCATTTTTACACAATAGAATTTAAGATTTTTAAACAACAGAACGGAGCTGCCTGGAGGAGATCCAGTATTCTCTGAACATATTCTGAAGAAAAAATATTGTCTAGTTTAAAAATATGTATGAAAAAAATGCAAACAGAAAAAAATATTCTATTTTTATTTTTTTTATTTATTTTGGGCAAGTAAGCAAATTACATTCTTTTAAAAGTGCAATAATAGAAATAACAAGACTAAAACAAAAACTATAACAAAAACTAAAATAAACAAGATGTGGAGGAGGTAAAGAAGGGGAAGAAGAGGAAGGAAGAGGAGAGGAGGAGGAGAGGAGGAGGAGAGGAGGAGGAGAGGAGGAGGAGAGGAGGAGGAGAGGAAGAGGAGGAGGAGAGGAGGAGGAGAGAAGAGGAGATGGAGGAAGAGAAGGAAGAGGAGAGGAGGAGGAGAAGGGGAAGAAGAAGAAGGAAGAGGAGAGGAGGAGAGGAAGAGGAGTGGAGGAGTGGAGGAGAGGAGGAGGAGAAAGGGAAGAAGAAGGAAGAGGATAGGAGGAGGAGGAGAGGAGGAGGAGAGAAGAGAAGAGGAGATGGAGGAAGAGAAGGAAGAGGAGAGGAGGAGGAAAAGGGGAAGAAAAGGAAGGAGGAGGAGAGCAGGACTCTTTTTCTCCTCCTCCTTCCTCTTCTTCCTTCTTTTCCTCCAGTCCTCCTTTCCTCTGCTCCTCATCTCCTCCTCTTCTTCCCCTTCTTCTCCTCCTCCACATCTCCTTGTCCTCTTCCTCCTCTTCCTCCTCTCCTCCTCTCCTCGTATCATTCTTGCTTCGGTTTGGTCAGGACCTCAGCTGGAGCATGTTTTGGGTTGGTGGGGGAAACCGGAGGAAACCCACCCAGACACGGGGAGAACATGCAAACGGGGATCGAACCCGGAACCTTCTTGCTGTGAAGCGTGAGTGCTAGCCACTCAGCCGCCGTGCCGCCAAAGCACTTTGGGTGTCATGAAAGGCGCGATATAAATGCAATGAACTATTATTCATTATCGAACCTTTGAACTTTCCCTCCCCTCTGAAAAGATGAGTTCTCTCACTTGTCTTGAGTGTGTGAGGCCGCTCCTTTCCCCTGCAGTGTGACGTACGGGAGCAGGATGGATAATAGAACACTGTGCCCTAGATTCCTCTGATTTATATCGGCCCCAGTGAGTCCCCTGTGCTCTGCTCCACTTCCTCAAACTGAACATCTCCACACTTCAGTTTGGGTTTAATCTGTGCAGCTGCAGATTTTTAAGTCTGGGCAAGTTAGACTCCTCGTTTGGTTTACACATATTTACATCACAGTTTCCAAGTTTTAATGAACACAAGCAGCAGAACAGAGGACAGAAGTAAAGCTAATTCCATATGAGACAAATTTTATTGATCCACAAGGGAAATTATTTGGAGACAGCAGCTCAAACATCACAATATAATAACAAAGAGAAAAAATCTAAATGGTGATAATAAATTCTAAATAAATAGTAAAAAAGAGTAAAAGATTGTGTAAAATAAGGCAAAATTATATAAATGTAAATGTATTTTTTATCTGATTGGGACAGAGCATATTCATGGACGAACACGACACACACAGGTCACAGGGGCCAAACAATAAAATATTGCCCACTCCACATTATTGCACACGCCATAAACTGCACAATGGACAAGTCAAAATAAAATATAGAAATATAATATTTAGGGCTGTCAGTTTAACGCGTTAATTAGATGAATTAATTACACTGCAAATTAAAGGGCTATAAAAAATAACGCAATTAATTATGAGCGGCGATTCAATGCGCATTTTAAATTTGGCGTGTGGCGAGCGAATCGCTGCCAGGGCCTTTGAACGGCAAGTTAATTTATAAAAAGAACGACGGGACGATCAACAAGAACGCCGGGATTTTGTCAAAAAATAATTTTCCGATCACCGAAGCTGCTCCAACCTGACGGATCATTTGAACGACAAACACGTCCGGACAAGTTCCATCGTTACCGGTGATAGAGCGAGCGTGAGCGCACAACCAAACCACCAAACCAACAAACCAACAGACCAAACCACCAAACTACCAAACCAAGAAACCAAACCACCAAACTACCAAACCAACAAAGCAAACCACCAAACTACCAAAGCAACAAACCACCAAACCAAACCACCAAACCAACAAACAACCAAACTACCAAACCAAACCACCAAATTACCAAACCACCAAACCAACAAACCAACAAACCACCAAACTACCAAACCACCAAACCAAACCACCAAACTACCAAACCACCAAACCAACAAGCCACTAAACCACCAAACCACCAAAACTACCAAACTACCAAACCACCAAACTACCAAACCACCAAACCACCAAATTACCAAACCACCAAATTACCAAACCACCAAACCAAACCACCAAATTACCAAACCACCAAACAACCAAACTACCAAACCAACAAACCACTAAACCACCAAACCAAACCACCAAACCACCAAACCAAACCACCAAACCACCAAACCACCAAACCAAACCACCAAACTACCAAACTACCAAACTACCAAACCACCAAACTACCAAACCACCAACACGCTCACAGAATTTGGGAACCAACTGAGCAAGGCGACTACAGAAAAACTGACAAACTCAATCACAAAGTGGGTTTGTTCTCTCTCTCTCACTCTTAAAATGCGATTAATTAGATTAATTAATTACAAATCATGTAATTAATTAAATTATTTTTTTTAATCGCCTGACAGCACTAACAATAATACAAATATATCTCAGCTGTAAACAAAAGATCATAAACCAGTGGACAGATTAGGGTTATCTGTAGGGAGTATTATCCGTCACATCAGGGTGAGGTCTTGTTATTATTTTATTATTTTAACTCGTGTCCCTGATAAAACCACGAGACCAGGTCCAGACTGTTGCTGTGTTTTGTGTTCAGGTTCGAGCCTCCTGCTCCCCTGTCCACCGGGATGTCCTGTGAGCTGCACGTCGTCTTTGTGCCACACGTAAGTCAGATGCCCTACCGAGATGTTTTTGTTTTGGTTTGTTGGTCAAAGAATGTTGAAATTTACAGTGTGTTTCTCATATATTTTCCCCTCTCGAGTGGTTCTTACAGTGTCCTGGGCGTTTGAGCACCAGCAGGTTCATGTTTTTATAATCAGACTCACTTTACCATCCAGTTACCGCCGTGTATTCCCTATAAATGTCAGCTTCAAAATAATCACCAAAACTCTATCCCACCGAATAGAAATAATCCCACCAGATCAAATCCTCACAGACGGTTTAACCTAATGGAATATTCAGTAACCCAACAACAACCAACAACCTTCGCCTCACAGAAAAAGAGTCTAAGGCTGAGGGCCCGTCCACACAACGTTTTTTGGTGGAAACAGAGAAGTTTTTATTCGTTTTGACTTTTCGTCCACACGGCGCCGCCGTTTTGGGGGAGCGAAAACTGTGTTTTTTGAAACCAGGTTCCAGAGTGGAGAAATCTGAGAACGCCGGGGGTCGCGTTGTTGTGTGGAAGAGCAAAACGCAGCTTTTGGAAAACGATGACGTTGCGATGCCGTGATCATCTGCTTTGGCAGGACTCCCAGTCGACGTTCTGCTGATACTGACGTGTTTTGTAATCCAACGTATCTCGTAGAAGTAACTCCACTTCGTCGTCGGTCCAAACGAGAGAGTCGGCTTTTGTACGTGTGTTCGCCATCATTATTATCTTCTTGTGTTTGTTTGTTTGCGGAAGAGAAAGGACTTTATGCGCATGCGCTCTGTGTAGTGTTGCGTTTCCGGTGGCTCTGGCTGTTTCCTGTTTACAGTGCCACATATTGGTGTGGCGTATGTATTACATCGTTTTCACTCAGCGCACCGTTTTCGTCTGGACGCGAATATTTACGTGTGGACGCAAATATTTTTCTACCCGCATTAAAAAAAAATCCAGGAGCGATACTCGGTACATGGCTCACAATACGATATGATCACAATATGCAATAATCGATACTCAAATTGTTGTTTTTTAAAGGGATATGCCACCCCCAGGTCAAACTTGGGCATCTCCCCACAGTCCAGAGACTAAAATAAGTGGTGGAAAGCGTTTTCCTGGTCACCCAGCCATTGTCCGAGTCTGTCGCCACTGACCGCCGCGGTATCTGCTGCTCCTCCGCGTTAGACTGGAGTCTAACGTCGCCAGAGAAAGATTTCGGCCAAAAGGAATTAATTTGCTCGATGCTTTTCCCAATTACTTTCTGTGTAGTGCGCATTCATATCGAGTGCAAATAAATGTGCAAATCAACACGGAGAGCTTGACTTGGTCATTTTGGGTGGGAACTATTTTTCAGTGCGGAAAAACAGAGCCGAAGCACACACCACGCTGCGTAACAGGGGAACTCCCAACGTGGTGCGTAACAGGGATTCCCCTGTGTGCTTCGGCTGTGTTTTTCCGCACTGAAAAATAGTTCCCACCCAAAATGACCAAGTCAAGCTCTCCGTGTTGATTTGCACATTTATTTGCACTCGATATGAATGCGCACTACACAGAAAGTAATTGGGAAAAGCATCGAGGAAATTAATTCCTTTTGGCCGAAATCTTTCTCTGGCGACGTTAGACTCCAGTCTAACGCGGAGTAGCTGCAGCTGCGCGCGGCGGTCAGTGCTGACAGACTCGGACAATGGTTGGGTGACCAGGAAAACGCTTTCCATCACTTATTTTAGTCTCTGGACTGTGGGGAGATGCCCAAGTTTGACCTGGGGGTGGCATATCCCTTTAAGAGCCAAACACATTTTAGCAACAGCTTTGTTAAACCACCACAGGTGCAAAGTTAATATGAAATACATCTATATGAATCCTCAAAACGGTGAATATGCCGAGTGTACGACGTAAACAAGTTTCCTTTCACTAAATAAGCAACAAAATTGTAGCACGGTCACAAAAAATTGCTAAAAAATACTTGCCAAATTTAGTATCACAATAAATCGAAATTCTGATATTTTTTCAGATCTCTAATTGTAAGTACAGAGGTCTGGGTGGAGACAGGGGGTAGGTGAAAACAGAAATTGCAGGATAAAACAAGATTACTCAAAGAGAGCGTTAAAGATGACGGAACATTATAGCGTGGTCTCCTTTCTTTTTTGTTTTAGACTTGTAGAATTCTATTGAAAATGTCTTTAAAGTCTTTAAAGTTTCTCCTGTGAGTGATGCGTCGGTCCACATGTTCAAACTTTACAGGAGAACGAGGACCTGGAGGGAGAGATCCGATTCGCCACAGCCTCAGGGTTCTTCTCTGTCCCGGTCAGATGTTCCACCAAGAAGAGCCAGGTCAGTTCTCCGTCCTCCCCGACACAAACTGTGACACACCTGAGTATTTCACAAAACTTCAAATAATTGGTATTGGGAAAGCTATAATGTATATCTATTAGTGCTGTCAGGCGTTTAAAAAAATTAATCTTGTAATTAATTAATCTAATTAATCGCATTTTAAGAGTGTGAGAGAGATTGTGAGTGAGCGATCGAGCGAACGAACCCACTTTGCGATTGAGTTTGTCAGTTTTCAAATTCTGCGAGTGGATTGGTTGTTCTATCACCAGTAATGATGGAACTTGTCCGGACATGTTGATCGTTCAATTGATCCATCAGGCTGGAGCAGCTTCGGTGATCGGAAAATTATTTTTTACAAAAGCTCCAAATCACGGCGATCTTGCTGATCATCTCGTCTTCATTGTTTTTATAAATACCGTACTTTTCGGACTATAAGCCGCTACTTTTTTCTCACACTTCGGACCCTGCGGCTTATAGTCAGGTGCGGCTTATGTATGGATTGATTCTTTATCAAGACAGCGAATGTAGCGCGTAACCCGAGCTCCACTTCTGGTAGGTGAAAATACCGACGGTAAATAAGTGAGGAGAGTTCATGAATTAATGAAGCCTTGTTTTAGCCACTTAAAATCTCCTACAGGCATCAACAGTTCCGTGAGATTGAGTTCAGGGGGTTTACCCTTAAAGTTAAACTTGAAACTTTATTTTAAGGCTTCCAGAGGCGACAGGCTGGCCATTTTACAGTTGTTTTACTGCCGTGTTTCTGCCGTGTTTCTGCCGTAGGCGCTGTTCGAAAAAAGCACGTACCGGTATTTACGTTAATTTAAAAAAAAAAATGTAATCCTTTTGTGTACCATGGACACCTGCAGCTTATACAAATCTTTTCTTTTTTTTATTTGGTTGGTGCGGTTTATAGTCAGGTGCACTCTATAGTACAAAAATACGGTATCCTTGCCGTTCAAAGGTCCTGGCAGCGATTCACTCACCGCACACCAAATTTGAAATGCGTGTGCATCGAATTGCCACTCATAATTAATTGCGTTAATTTTTATAACGTGTTAATTTGCAGTGTAATTAATTCATCTAATTAACGCGTTAAACTGACAGCCCTAATATCTAAGTTAATTTTCCTGAATACTGAATACTCTTGTGTATTTAAACAAGTTTTATGGTTCATATCAGTGCTGGTAATTCACATCAGTGTTATTTGTAAAATAAAAAATCAGATAAAATACATTTTGTTTATTCAAAAGTAAAATGTTCTCTTTTTTACACTTTTTAAATTACAGAAAAATAAGAATATTGACATTGAAGGTCGCAGACTCCTCGTGTTCTTTTTTCTCTTTACGTTCAGCTCACTCCAGTGTGTTTGCAGATGGAGGTGGACAGTCAGTGCCTGGACTTCGGTTCTCATGTTGTGGGTCAGACTGTGACTCGCTGTGTCACTGTGATGAACCGCGGGGCTCTGGGCTCGTCCTTCAGGCTGGACATGAGTGACCGCTCCAGCCCAGAACAGAGCTCCTCCCCCTGGGGTCCCGCTGCTGCTGCCGCCGCCCTCCAGGTCAGACCACCTCCACTGCACCCTCAGCGTCACGTGAGGCCATCTCTGTGAACGATGTTCTGGTTTGTTCAGTGCTGCTCTGTGATTGATCAGTGTGGTCAGACCAATCACACGCTTCAGCCAGAACTGAACAAGACTTCATCTTAGACAAGAATTCATCGTAGACTACGTTCACACTGCAGCCTGAAGTGACCCAAATCTGATTTTTTCGGCTCTATGTGACCTGTATCTGATCTTCTAACGACAGTCTGAATGACACGGATACGATTTTTTCAAATGCGACCCAGGCCACTTGGATATATGGTCCTAAAACCGATACATATCCGATCTTCAGTCTGAACGGCCAGGTCGCGTTCATCCGACCTGGGCGTGTTTCCTCCAGCGAGAGTGGTACAAGTAGGCGCTCACAAATGTACACAAACGTTCTTCTCGTCATGTGAAAATAGTATATAAACTCCGTATCAGTGAAGCGGCGAAGCACGTAGCAATCCCACCACTCTTGTCTGCGACTCCGCACCAACACGTTCATTTCTACGGACGTTGCTGCCACTGCCCCACAAAATGCCGTTGCCAAAAACCTTCTCCATCTCCTCATTAAAACAAATAAGCTGTACATGTTCTGGCTCCGGTATGCAGCAACTTTAGGCGACGTCATCATGTCCTCCAAGGTGCATGCGGGACACTTTTGGGGCGTTTAACGTTCACACTGGAGATCGCATACAAATCGCATTTAATTGGAAATGTGAACGGCCTCACAAAAAAATTTGATTTCACAAAAAAATCGGAATTGAGCAATAAGCCCTGCAGTGTGAACGTAGTCTTAGAGGCAAAAGCTACAGGACGATACTGGTATCGGATATCAGCACTGACCCAGTTTGTAGTACATTCAAATCAGATGATAAAAGGAGAAGTTCAATTTTGTCAACTGGACAAAGTATGTACTTTGTCCAGTTTGTCCAGTTGACAAATTGAACTTCTCCTTTTATCATGGATTCTACCTGGACGACTGAGGGACTTTTCACGCATTCAAATCAGATCATTTGGGGGAAATAATAATAATCTGCTCTACATATCAACAATAAATATGGGCAGACTTTGGCCCCATTTACACGTACACTGGTATTTTTAAAAACAGAGACATTTCCCTTTGTTTGTGCCCATCTTTTACACACAAACGGCAAATTCGCCTCTGAAAATGAATCTTTCTAAAAACTCTGGCTAGAGTGGAGATTCTGGAAAACCGTTTGGCATTTGCGTGTAAAGTGAGATAAACAAGTTTTAGGAGCTGACTCACCAAAAGTGTGCTTGCAGAGCATTTTCCTTCGCTTTCAGAGGCAAATTCGCCATTTGCGTGTAAAAGATGGGTACATCAATCGTGACGTGACGGCGGGATTGAGGAGATCCCGTCACGTCTTCCGAGGAGGAAGCAGAGGGTGGAGACTTGGAGGCGGACTCGTCCATCACCCTGGCCGAAGTCACTGAGGTGGTTGGAAAGCTCCTCGGTGGCAAGGCCCCGGGGGTGGATGAGATCCGTCCTGAGTATCTCAAGTCGCTGGATGTTGTAGGGCTGTCTTGGCTGACACGTCTCTGCAGCATCGCGTGGCGGTCGGGGACAGTACCTCTGGATTGGCAGACCGGGGTGGTGGTCCCTCTGTTTAAGAAGGGGGACCGGAGGGTGTGTTCCAACTATCGGGGAATCACACTCTTCAGCCTTCCCGGTTGCTGGAGAGGAGAATTCGACCGATAGTCGAACCTCGGATTCAGGAGGAGCAGTGTGGTTTTCGTCCCGGCCGGGGAACACTGGACCAGCTCTATACTCTCCATCGGGTGCTCGAGGGTGCATGGGAGTTTGCCCAACCAGTCCACATGTGCTTTGTGGATCTGGAGAAGGCATTCGACCGTGTCCCTCGTGGGGTCCTGTGGAGAGTGCTCTGGGAGTACGGGGTTCAGGGCCCTTTGCTAAGGGCTGTTCGGTCCCTGTATGACCGGAGCAGGAGCGGTGTTCGCATTGCCGGTAGTAAGTCGGACCTATTTCCGGTGCATGTTGGACTCCGCCAGGGCTGCCCTTTGTCACCGGTTCTGTTCATTATATTTATGGACAGAATTTCTAGGCGCAGTCAGGGGCTGGAGGAGATCCGGTTTGGGAACCACAGGATCTCATCTCTGCTGTTTGCAGATGATGTTGTCCTGATGGCTTCATCGAACCGGGACCTCCAATGTGCACTGGGGCGGTTTGCAGCCGAGTGTGAAGCGGCTGGGATGAGGATCAGCTCCTCCAAATCCGAGGCCATGGTTCTCGACCGGAAAAAGTTGGCTTGCCCTCTCTGGGTGGGTGGGGAGTCCTTGCCTCAAGTGGAGGAGTTCAAGTATCTCGGGGTCTTGTTCTCAAGTGAGGGGAGGATGGAGCGTGAGATTGACAGGCGGATCGGTGCAGCGTCGGCAGTTATGCGGTCGCTGTACCGGACCGTTGTGGTGAAGAGGGAGCTGAGCCAAAAGGCGAAGCTCTCAATTTACCAGTCAGTCTACGTTCCTACTCTCACCTATGGTCATGAGCTTTGGGTAATGACCGAAAGGACGAGATCGCGGATACAAGCGGCCGAAATGAGTTTCCTCCGTAGAGTGGCTGGGCGCACCGTTAGAGATAGGGTGAGGAGCTCAGTCACACGGGAGGAGCTCGGAGTAAAGCCGCTGCTTCTCCACGTCGAGGGGAGCCAGCTGAGGTGGCTCGGGCATCTGTTTCGGATGCCTCCTGGACGCCTCCCTCGGGAGGTGCTCCGGGCATGTCCCACCGGGAGGAGGCCCCAGGGAAGACCCAGGACGCGCTGGCGGGACTATGTGTCCCGGCTGGCCTGGGAACGCCTTGGGGTCCCCCCGGAGGAGCTGGAGGAAGTGTCCGGGGTGAAGGAGGTCTGGGCGTCCCTGCTTAGACTGTTGCCCCCGCGACCCGGCCCCGGATAAGCAGAAGAAAATGGATGGATGGATGGAAGATGGGTACAAACGAAGGGAAATGTCTCGGTTTTTAAAAAATACCAGTGTACGTGTAAACGGGGCCTTTACTGGTCATCGGTTTCCCTGGATTCTAAATAATTATTTCTGCATTGGCCATGACGTGTACCCATATGAGTCTCTCTCTGCCCTGACTGTAGCCACGGCTGCCCCGGGGCAGACTAACAGAACCACCAGACTCCACGTTCATATGAGGCTGGGCGGGTGAATCCCTGTGTTTTACTAAAAAAAAAACGATGCTGATGATGTTTTGTGTTTAAAAACAGAAGGTGGACGGTGGAGAAGCTGAAGTGGACGAGGAGAAGAGACCGGAGAGTGGAGCCCAACCAAAGACTCGTCAAACAGGTCAGTCCCTGAAACGCCTGGACAGCCAGACTCTTCTCCTGGACGCAGAGGAACCCGTCTGGAGCTGTGACCGTTCAAGGTTCCATTAAAGGAGAATTAACGTTTTTTACTATCTGAGCCTTATTTCGGTAATAAAACAAGTTGTTTTACTCACCCATAGCACTTCGGTGTCATTTGGAGCAGTTTCGTAGATGTTTTAGTTTAGCGATATCCATAACGTGAGTTCTTGGGGCACATGATTGCGGTCTCCAAATAACACAAACTTTATCACTTTTCAAATTACAGAAGCTCAATGTCTTAGCCTACACTTTCGTTTGAGTCAAAAGTGGCCTGTAATCCGAGATTTAGCCATAGTTTCGAGTAGATGAGGAGGACAGTGCGCATGTGCTCAGTCACAGCTGATTTCGCTCTCAGCTCTCAGGACCCAAATATGAAAGGCAAAGCTGTAAGACGTTTGGACCATCGTGTTTGCAGTACCCACTTCAGTCAGGACGATTTTTTACCAGCAAAGGAAAGGAAAGAAGGCCAGCAGATTCACCGCACGAGAAGTAATGCGAAACCGATGGCTGTTCTCTGCTGCTCCTAAAACTGTCTCCGCTTCATTCTTTCCGTATCCATTCTGTCTCCTCATCCGTATACTCCTCTTCAGTCCTCAGTCCTCCATAAGTCCTCTTCAGCCTCAAAGTCCCAATCTTCAGCCATGTGTCGCTCGCAACAGAAAAGCTGTGTCTTCTTATCTGCAAATCAGCTGTGACTGAGCACATGCGCACAGTCCTCCTCATCTACTCGAAACTATGGCTAAATCTCGGATTACAGGCCACTTTTGACTCAAACGAAAGTGTAGACTAAGACATTGAGCTTCTGTAATTTGAAAAGTGATAAAGTTTGTGTTATTTGGAGACCGCAAACATGTGCCCCGAGAACTCACGTTAACGGATATCGCAAATCTAAAACATCTCCGGAAATGCTCCATATGACACCAAAGTGCTATGGGTGAGTAAAACAACTTGTTTTATTACTGAAATAAGGCTCAGATTGTAAAAAAAAAGTTAATTCTCCTTTAAGAGTAATATATCGTTATTTTTTTCAGAAAGTCCAGCAGACCCACTCACCTCTGTCCCTTCCCACTCCTCTGACTCCACTCCACCTGACTCCTCCCACCACGCCGACTCCTCCCACTTCGCCGACTCCTCTGACGCCAGGTGTGATGTGCATTTTGGAAGTGTAAGTCCCTCTAAAAACATGTTGATTTAAAGGGCCCATAATTCCACTACTGGTCTGTTCTAATGTCATTTCCTCGTCACAAACACGTGGAGTTGTGTTTTTGTTTCATTCACACGTTTAACGCACAAACCTGCAGCTTTAGTCTGAGTTCTTTAAAGGTCCAGTGTGTAGGATTCGTGGCGCATAGGTGGATGGTGGCTATTGCACTTCCTGTTTTAGCTACGGCAGACCTGGAAGGTCACCCGGGCGCGCCGTAACGCGGACAGCTCGCGTACCCGCGCACGAACCGCGTGCACCTGGCGCTGTGCGAGCCCTCGCTGACAACTACGGTATAAATAAAACGCTTTTTTTTTTTCTTTTCGCATGAGAGCACACATTCCCGATCGTGTACCATGACAATCTACACATCAAATGAAACCTTACAGTCTCTCTCCCTGACTATGCAATTCATTTCCCGGCACAACAATCACTCCCCGAGCACATGGGGCTTTTATACGGAAAAGCACAAAACGAGGTTTGTTACTTAGCTTAAATTTGAAGGCTCTGGACAGGTCAAACTCAGCATTTCACCATAAGCTTGGTCTCAATTTGTCCGTAAGGATCCAGCGAATAAAACCCAGTAAAACAATTTAGTTCAAAACACGTGTTAGATCCATTACGACGTGTGATCCGGCAACATGCTTGTTGTTGTTTAAAATGGCTGCCTCTGTATGGGGAAGATCCCCCTTTTATGCAGGTATATTTAAGTCCAACAGAATATTTTGATTTCATGATGGAAGTGAAAAGGCTTGGAAAACACTGTATTTTTCAATGGGTATCTTCAATTTCTGTAATTAATGGGTAAAAATCTTACACACTGTCCCTTTAATGTATAAAAAAAAATCCTTCTGAAGCATGAGTGAAGAACATGGCCTCTTTGTGATGTTGAACAAGAACAAGTTATTTAGCAGTTCCTTCCTATAAAAGTTCTCTAAGAGGCTAAGAAATAAACGTCACGTACATGCTCTTTATTTTTTCTGTATTTATTTGCAGCGTGTATATGTGTATCTAATTCTCAACTCTTGAGGCTAGTTTGGCTTTTTCCTACAAAAAGTATTTAATGAGTGCATCTTGTGTCTTCATTTGTGGGTTTCTTGGGTCTCATGGAGGTTTAGGAGGAGTACATTTTGAGCTCTCTGCCTCATATAGACCAGACCTGTCATTTCAAGGCCTGGGGGCCAAATACGACCCGCGAGTCGACTCTGACCGGCCTGCAAAAGGTTGCTTGGAATTAAGAAAATAAAACCTACTTTCAAAATTGTACATAATTCACATCTCCACCTCAAACATGAACCTGACTTTGATGCACTTGTTTGATGCTAACTTTGACTTTTTTCTACACAGTTTGTCAGCTTTATTGTCAATTCTGCCATTTGTGTTCAACATGCAGTGAATCGAAATTCCGTTTCTCTCGGGCCAGGTAGTGCAAAAAGACTGTACAAAATACAATATAAAGACGAAACAAAACAAAATACTATCCAAGACAAAAATCTAAAATCTAGAATCTAAAATCAGAAAGCAGTGCAACAGAATAAATAAATACCTATTTTTCCTAAAACTCACCCAGCTTCACCCAGCTTGTGAGTTTTAGGAAAGGGATCGTAAAAAGGGCAAAAACTCAAGATTGAGGTTATTAGCATTTAAAGGGATATGCCACCCCCAGGTCAAACTTGGGCATCTCCCCACAGTCCAGAGACTAAAATAAGTGGTGGAAAGCGTTTTCCTGGTCACCCAGCCATTGTCCGAGTCTGTCAGCACTGACAGCCGCGGTATCTGAGAAAAGAAAGCCGCATCACGCAGCACGCTGCCAGGGGAATCCCAGTTACGCACCAGGAAGGGAGTTCCCCTGTTGCGCAGCGTGGTGCGTGCTTCGGCTTTCTTTTTCCGCACTGAAAAATAGTTCCCACCCAAAATGACCAAGGCAAGCTCTCCGTGTTGATTTGTACATTTATTTGCACTCGATATGAATGCGCACTACACAGAAAGTAATTGGGAAACGCATCGAGCAAATTAATTCCTTTTGGCTGAAATCTTTCTCTGGCGCCGTTAGACTCCAGTCTAACGCGGAGGAGCTGCAGATACCGCGGCGGTCAGTGCTGACAGACTCGGACAATGGCTGGGTGAGCAGGAAAACGCTTTCCATCACTTATTTTAGTCTCTGGACTGTGGGGAGATGCCCAAATTTGACCTGGGGGTGGCATATCCCTTTAATGTTGAATTAGGCAGCAGAATACAAACGTAATGATGGCATCAGACATCTCTTCATGTTGTCACATCGTCCACACACCAACATCGTGTCCCCTTGTCCCCACCACACACAGAACTGACCACTGTGGCCACCTATATATAGTGGTAGCTAAACAATGTCTAAATTTACTGCCCATAGTCCCCGTCCTTGTAAGGAGACCTGTAGACAGGGCTTTCAAGTCTCACGCATTGAGAGCTTGACACACGCAATTCGACCTGTTCACACGCTCACACACCACACATGGCATTTCTCACGCTGATTTCTTTTTTTTTTTTTTTTTTTGTGCCCAGAAAATCGGTCTTAGTTTATGCAGGCTCCGCGCGTTTTCAGCTAAAAAAACTCCCCCTGCTCTGGGCGCACGGTCCGAGCGGAGGCCGGAGCAGACGCGCCGTCCCCCGGGCACGTCCTGAGCCTCAGTCCCGGTGCCACGTCTCCTCTGAGACGCAGCTTTTTATTTCTTTTGTTGTGCTATAGTGGGCAAACTATAGCTTTTTATTTTATTTTATTATTTTTTTTGTGCTAAAGAACTAGCTTTTTTAAACTTTTCTGTGCTGTACAACTAGCTTTTTAAGCAGTGCTACTTGTGACTTTGTGTCGCCAAAAAGAAAAAGAAAACAAATCAGAGCGCATAGGCATACACTTATTGAGAATTGTGGGAGCAGAGGAGAGACTGGTGAGTGTGTCTGTCTGTCTGTCTGTCTGTGAGTGAGTGAAGCGACAGTCCACGCTGTTCCCCTCTCTGCCTGTGTCTCTCTTCCACTGCCCCACCTGGTCCCTCTCTGTCTCTTTCTCTGAACGGGGAAAGAGAGAAAACGGCGCAATTATTTTTCCCCCTCCCGCGATCTTGGAGCCTCTGATCACCAAAAAAAGTCGCTAGATTTGTCGCTAGTCGCTTTTGTCTAATTTTCTCGCTAGGGGGGTCCAGAAAGTAGCTAAAAATAGCGACAAAGTCGCTAAGTTGGCAACACTGTTCAGATGTCCAGAGGCTCAGATAAAGGACTTCCGAGCCTGGAAACACTCACACGTGCCTCCAGGGAAATAAAAAAAACGCATTTCACATTGCGTAGCTCATTCGCGGTCCAAACTCTCTGGGCGTGAGTTCCAGAGAGTGTGGGTAGAAACACAGACGGGTGGTGGAACTGCATTTTTTCTTCAATGTGACGTCACATAGTTTCCTTGTTCAGAATCGCCCGTTTGAGCTGTTTTTTTTTCAAACGCGGAAAAGGATCGCACATGCTCAGTTTACACATTTCGCAACTTTTAGCCATGGGGGGGGCCTAAACAGGGTAGGGGAGCTCACATTAACGTTCAAAAACCTCAGAAAGTGAAAATTTCATGCCATGGGACCTTTAAGTTACCCAAACACTTGAAATAGAAGGAGAAAAACAAGTGGATCCAATTACACCCAGACAGCTAAGACCCATTTTAAAATATAGACACTTTTCAGTATTTCAGTAAATGAAATGATAAGAATGCATATCTTTAGGCGGCACGGTGGCTGAGTGGCTAGCACTCATGCTTCACAGGAAGAAGGTTCCGGGTTTGATCCCCGGGTTGCCTGGGCCTTTCTGTGCGGAGTTTGCATGTTCTCCCCGTGTCTGGGTGGGTTTCCTCCGGGCACTCCGGTTTCCCCCATCAACCCAAAACATGCTCCAGGTAAAATCCTCCAGCTGAGGTCCTGACCAAACCGAAGCAAGAAGAACATGGAGATGGTCCCCGGGCGCAGTAATGTGCTGCCCACTGCTCCTAATAACAGGATGGGTTAAATGCAAATGAATTTCTCCTGTGTGAGATCAATAAAGTCACTTCTCTTTTTCTTCTTTATATGAAATTACACATATAAATCAAAGAATGAAATCCCACAAGCTTCTGTAAACAATGCCATTTACTGATTTCAACGTAGAAATAAAATTAATAACCAGAGTAGACTTCAAACTGGCCCGGCCCTCCACAATATTTTCTGCTTCTCATTTGGCCCCTGGGGAAAAATAATTGCCCCCTTCCCCCTGATATAGACTGATGTTGAGTTCTTTCCTCGGCAGGTGACTGAGGGCTACATCGGACCTTCTCAGAGCACCAAACTGGACGTCATCTTCAGACCTACAGTCCCAGGAGACACCAGGCTCACCTTCTACATCCACTTCTCTGACCCGAGCAGGCCCCCGGTGAGGCCGTAAACTCAGATTATTATTAAATTGTTCCCCAAAATTTTATTTGAGCAGGTCACCGAGTGTACGACTCGAGTTTATAATGAATGAGTTTATAATGAATGAATTCTGTTCTGTTTGTTCTGTTTGTACTGTTTGTACGGAAGTCGACAGAGGCCATATTCATAAGCAATATTTTTTCTTACTTTTTATCCTGAGATAACGAGATAATTAATTTGAGATCTCGAGAAAATAACAGTTATTCCGTGATCTCGAGAAAACCACTGAAACATCGACCGCCACGTTGTGACTTCGGGGCTATTTCTCATTCTGAATAGACGCGTTTTTGGTCATTAGTATGTCTGGAATAATAATCAATCAGCTGATAAGGCAATATGTGACCAACCACGGCAGATTAGGACAAAAGTCTTCACGGAGGCGTTTTGAGTTATTCACAGATTCTAAAAGTGTAGATCCTACGCTTTCCAATGATGCCTTACACATGAAAATCTGACAACATTTGAAGAAGTTGTGGCTGTTTGAAAGCAGCACATTGGTTTATGCTGAGTATCGTGTATATCCATGGTCTTTCGGAGCTAAATCGCACTCTGTACACGAGCTCCGGAGAAACGGACGTGTCCTGAAGGTCTCCCAAACGTGTCATGTGTCCAAGTAGAAGTTAAAAGTCCATTTTCATTTCCTTATTGTCTCGCAGTGCCGCGTACATATGCAGGAGCTCTTCACAGCTGATCGGCGAACAGGGGAAACCCCTTCGGCGCTTATCGCAGACATCCCAAGTTCCAAAAACTCGTGCCCCCCCGAGACGTTTCCTAACCCTAACCCTACACAATAGAGATGGCCGCTTATTTTAACAACTTTTTATTAACTTAACTGAGTTCTTAAACATTAAACTTTAAAATTAAACATAAACATTAAATTAAATTAAACATTAAATATTATTAAATATTTAAATTAAATTAAATAAAAAAATTAAATTTAATGTTATTTGTGTTTAAACATTTCCAATATATGTCCATGTTTGCATAAAACACCTGTCACCAGCCTATTTTACACACAGTGCACCTCACCACAGTGCACCTCACCACAGTGTCATCATTTTTCACCCTCATCAGACAGGGATATATTTTACTATATTCTGCCGTAAAATGAGTTTTATATTTTCGTTTTTTAGATTCTGCCATCTCGCTGCACTAAATTATAACTTCTGAGAAAGTAAATTGAAGCCCGCCCACACTGAAAACTGATTGGCTAGTTTTGCTGAGTGTAACCAATCAGTGCGTTCTCTGGCCAGCGCTCGCTTAAACACACGCTCTCTCTCTCTCTCATTCCGTTTGAAGTAGTCCGTGCATGATACAAGAGTTATTATCTTGCGTGCACGCTTTACACAGTCCAAAACCAAAACAAAACAAAAACCTCACGTTGTCTAAAATCCGGGATATTTTGTCGGACACGCGGGCGTCAGGGAGCCTCTATAATTTTCCGGGAGACTCCCGGAACTTCCGGGAGACTTGGGATGTCTGTTATCGCAACGGGATTGGCGGGCGTGCGAGCGTGGGGAAAATATGTTTTTATATATGTTGATACACGCCCCGTTTCTTTCCGAAAAACAAGCCAATTTTAAATTAAAAATTTATGTTTTTAACGTCACTAATGCTGTTATCTGAAACATGGAGAGGCTTCTTCATGAGCACATTCTGCAAAAAAACGAAAATCACAAATTTTGATTTAAAAAAAAAAAACTTGTTTATCTCGGATTCCCTAATGGCGAGTTGCGGACTGAATTGCCGTGGTGGGACACATATTTTGGGGTTGACACAGGGGGAGATTGCATTATGTCTTCTAATTCGGGATAATTTCAAGATTAGTCCGCGGCACCTCCGCAAGACACAACAGTTTTGTTTTCTTGAGATCACAAATTAATTTTCTCGTTAAGGTGGGGAAAAAATCGTTACGAACATGGCCTCTGTCAGCTTCTGTAAAACACGTCCAACACTGGTGTTTATCTTGTTTATCTTTAACGCTGCTGTTGTTTGTTTTGTGTACCTATAACTCTGCTGTGGTGACAGATCCCGGTCCAGGTGAAGGCCACGGCGGTCAGTGAGCCTCTGTGGGTCACTCATCCAAACATGGACCTGAAGATCTGCGTGTGGGACCAGTCCTACCACCACTCCATCTGCGTGAACAGCCGGTGAGTGTCCAGCGTTAGAGGTAAGATCGGGCCTAAAAAATCCAGCCCGACCCGACTCGGCCCGCGGGTATTAAAGCCCGACCCGGCCCGAGCCCGACCAATTAACTTGATTTGCCAGCCCGAGACCGAAGCAAACCCGAAATTTCATATTTTATTTGTGAGGGGCGTTTTTTGAAACAAATGATAATATAGATGTTTGACGATCATCAATTTTGCTAGTACAGCTGTTTAAATGCCTGCTCAGCGTTCCCCCTAATGTTTTATGTGTCTGAGCAAACACACTAACTCCCTGAGCGCTCCTTGGACTCCTGTGCGCGACATCCGACATGCACCCCCCCCCCCGCTACACGCGAAAGAGCTGCGCGTGCTCGCGGCTTGCGCGTGCTCGTGGCTTACACCGGTAGAAGTTTAATACGAGACACATACTTTTGTTTCTGAATACTGGACGATTCCCCCGTATTCAGATGACCCCGCGGCTGAAAAAAAAAAGCGGAACTCTTTCATCCCTGCGCTGCATAGGTTTTCTTGTGCGCAGAGAATGTGTGAGCAGTGCGCAACTGCACAGGCGCGCAGCTTAGAGGGAACGTCGAGGTGCCAGTCTTTTTGCTCTCGTATGAAAGCAAAGCGCCACATTGACTACATTCAGCGAAGCCAACGCAAGTTTCTGTAGCATTTTCAACAATCAATTTGAAGCTTTTCCACACCTCACTCTTACCGGTGCGTGTTTGTCTTTTCTCCTGTCTTTAGTTTATCCTTAACTTCTTGCTCCTCCATATTGGGGATACCAGGTCAAAATAGATGCGGACTTGCGGAGGGGAAGATTATTAAGAGCGGCTCCTGTTTAATAGTTAAATACCTTACAGCGCCTTCTCTGTTTTATCCAAATTATTTATTTTAAAACAAGTATTCCTTACAAGTGTGTATATCCACACATCGTTTAATTATACATTTTTATAAACATATATTTATTTATTTTTAAAGTCAGCGAGAGAGAAGCCCGAGCCCGAGCCCGACCCGAAGCAATGATTGACATTTTAGGCCCGACCCGACCCGGGTCAGGTCGGGCTCGGGCTCGGGCTTAAGATCTTACCTCTATCCAGCGTCCACCGCAGCAGGGCTCAGATCTGCAGGATAAGGAGTCCGAAACGTGGTGGGCCCAAGGAGATCAACATGTTAAAGGAATATTAACGTTTTTTACAATCTGAGCCTTATTTCTCTAATAAAACAAGTTGTTTTACTCACCCATAGCACTTTGGTGTCATTTGGAGTAGTTTCGTAGATGTTGTAGTTTAGCGATATCCGTTAACGTGAGTTCTTGGGGCAGGCGATTACAGTCACCAAATAACACAAACTTTAGAAACACTTTTCAAATTACAGAAGCTCAATGTCTTAATCTACACTTTTGTTTGAGTCAAAAGTGGCCTCTAATCCGAGATTTATCAACTCAACTTTCATAGATTTTCAACAAAAAAAATGTATTAATAGTGACGAGTGTATTTCACAGTTCCTCTGACCGTGACTCTTCGTCCTGGCGCCGTTCCACCTCGGTGCAGGCGTTTTTTACCGAGTGAAGAACATGGTTATGGGGAGTTGTTGGCACTCTTTTTTTCTTTTGGGCGAGAAGATTCTTATAAACAGACATGCCACCTTGTGTGCCACCATGTTTGAGAACGTTTTGTCGACATTGTTGGTTTTGTCGGGGGGAAAACTCGTAAATGTACAGCGCTTCAGAGTCACACAGAGATCGAACATTTATATAAATTTGGCTGAACACATTCTGTACTGTACAGGAGACATGACTGACAAATCGGTAAAGGGCTACAGTCCCTTAGCCAATCAGGACGCAGAACACAAGGCGCGTTGATACACTATAAAAAAAAATTGGAATAAAAAAAAATCTGCGAAACAGCGAGGCCGCGAAAAGTGAACCGCGATATAACAAGGGACCACTGTAAATAAATAAATAAGAAATTATAAGGGAGTCTAAAAACTTTCTGAGGCGACTGTAGAAGCTTGTCACAGATGTCGGTCATCAAAAAATAACGCTTTTGTTACGTCGTTAACTTCACATGGATTTAACACTATTACAGAGGACATGTGACAACATTACAAATAAAAATAAAACAAAATATAAATGCTAAGGTGTTAATTTACCTCCAAACAGAAAATCACAAAAAAATAAATAAATTGAATTACACTTTTTTTCTTCGGGTCCCAGGAGGATATTCAGCAAAATCGACTTTTTAGATATTTTAACTGTTTTAATTGTTTTCTTTCTCTTATTTGTTATAGTGATTTATGCATGTTTGAGTAATCAATATTCTCCTGTAGTCACGACGTATTTGCTCGGACCTTTTATTTTCTTAATTGCGACACAAGTTGGAGAAAATTCACTGCTTAAACTTTGTTCTGATGATGTTTACAGTGACGTACCTGAGACGTGAAGAAGGTCCTATAGGCGACTTTAGGCTTCTGTGTCACAAGAATAGGTTACGTTTAATAAGTCCAGGAATGTCATTTTAAGAGACTTTTTTTCAATTTCAAACTACACCTCCCTCCCAGCTTCTTCACTCCTCCTTACATAAATGATCTAGATTCCTACAGTAAATCTGACCGCTTCATAAAGAGTCCACACTCTGGTCTTCACTGTCGGTCTTCTCATTGTCCTCAGAGCCAGCACAGCCCAGAAGCTGACCTTTGAGGTTTGTCCAGAGCTGAGCAGACACATGGAGGTGCTCCCGAAGACCGGCTTCGTCCAGGCTCAGTCCAGCTTCAAGGCCCTGCTCAAGTTCAGGCCCAGGTCAGAGACGCCACACGAAGTACACTTTAGATCAACTCATTTTGGTCCAGGGGCTGTATCTAACTCATGGCAAATATACCCCAAAAATAGCAATAAGTCCAAATATTTGTGCAGAGAAACACAAATCTATTACAGAAATCTTTATTTGATGAACTCTTTCTTTTAGAAAATGTTATAATATTATGAACAACCTGAAACTTTAAAGATCCCATGACATGGTACTTCTTGATGCTTTTATATGGCTCCTTAATGGTTCCCTAATACTGTAAATGAATCCTTCTTCAAAATCAACACTCAGTGCATGAGAAACAGAGATAAGCTGAGAAAGAGTCATTTTTGTCACTCTGAACACTATAATGGGCGTTGTTGCTTGAATGCAAATGAGGAGAAAAAAGCTGGCCAATAGTAGAGGATGGGGGCGTGGCCAAACGCTCCGCTCTCAGCTCTCAGCGCTCTCTGATCCATTTCCTTGTTTTTGCACGGGGGGAGAGATTTGAAGCGTTCCATTGAAAAATAAACACATTTCCACAGAAAATAAAATCAAACCACTGCTGTTCAAAGGTCCAGAGGCTCAGATAAAGGACTTCCGACCCTAGAAACACTCAGACGTGCCTCCAGGCAGATAAAAAAACGCATTTCGCATTGCCTAGCGCATTCGCAGTCCAAACTCTCTGGGCGTGATTTACAGAGATGCTGAGTAGAGTCAGACGGGGGTGGAACTGCATTTGCATTTCTTTTTTCGATCTGACGTCAATAAGGTGCCTTGTTCAAACTCGCCCGTTTGAGCTCCGATTTTTTGTAACGCAGAAAAGGATCGCAAATGCTCAGTTTAGACATTTCGCAACTTTTAACCATGGGGGGGGGGCCCTAAACAGGGTAGGGGAGCTCACATTAACGTTCAAAAACCTCAGAAAGTGAAAATTTCATGCCATGGGACCTTTAAAGGTACACTGTGTAGGATGGTGGCACATTCATGGATGGTGGGTATTGCAATTCCGGTTCTAGCTACGGCAGACCTCGAGGGTCAGAAACAACAGTAATAAGTAGCAGAACCTCCCAGGAACCAGTAGGTGGCGGTATGCGCAAGCAACGTGTAACCCGCCATTAACCCGAAAGTGAAAGTGTGTGAAATCCACGGGCCAGTGCCGACAGCTATAAAGAAAACGGCGAAGGCGGAGCCCAAAATACAGTATGTCCTTCTGCAGCTCTCGTAGTTAAAATGGATGCCGCTACATGGGGAAGATCCCCCTTTTATGCAGGTGAAATTGACTATATCTAAGTCCAACAGAATACTTTGATTTCATGATGGAAGTGAAAAGGTTCGGAAAACACTGTATTTTTGAATGGTTATCTTCAATTTCGGTAATTAACGGGTAAAAATCTTACACAGTGTACCTTTAAGAAGAATGCAATTTCAACACAAACATACAGGTTTCCCATTCGCCTACGGGAACAAACAGGAATTAGTCCATTTTTCTTGGGAAATCCTGCACTCGGCGTCCACTTTTCTCATTTTTGACATTTTGCTGATGAGGGTGTCACGGTCAACAGTCAAAACGATGGTCCTTTAAGAGCGTTTGGAAAGAGGCGAGTCTTTGTTTGTGCTGCTCTGGTGGGAGGGGCCACGTACAGAGGTGCTGGAGACGCTGCTATGCTAAACTGAGCAGAAAATTACCAATATTTTAATAGAAAATTAAAATACAATTACAATATTTTAATAGAAAATCAGCCAAGGGCCAGATTAAAGGTCTTGGAGGGCCGGATCTGGCCCCCGGGCCGCATGTTTGACACCCCTGTTTTATAATATAATTTACAGCAGTTTGCAAGATTTTGATTTAAAAAATTCATAAACTGTGTCCCCAGATAAACATGTTAAAACAAGTGCTGTCAGGCGATTAAAAAAAATCTAATTAATTACAGGATTTGTAATTATTTAATCTAATTAATCGCATTTTAAGAGTGAGAGAGAGAGATTGTGAGTGAGTGAATGAACGAACGAACAAACCCACTTTGTGATTGAGTTTGTCAATTTTTCTGTGGTCGCTTTGCTCATTCATTTCCCAAATTCTGCGAGCGTGGTTTGGTGGTTTGTTGGTTTGTTGAAGTGCGCTCACGCTCGCTCTATCACCGGTATCGATCGAACTTGTCCGGACGTGTTTGTCGTTCAAATGATCCGTCAGGCTGGAGCAGCTTCGGTGATCGGAATTTTTTTTTTGACAAAAGCTCCAAATCACGGCGTTCTTGTTGATCGTCCCATCTTCGTTCATATTATAAATAAACTCGCCGTTCAAAGGCCCTGGCAGAGATTCGCTCGCCGCACGCCAAATTTAAAATGCGTGCGCACTGAATTGCCGTTCATAATTAATTGCGTAAATTTTTTATAACGCTTTAATTTGCAGTGTAATTAATTAATCTAATTAATGCGTTAAACTGACAGCTGTAGTTAAAACCAAACAGAGTTTTTACTGATGACAAAACTAATGCTGATTTATTCTTAATTACAAAAACACTGGACATGACGGACAAGTCGTTTATGTTCTAATTTGACGCCCAATCAGAAAGCAGAATGAGCCTCACATGACTCTCTCATTTCACCGCTGAAATCCACGAGTCAAGGCCCTGGCGACGCTCCTCTGTGTTTTTAAACTCCACACACCTTCACTAGAATCATCTGGATCATTTCAGCCCCATCTTCACAAAAAAAGACAAAAAAATTACATCACAAGGTGGGCCATACATACACACATACATGAGGCGTGTGTGAGGTCGCCATAGTAACAGCGTAAACAGACATGGTGATGGTGGCGAGACAGAAGCTGCAGAACGAGAGGAGACGGTTTTAGATTTGGCACGAGCGACGGAAACACGACAGGGACAAACGACTGAACCATCTGTCTCCAGAAGAACGAGAGAGAAGAGACGAGGAGGACGAGATGGTCCTACAGGAGAGAGAGAAGAGAGAAAGAGAAAAGAGGTAGAGATGGTCCTACAGGAGAGAGAAAAGAGAGAGAGAAAAGAGGGAGAGATGGTCCTACAGGAGAGAGAAAAGAGAGAGAGAAAAGAGGGAGAGATGGTCCTACAGGAGAGAGAGAGAAGAGAGAGATGGTCCTACAGGAGAGAGAGAAAGAGAGAGAGAAAAGAGAGAGAGATGGTCCTACAGGAGAGTGAAAAGAGAGAGAGATGGTCCTACAGGGGAGAGAGAGAGAGAAAAAGAGAGAGAAAGAGAGAGAGATGGTCCTACAGGAGAGAGAGAGAAAGAGAGAGATGGTCCTACAGGAGAGAGAGAAAAGAGAGAAAAGAGAGAGAGATGGTCCTACAGCAGAGAGAAAAGAGAGAGAGAAAAGCGGGAGAGGTGGTCCTAAAGGAGATAGAGAAGAGAGAAAAGAGGCAGAGATGGACATACAGGAGAGAGAAAAGAGAGAAAAAAGAGAGATAGAAAAAAGAGAAAAGAGAAAAGAGAGAGATGGTCCTACAAGAGAGAAGAGAGAGAGAAGAGAGAGAGAAAAGAGAGAGAAAAGAGAGAGAGATGGGCCTACAGGAGAGAGAAGAGAGAGAGAAAAGAGAGAGATGGTCCTACAGGAGAGAGAGAAAAGAGAGAGAGATGGTCCTACAGGAAAGAGAGAGAAACAAGAGAGAAAAGAGAGAGAAAAGAGAGAGAGATGGGCCTACAGGAAAGAGACAGAAAAGAGAGAAAAGAGAGAGAGATGGTCCTACAGGAGAGAGAGAAAAGAGAGAGAAAAGAGAGAGAGATGGTCCTACAGGAGAGAGAGAAAAGAGAAATGGTCCTACAGGAGAGGGAAAAAAGAGAAAAGAGAGAGATGGTCTTACAGGAAAGAGAGAGAAACAGGAGAGAGAAAAAGAGAGAAAAGAGAGAGAAAGAGAAAGAGAGAGAGATGGGCCTACAGGAAAGAGAGAGAAAAGAGAGAGAGATGAACCTACAGGAAAGAGAGAGAGAAACAAGAGAAAAAAGAGAGAGATGGGCCTACAGGAAAGAGAGAAAAGAGAGAAAAGAGAGAAAAGAGAGATGGTCCTACAGGAGAGAGAAAAGAGAGAAAAGAGAGAGAGATGGTCCTACAGCTTCACACAGACTGAAGCTCTGGTAGACCTCCTCCTCCTCCTCCTCCTCCTCCTCCTCCTCCTCCTCCTCCTCCTCCTCCTCCTCCTTAGACTTGGACAAACTTTATTGATCCAGAAGGGAAATTATCCAGGATGGAGTCCAGTCGCTCATCAAATATAATCTATAACAGAGGAGAACAAAAAATAGAGGGAATAGCAAAAAAAGAGTGAGAGACCGGAGTCAAATGAGACATAATTATAATTATAAATATAAAAAATGATAATAAATGTATATATAAATTTAAATGTATATGTAGAATGTAGAATAAAATAAAAAAGAATGTAGAATAAAATATCAAATAAAATATAAAATCACAGCTGTGTACAGGTGTAGGGAGTATTATCTGCTGTTATATTATTATCACGAACAAGTCGCATTTAATTGGAAATGTGAACGACCTCGCAAAAAAAATGTCACAAAAAAATCGGATTTCACAAAAAAATTGGAATTGAGCTTTAAGCCCTCCAGTCTGAACGTTTCCATAGCGACTGAAGCTCTGGAAGACCTCAGAACGTGACGGGGACAGGCCGAAGGCTAATCCGGGGACAACGTTTCATTTGAATAATGGATCTGATTGATCTGATTGGTCGAGGTCAGACGTCTTTCCCTCCACAAATGGACAAAACGTTTTCCTTCTGCACGTTTTTCACACTAAAGTTTATATTTCTAAAACGTGCTGAAGTCTTGGTTTCGTTTTGTTTCGTTTGGGTGCTCCTCACAGTTCCCCGGTGGCGGTGGGGGTGTCTCTGGACGGCGGTACGATGAATGGCGTTCTGATCCCGCTCCATCTGCGCCCTCTGACCCGCACGTCCCGCTCCCATTAAAGCGCGATTATGAAAAGGATTACAAAGCCGATTATGGAGGTCGGGGGGGGTGGTGTGGAGGAAGTACAGTCGTGACGTCACAGATATGAAAACGGCGTGCGGTCGGAGTGCGGGAGGAGGAGGGCGGTGGGTGGAGGTGGGTGGAGACGGGTGGTGGGTGGGCGGGGCTTGTTTGTTGTAATCAGCACCAATCTGAACATTCGCTTTAATCCGCTCCATCAGTGCGAGCGCGGAGGGGGATTATGTTCACCGTGACACGCCACACGCCACACGGGCTCTAACACACACAT